>JAJLRJ010000003.1:42043488-42095988 GCA_024195265.1 Dendrophyllia cribrosa | reverse complement strand
TAATTATCTAAAGTTATTGTTATTCATAACAGCAATCCCGAAACCGCAAGTTATTCGCTTCACTGCTTTTAATCAACTCAAGTTGTTCGTTTCACTTGAAAAATTCACAAGATGTTTGTTTTACTGCCTCTAAACAGCCAAGTTTCTCGCAAAAAGCATAAGTTGTTTGTTTCGCTGCTTTTAAACCTCTCCAGTTGTTCATTTCACTGCGGCTGAACCGCTTTAGTTGCTTGTTTCACTTAATAGAAACTCGCGAAACTCGCAAAAATCGCAAGTTTTTCGCTTTACTGCTTTTAAAGCACTCAGGTTGTTCGTTTCACTGCTTTTAAACCGCTCATGACAAGTTGTTCCTTTCAAACAAACCCTGCAGCATTTTGTCTTTGCCGTACTAGATGCCCCTTGGGATTTCTTTTATGAATAACAATAACTTTAGATAATTAGATTAGCAGATTAGTGTGCTTAGATATGAAGGGCCGAGAGCATGTCCAGCCTATATGACTTTTTTGGCCTTTTTTATTTTTTCTTGCTCAGATTTGTCCAATTTTGGCATGTGAACTAGAAATTAGTTGCAAAACATTGTTCCGAATTTTTTTCCGTTGTTTTTTCCGTCGTTTTCGAGAAATACCGTATTCAAAAAAAAAAATCAATCAATCAAAGGCTCCTATTGTAACGCAATATTGCGGTTAGCTTCTGTTTTCGCACTGACACGGTTCGATATTTTTGTAAAATTAAACGTTAGAAATTTTGACGAACGCAAAAAAAGTAAATCACTTTCATAATGTCCAGTTCGAAGAAAGAAAGAAAGAAAGAAAGAAAAAAAAAAAAAAGAGGCCGAGCGTGATTCGAACCCGGAGCCGTCCGAGCGCAAATCCCCGACCAAACCACTAGACCACAGACGAACACATGCTCACTTCAGCCTAAGTTTTATTATTAAAAGGTTGATACGCATCAAAACGCGTATCTCGATTTCAAAATCCTTTTAGATCGAATTTAATGTTGCATTAAAGACTCCAAATGCGAAACGTCTTCCCGCCGGCCAGCAACAACTCACTTCGAGCTGCCCAAAGCTGTATTTCAAGTGCCCGACCACGCACAGCGGACCCATCTACCACTGTCGCAAAGCATGTCGGGAAATCCTACAACAAAACCGAAATGGAGTTCCCACCCGAAAGTTATTGCAAAATACTATAAGTCTCAAAGCACTTCGGATATCGGGCATTTCGACCACGGCACGGGATGGGAAATGGCCCACAACTCTCAACGCTGCCCCTTTTCTGATCCGAAGTGATTCCAGACTTTCCCGCCGGCTCGTCTTCCCGACCAAGGTCCGTTTTTCACCTCGAGCGCTAAATGGCGCTTCAGACACAAGGAAGGACAAGAAACACGACTCGTTTCTTTGAGAAGTGCTAGAGACTCAAGGATTTCCGGACTTAATGATGTCTTTCAATCACCGGACGGGCCTCATACACGTTGGCTTACACACACGCTACGTTGCCGCAGTGAGCTCACGATAGATAAGCGAGCCAGGCGTGCGTAAATAACGGTATTTTCGTTTAGTTGTTGGCACTGGTCAGAAGTATTGCAGTCGCGTATTCTCACGGCCAAACTGCTTTCAAATGGCTTCGAAATTACGCTCTGAATGTACCGTCAAAGCACTGGAGGGCCAGAACTCTGCTTTTTTCAGGTAAATTGGTCAAATTCCTTAGGGTTAGTGCAAATTCGACAAGGGCTTGTGATATTATTCGTTGTACGATAAAATAAGGCTATTCTGAGCTATTCTGAGCGAGAAAAAATAGAAAAAGGCCTAAAAAGTCATATAGGCTGGACATGCTCTCGGCCCTTCAATTGGCCTTCCTGTCGAGTTATAAGAACCAGAAATTCGAGTTATCAGGGTAAACTTTGGTCAAGGGAAGCGAAAATCTGTTCGAGTTAGCGGGGTTTTCAAGTTATCGGGGTTCGAGTTATCCGGGTAAAAATGACTGAAAAGTTAGTTCAAATCCAAGGGAATTGAGACTCTGTTCGAGTTAGCGGGGTTGTTCGAGTTATAGGGGTTCGAGTTAGCGGGGTTCTACTGTACATCATAAACAGAACATACATGTACTGTAGAAAAACATTATTAAAATACTTTTATTATGTACATAGCAACTTCAATTTGAAGTACAAAAAAAGCCAATTACATGCATGTACATCCCACATTTCATTGTACTAGAGTTTTCTAAAACTTTTCTTCTCTCCATTACTTATTTTGGGTGGCATTCATGGAGTATTTGGGCCCCTCTTGGATTATTCATTACAGTATATGTTACTTTTGCTCACGTTACCTCATAATAAAAGAGTGGTCTCATAGTTTTTGGGCAATATGACACTCCTCCTGGATTTTTCCTAGTAAACATGAATATTTAACAACAAAGTGTAACTTATACAAGTCATATAATACAGTCATGTATATACAGACATCTGGCATGAAGCTATTTGAATGAAGAGAAAATTACCATACCAATGAATATGAATAAAAGTTACACTTTTCTATGATACAAGTGTCAATAGTTATGATTTGATGTCCAATAATGCGAGTCAAGGGTTCCTAAAATAATGATTAGTGGAATGCAGAAATCCACTTATAAATCCATTCTTATTGCCACAAATGAAAAGGGAGTGAGATTCCAGATTGTATTATTATTATAATTATTATTATTATTATTTGTATTATTATTATTATTATTCAAGGGGCATGGGTGTTGGATACAGGACTTGGTGTCTTTATTTTGGTAGAATTCAGATAGGATATAACAAGGATTACAACTGAAAGCAAGTCAATAGTTTTTTTGTTTCATTTTTTTAAATATTGATTTTAATTGACACCTTTCAGAATGCTGGAAATTGCATATCCTATATCCTAGCATCTAGATTTCAAAATTTTATGGGGGGGGGGGGGGGAATAATGCCCCTAGACCACCCCCCCCCCCCCCCCCCCCCCCCACCCAGTGGGACGGGGCCTTTGCCCCCTTATTTGTCACTGGCAGCCATATTTTATACCTTGGCTATAGCCGCCTACTTAAATTCTTATTGAAACCCCTGCCTTTAATTAATAGTTGTAGCCTGCAATGTGCTCTACAAGATAAGGTAAATATCATGGGTTATGGCACTGTCGAGGATCTGTGACATCACCCAAAATGCCAGCAAAGGTGGCCACTATCTTGGATTTTACTCAAAAGTCAAATTCATCAAAAAAAGTTTAGGAATAGCATTATTTCAAATTGACGTCATGGTTGCAGCATGCAGGACATGATGGGATTGAAATGCGGACAAACAAGAAAGCAATTTCATGTGTTTTGTCTTGTTTTCGTGTGCAATAGTGTTTTGTTGCATTCCTTTTTGCCATTCTTCAAAAATAACTAACATCGGGAAGCAATAAGTGAAGCGAAGCGAAGTAGTCGAATCGAAATGTTTGTCCACATTTTGATCTCACGATGCTTTGTGATAGTCTATTTATATCATTCGGGAAAAATGCTATTGAACTGAACATTTTTATTCTAAAGTTATTTTGCTGCTCCTCGGTAGCATTTTTCCATTTTTTTTTTTACTAAAAAGAGCTGGCAGGGCTCGACACTAACGGTGGTCAACTGGACATTGGCCAGTGAAAATCACACTTTGGCCTGTAAAAGTTTGGGAATACAGGCCATTTTGGCCTAAAGAAACTCTTTAAAATCTGACATCACATTTCAGATTAATTGAGAATTATTTGCATATGTCCAGTACACCAAAAAGTTAGTGTCGAGCCCTGGACTGGACTGAAAAAAATCAAATTATTTTCGATTGCAATCCATAGCCGGTGAAAGAATTATAAATATCCAGGAGCCTCTACTAAGAACTGATGCTTGTCCTCGCTTTTAGGTCTTAGTGGATGCACATGTACATGATTGTACATTTAAGGGTTAGAAAATCATTTTCAAATTAATATCCCATTTGTAACTACTCAGGTTACAAGTTTACCACTGATTTCACTGTTACGCGACCCTTCGAATCAAAACTACTTTGAGCAATTTCAATTTACTCTGCCGTCAACCATACCTAGTAGGAGGAGTTTGTATACTCCTGATTTGCATCGGGCATATTAAATTAGCGAGCTCCTCTGGCATTGGACGTTTTATCGGCTTCAAAAGTTTGCATCGAAAAAAATTCGACGACTAGAGATGGGGAAAACCTCCTTCAACTTCCATGGAATATTTCATTTAGATGCTGGCAAAATCGACTCCGCTGGTATTCAATGATAAGGATTAAAAATGATAGAATCCCTGCAAGTGACATGGCGTTAATTGCAGGAATGGCTCCGAGCGACACTTAGAAAAACTTTCACCAATTATAGAATTTTTTTCCTATCAGAAAAAAAAAATGCAATAAATCACCTACAATCGAACCCGGAACCTCCTGCGTGCTAACATCCCTTCTTCACCACTAGACCACTGGGTTGATCCGGCAAACCCAACAAAAATTTATTTATAAATGGTGACCCTATCCCTAAATCTAACCTAATTGCAAATCTAGCTTAGATCTAATAATCGCTTTGCCTAGGCCTAATTTTATCTGATAATAAAAGCCTACTTTCGTTCCAATCCAGGCACAAACAAAAAAAAAGAGAGAAATGAATGCTAATGAGGTCAGCGGTTTCCTTTCAAACGGCTCGGAGCCATTCCTGTATTTAACGGCTATTCTGCAAGTGTCAATATTGTCTCAAAATCTCAGCTCAATGACAATAATTAATTTTGCTGTGAAAATGCAATTTTGGCACCTCTCTCACTTAAGTGGAACTGTTAAGATGAATTGGGAGTCTGCCATGGAAACCCAAACCCCCACCCCCACCCCCACCCTCCCCCTGCCCCCCTTCTCTCTCTCCAATTTTATGATGATAAAAATAATAACAATAATGGTTTAAATTTAATCAACAATTCCGAAATGGGATTTTTGACATTGGTTTGAGTGCAATCTACTTACCGAAAACGATTGTCAACACAGGATCTGCAGAAGAAGTGACCACAGCTTGTTCTTGTTGCATCTCGTAAAAGGGATCCACAGTATTCACAAAGGAAGTTGTCACCAAGGTTCCTCTTATCTATATCCAGTACAGGGATGCCTGGCATTTTTGCGACTAATGGACATCAAAACACAGTTTTTTCATGTTTAATTGTTTGATCTCAAAGGCTCAATGAAGGGCTACATTTTATCACAATTATTGATCTGAATCAAAGATGAGGCAGCCCTATTAATGGCTTGCTAAGGTATCCTGGAATGACGCAAGAAATGGTGACTGCAAAACAAAATGAGAAGTCACTATTAATTGAATGTTTATGGTACATTGCATTTATGTGGTTGTGGTGATATATTATACATCTTTATGTTGCAGGTGAAATCCATTCTCAAGTTGAATCAGCATTCAATAATTATTGGTTTAATGTATTCCCAGTATTCAATCTAGGTAACTACCCTAACTCTAACCCTGGCATAAAGCTAACCATCACCACCAGCACAAAGTAAATACATGTACATGTAACCAGTAGTGTGCTGGTTAGCTTTGTTTTAGCTAGAGTTGGCTACAATGTAGGGTTAGTTTTGTGCTGAGGACTAGTAGCTTACCTACATTGAATACCGGGTACACAAATAATAACCTATGTTTATGTAAAATATGTATCTAAGGTGTTTTAGTGCTTACTAGGTAGGGGACAAAAACCTGAACCCTGGGTTTAAAAGTGGGTTAACACTAATCTGGGACTAAATGTAACTAGCTGATAGTGTTTTTTTTTTAACTCTTGTTTCAATTTTTGAGTGAAATTTGGTATGCCAAAAAGAATATATTGGAATTTGCAGGTGAAGGTGTAGATAGACACATTCAAATTTGAAACTACATGTACGTAATCTTGTGAGAACTTGATCCTGTTTTTAACAACCCAGCCCTTAGTCTTGTCTACAGACCACCTCACCTCTTTATGTTTTCGCACCTGACCCACTATTATGTTTGCATAAAATAATTTCTGATAGCATCCAACCTCTACTATGAAGATGTCATAACATTACAAGTACTGTACATGTATATCTATATTTATTTAATATTAATAATACTATCTTTTTATCTAGAGAACTACTGTTTATAAGAGTACAAACAACGAAATGATATGCCATATAATTATTGATCATGCTATACAAGTCTACAACATATACTGGAAAATTTTAGAATTTGGCCTCAAGATTAATTCAGCTGGTTTGGTTTGCAAGATATCTGCTTTCTGTGCCTATTTTTGGCAACTTTTCACCTTTTGCAATCGAAGGCTATATTGGTCGTTGCTAAAAAATTCACTCTAATGAAAATTCTAATGTTTAAAGCAGAAATTAGGATGGTTGTGGAATTAAAGGTATCACACTGAAACGCTAGAATTCATTCAGCAAACTTTCATTATCATCCACGGAGGAAAATATGCTAATTATGAAGTCAAAAGAAGAGGTACATGTAAATAAACATTGATTTCAAAGTTTACTTCATATTGTTTTCTGTGAAATGCAAAGTTCGTTTCTCTGGAATTCTCAGGCCAAATAGAACATGATGGTTCAAAGGAAGTGTTTTTGTTATGGTAAACAAATCTATTTTACTTTGTCATTATATGTTGCTGATAAATGGCGGTTTGATATCATAGCATGGTCAATACAGTTGTAGAACTTACTCACCTTGGTTGTAATTCATCACTCTGTCTTGACCGATGTTTATCAAACCGGTGTTTATCAACCCAATGTTTATCATGCAGAGGACATAATATAATGGCCAACTAAAATCTATTTAAAGTGAAGAAATGATCTATGCAGTTGTTTGTAATTAAGGCAATTGTAAAGAAGCCAGAAAATATATCAAGGCTTCAACAGAAAGCCATCAGCTGAGGCCCTGGTTTTTTTTTTTTCAGGCTTCTTTGTAAGTCCCTGCTGGGATCATTTCTTCACTTTACATTCTCTATCCACAGTTCATATATGATTTATTTATATACTTTATTTACTAAAATCTATTTGTTAATTAACTAAATATTAATAATAATAATCTAATGACTTTATTTGCATTACAGTAAAAACCCACGTATAAGAACCTAGATTTTTCCAAGTTAGCCTAAATAGGTTCTTATAGAAATGGTATTTAGTGGGATTTTAGGCTACTTAGGTTCTTAAATAGGTTCCTAATTTGATAGGGGCACTAGCAATCAGTACAGATAACTACTACAGGGCATATGTGACATGACATACTGTAGATGCAGGGAAGTTTCAGTGTGCTTCAAAAACTGTGACTTCGAAGACACATGAGAACACATGGAACTGTATTCTTAAGGACGTTCGCGCTAATTGTTTATGCGCATCCTTACTGCGCACGCAATTCATGTCGCAACGCCATGCTTCGTCATGCACGAGCGCGCGTGCAAGAGAAGAAAATCTAAGCACATAAAGAGCTTATAGCGGTTGCGTTAACTTTGCTTAGATTTAACTCGCTTGGATGGTCGGTGACCCCCAAATTTTTTTTCATAGATAATTTTCTTTGCCAATTCTCGACAGATTGTGAAAAAATGAACAAAAAATCAATGTAGGAAGTTTAAATTGTTTCCATTTTTTTACCCGCGCGCCATCGAATCCTGCCAACTTGCGGCTGTCAGAGTTTGCAAATGATGTCGTTTAAAGATGAAATTTACTTCAATTTGCTGAACAGACCTACAAGCATAAAATTTGGGAAAGAAAGTTGCATTTTAGAGATTCATTTGCAATATTTTTAGACTAACAGACATTGGGATCACATCCCGTAAGGAAGACCAATTTTTCAAAATTAGGGTCGCCTTTCAGATAGCTTATCTCAGAAACGAAGTCGGTGACCCCCTAATTTTTTTGCGTTTCTGACACAAGTAACTCATAACCTAGCTGTAGCAAAAGTTTTATAAAAAAATCAATGTTAGAAGATTTTCGCGCGAACGTCCTTAATTCAAATTTTGCATTGTGTAATCCAGTATTGGCACAAACATGATATGGTTTTCATTTTAGTTCATTCTTTAAATTTTACTGACTTAAACCTAGACTAAAATTATTTTTTCTGTATTTTCATCTGTGCCTTCATTTTTGTGAAATTAGAACCTACTAAAAAATTTAGGCTTAACCCTCAGTTTAAGCCCCTTTAAGGGTTTTTGCGTTTTTGAGCGATTTTCTGGATACACACACCCCATGGGCTTTCATGACTCCATATTTAAAGTTACCATGGACATTGCTGCTGTTCTAAAATACTGAAGGCTCAAGTTTACTGGAAACGTCATTGTGATGTTGTCATTTTGCTTCGTTGAATTGCAATAAAGATTCAAATATGCTGTATCTGCGATTTTTGGTAAGTTCATAGCCATTATTTATCTTTAGTAGCTGCCTGATGGGCATCATTAAGCTTGAAGGTAGTCCAGAGTCCACTTTCTCAATGAAGCGAGTTAGGTGTTGTACTTTTTTTACGAATTTGACTTGTTGCTCGTTGAATTGGAAAAATGGCATGGCCGCCACGAAACGAAGTAGCCTTGAGACTCGACTCTGGATAAATTTCTTGACCTACCACGGCATATTTTGGAAGTTGCAACCACTGAAGAAAACAAGCGCGAAATTTCGGTGGTAGGTTGGAGCTGTGGACTTAGTATAAATATGAAATGTGTGGGGAAAGAACCGAACGCTGTCAAAAATTGTGGCTATTTCCCAGCATGCAGTGCAGTGGTGTTGTTGAAAATCGAGGCAAGGTCAGTATGCGCTAGAACGAGAGGCTGTAGCTCGGCCCGAGCAACGAATAAGAGCAAAAAAATTCACTGCTAAGCTACAGTGTAGGACTAGGACTGAATTTTGCTGAGAATGTTGACTTTTGGGCTTGTAACAAAGATTTCAATAAAAAAAACTGAAGGAAAAAATGATTTTTGTTGTTTTTCTGAGACGTTGAAAACAGTCATTTTTGTTGTTGTAGAAATTCAAATGCTAATATTTTGCAAAAATTGCTGACTTTTTTGTTTTTATTGGGTATCTCAATTGGAAGAACTTTCTAGTCAATTCTCACAACTGATAGTAAGGCAATGTTCGCGCGATTAAGAAGTTGCAATTTTTTTAAAAGCAGTGGGTCTTGTAGTGCTTAAAGTCGGTCTTGGGGGCTTAAAGGGTTAATAGGTTCTTATGAAAAGGGGGTTTGAAATGAAAATTTTAGCCTAACAGGTTCTTTAATGTTAGGTTCTTTAATATATGTGGGTGTTTACTGTGTATCCACTACGCTGTAGCTGGCTCTTCAACTACTAATTCTAACTAATAATATCAATAACAAAAACATATAACATAAGCTTATATAACTTAAAGTTGGGACAATATTTAAGTTTACATTCATAAAAATAAATACATCCACGAAATTATTTAATGTAATAACGAATTTAACAATCAAAGAGGTAAGGTTACATGTACCAGTACGTTTGTAAAAAACGCCTAAGCTTATACTAAAATAAGGCTAAACTACAGAATACAGGTAAAATAATCCTACCTACTTAAAGCTTAATGCATATTTGTAAGCTTATAAAACAATTTAAGCTTAAGCTTAATGTGTACATGTACATTCATACAAAGATCGGAAATACTAATCCAAAGGAGCTTCCTTGCCATTGCAACGAATTTCAGTGGCGAATTTCAGTCGAGTTCAGCGTTCAAAGAACGAGGAAGATATATATTTTAGTGGCACAGGCTTGATGCTCGTTAGTTGAGTTATAAAGTGTTTAATAACGAACGAGAAAGATATTTATCGACGAAGTGGCTCGCCGGATCGACGCCGGTTCGGTGGCTCGTCAGTTAACTGTCGAGCCGACGAGCCAGTATTAAAGGTAATACTGCTACAAAAGTGGCCCTGTATTCTATAGTTTAGAACTTTAAATTTCACTACTTATAAGCAAGTTCAATGTTTTTATGTATTCAGCTTAAAATTGACTTACTGTACTTCGATCACCAGTCACCTCGACCACCATTGCATCATCGACTAACGTCAGTAAAATGCGGTTTTGAACGCGGGCTCAAACGCTCGGGTGTCAAAATGGCACCCAACCTCGTCCCCAGGGCCTTCTCCGCTTTTTCAAATTCAAAATGGCGGGTCGAGCGGAGAAGACCCTGGTCGAGGCTGCAAAATACTCCAAGAATCTTGGAGTATTTTGACACGTGACAGGTGCTGAAAATCTACGCCATTCCGCATGTACAGCGGCTAAAACAAATATGGCTGCCTTCTTTGCTGCAGTCGCTGAAAATGACCTTTAGGTTTGGTTCAATATCAGAAATCAATACCAGCAGAACGAGAAATATGGAGTCCGTTCTCTTTGTATAGACGAATTTGCGTTATCACCAGGTACAATTTTGCGACCATATTCTTGGTGCTGCTTATGTGTTTTTCAGGTAAGATTTTTTTCTTAAGCTCATGTAAATTAACCGTCTTTAGACAAACTTCCAGCGTAACTTTTCTATATAAATTGAACCGATTTTCCAAGGGCTTTTCGCGGTGAAAGCATTTTCGTCTTTTTTAAATATTTTTGTTTCAAATTTCTCTTCGGGTTTTCGAGTCAGCTGTGATTAACCGGATTGTATGCACACATTTCTTTCCTGATGTTCATGTTTCTAAGACAGTAAAAAACAGTGGTCAGTAATTATTAATTATGTTATTTTCTTTTATATTTTATAGCTGTGAATATCTCAGTTCTGATTAAGAAGTCTTATCGTCATTCAACATATGCGGAAAAATGTTTTTCACGCACACACCAGAAGGCATTTCTTGGACATCATACCTGAGCTAACTGTTTCAGAGAAAAGGATTTTGTTTGTAATACTTTCAGGCTGTTGAATTTTCAGCTAAGGCATCTGAACAGATCTTATGGCAAACTTGGCTCGTTGGGTGCCCAACTTCCTGGCATTTTCACAAAATACCTACGACTCAATTTAGTGCACTCCTTCCAATTAGCCCCCCCCCCCCCCCGTAAAGATGCTATGCCACAAAGCTATCTTATCAAAAAAGTGACATTACAGTAGATATAATAGCAAATTTTATTCCAACTATGCTCATTGTTCGCATTACTTCTCGCCCCTGTGTATTCTGTTAAACCATCGAATACTTGCTAATTCTTCAAGTATTTTCTTCAAATACATGGAGTAACAAAGATAGGTTACTATGCTTGTTTTGGAGAAAACAACCACTTATTTACCAAGGGAACTTTTAGCAAAAAAATCATGCTACACAGAACCAACTATTATTGCAAGGTGCTGCCATGGTTTCATGGCAGGTTTTACAGGAAGCTCCACAGGATTCAGTCACTTATTTCGGGTAACATTGATTCACCTTTCGGAGATTTATTTTCAACCTAAATAACCAGTAAAAAGCACAGTTTTTCTATGTTTGTCCCACACATCTTTTATGAAAATTACATAAACCTGCTAGAATCTTTACTTTTTCGTTGTAAATTTTGAATTCAAATTTAAGCAATGTTTATAAAATTCGAAAGAATTTAATTTAGTGAAGCTTAAAATAAAATTGTTTATGTTAAGCTGCCATATGCCTACATCAAAACCAACTGAAAGCCTCATTTTTTTGTGACCATAAATAAAGCCTTAATGATCCTCTTTCAAGGCAGGATGGTTGGTATCTATGGTAATTGAGGACAACAATGCACAGGTGATGGGTAAAATCAGGGTGGCAGGGAAGCGTTGCTAGGAAACCCCCCAGGGACCAGGAGAGGAGTGTCCTCCTGGGGGGAGAGCAGATCAGGTGGTACCGGGGGTAGCCACCCTGAATGGGGTCCGCATCTGTTTCCAGTAGGGTGAGGCCCATATCCCTAGTCCATGGAACTAGAGAACCAGGAGAGGGGTGCCCTCCTGGGGGGAGTACAGATCAGGTGAGACCGTGGGCACCCACCCTGGAATGGATATTTCTCCGGACTTGTCTCCAAGGGCTAAGCCTTGGCTGCACTTCCCTGCCGCCATATTTATTAATAAACAATTCTGCTACAAAAAAAACTTGTGGCTGGTAAACTTAAAAAGACAAAGGTACCAGTCATGGGAGGGTAAGGGGGGGGGGGGGGGAATTATTGATGCTATGACTGAGTGGGACACACGCTATTACATTATAGGTAGGAGCACTAACTTCTTTTACGTGTCCCCAATTAGCAGCAATGCTAAATCTTTTTGACACATTAATAAAGTTATGATGATGATGATGAGCACAAGGGGAAAATATGACAGAAATGACTGGGACCTTTGTTTGATAACATCTTACAAAGATTGCCTTACATTGGACTTTGCCTTGAAACTGATAGATACATGTACATTGTAAATGAGGTGACTAAATCAATATCAGGCTTGACCTTGGCATTTGAGAAATTACTGAAAATACTCTTGTACTTGGGCCGTGAAAGAGTACAGAGAAGAACAGAAATTGTTGTACCCTGTGAGATTTGTGTGACAATAGGCCATACAATTAACAAGTGGACTATGGAATAAAATGTTACATGCAGGCAATGAGTGGATTAGTTCAATTGTCTCAGGTCTCTTTAACATCAGTTTATCCAATTAATATTGTTAACTACTCCCTTTTTGTTTCAACACATTTTTAAGCGACATTCCTGATTTGATCTCTTGAAGTTACAATCTTTCTTGTGGTTGAAACAGTGACATTGTTCAGGGCATGAACATCCTTAGTGACTTTTTGTCTTTAGAGCTTTCACATACATGTATTATTATTATTACTATTATTCAAGAGCTATTAGGGAAATGGTCAAAACTATTGAACTCGGACAGGACCCATTGCTTTACAAAAGACTGGTGGTCTCTTTATGCACACTCCTTCTCCCACCCAAATGCTGTTGTCTTGTTGGTATAGCCCCCATTCTATCAGGAGTAGAAACTGAGCAAAAGATTTCCACCTTCATGTGTCATTTTAGTAGCAATGCAAACTTCACATTTTTAGGCCAATAAATGTTGTCCATTAACCTAATCAGATAGGTGATATCTTGCATAGCCCCCCTACCACAATACAAGGTGGATCCTCTTCTAGTATATTTCCTATGACCACTTTCCTTACATATTATTGCCTTTTGAGTTATTACAGGGCTGTTCTGAAAACTACTCTAGTGATGAACGCACCTTGTTTAAAGATTACTATTAATTGGAATAAAAAAATAACAGTGTCACTCAGTCCAAATAGACAAAATTTTCAGGAAAACATTTTATTTCATTCCAAAATGCTTGATTTTCTGACCTAGTTAAAACTCTGACAATTCCAGCATTCACATTGTGCATGATCCAGACCATTATTATGACCAGAGAGTGCTTATATTAAGGCCTAAAATACAAGCTGTTGGCAATAAATTATTTCCTAGAATTACTTAGGAGGTTCTTGCACTGAATCGCCTCAGTTTTATAATTTCAAAGTAAATAAAGAAAGCTAACTCAAGAAATAATAGCTTTTATAGCAAATTCTAACCTCCTGACAATTTGCCAATAAATTCTCTCGATGAAGGATTCCCTTCTGTCAATGAGAAATGCCACCAATACAAATGGTTCATCTAAAACTGATGGTCCACAGAACAATTTTTGACAACCACAAGGGGAGGTGTGACTGCCATGGTTTTACATTAAACTTTTCAGAAACTGGGTCCACAAATAAAGTAAAACGAGGTAAAATAAAACAAAATGAGGAAAAACGTCTGAGCCTTTTGACTTGAAGTTATTTTGAATATTTGAGTAGCTGGCCATCTTTACTGTTGTTGTTGGTCACAATAGCTGCTGCCAGTTAATAATGACAGCCTTAGACATCAAGTAAAAGTACAAATACTCATGCAGTCACCATTGCACAAAAACAGCAGAACAATCCCTACTAAATCCCCCTTTTGTGGATGTGGATATATGAATATCTTACTGGGCAGGGAACTTTCTTAAAGTTAATTAACTTTGCCATTTTACAATGCTCCTGGTCAAAGAGTCCACACCAGAGACAAGTGGATGATCATAATATATGCAGCTGCCTTCCAAAAACATCTCCAAAAATGTCAAGACAATGCCATAAAGCTACTCACTCTTACATAAGTTAATGGAAAATTTCAGGATTTTGAAATGTGCTAAATTGTTTTAAATATCTAAAACTGTCAAATTTTAATTAATCCTCAACGATCAAGGGGACCTACTATTGAAATTGAAATTTTAAATATGCTTCGAACATTTCTCAATCTCTCTGTATTCAATCGGCAAATGTCTTTGACATTTAATACGAAAATTTTACAGTATTTATAAGCAACCGCTATAAATGTAATGAATTTGTAGGTTATATCTGATTCACAAGCTTTCCAGCCTAAAAAAGTAAGCCTTAAACAAAACCACCTTTTTGTAAGGAGATCCTTCGTCACCTTGTTTTTCATCACGGTCTGCATGCTTTCTTTCGGTAAATGGTGAGTCAGCTTTGCTTTGATGTGAAGTCCGCATCTTCTTTAATTATGATTTCCGAGGCAAGCTTAATGGAGAATTCATTTATTTCTCGTAACTTCCACAAAATACACCGCACATTATACTTTTTAGTCAGCCATTTTGAAGGGAAGAAAAAGCTGACCAACCAGAGCTTGTGAAAGAACGCCACAAATTAACTGCCAATCAGCGGTCTTGTTAGATCAGCCTCGGCCAGGGTCTTCTCCGCTCGACCCGCCATTTTGAATTTGAAAAAGCGGAGAAGGCCCTGGGGACGAGGTTGACCAGGGTCTTCTCCGCTCGACCCGCCATTTTGAATTTGAAAAAGCGGAGAAGGCCCTGGGGACGAGGTTGAATGGCACCCAAAGGCTTTCCCGCCCTAAAATAAAATAAAAAATCAAAATAATAACAAGGTCGTTGTCGAAGAAATAAGAGTTTTGTTACCGTCTTTGAAAAAAAAAAACTTTTTCAAAGCAATTAGAGTGTACGGAGTGAAATATGTTTTCGCATTTTTTTTAACGACTCGTTCTCAAAGTTAAATACCCAGAACACACAGAAGTCCGTGTCTGTATCAAGCCCACCAAGGGTCCACCAAGGTTCAGAGAAGAAGCAGACTCGTACCCAGTCGCTATTAATTGGTTCTTGGGGCGAGAGAAGATTGGATACTAGGGTGAATTGAGGCGCGCGGGGTGTCATGGGAAGGTTCGAGGGATGATGTCAGAAAAAGTATATTTTTTATTGCCGCCCAAAAAATGCCCTCGCACCTGTTTCCCAGCGTCCGCCATTTTGAATGGAGCGCAAACGGTTGCTCGGTTCGTGCATTCGCATTCTTCTCATATTTGTCTCTGAGCAAAATGTCTCACTGTGCTGTTGTGTAGTGCCATAATCAAGCAAAGAAAAACAAAGATCTCACCGTTCGCCTTCTCTGTTTTCCCCCAAAGCCCAGAATTTCATCGCGCGTGGGTCCATGTCGTTGATGACCTCTTTACCGAAAGGATCTCGGTGTATGTTCGAAGCATTTTGAGCTTCATCGGTTGCTTCAACGTTTCGTGTCGATTGGAGTCTATAGATTTGTAATCTATCGAAGTTGTGTTTCAAACTGAAACGTTTTATCATGATTATATCGATATTATTGTCGGCTTTTGCACAGTTGCATAGGTCGAGCTTAAATAATTTATTCCATTCAAATGGGGACAGACTTAAATAAATGTGACTTCTGAACATATCTGAATTTCGTAACTGTTCATCAGTAGGATGCCTAAAATGTGTGCAATTCTACAATTGGTTTCGGCTCCATTAAATCCTATACACCTTATTCCAAAATGGCAGCCTTTTAATTAGCCCTCCTGGCCTCGTCAGCATGTGCAAAATACAAAGGAATTTTTAGGCGAAAATGAGGCCAAGAGGGCTAATTAACATCATACTGCATATAAAAGAATAATAAATTGGCCGCCATTTTGGAATAAAGTGTATACCACATTTTAGGAGGAGCCACCCACAGTGTGAGCACAGTTACTGACAACAAATGAATGGGGTTAGTTTCTAGAGAAACTGTGGTACTGCGTCGGTGGGGGGATAAAACACGAGAATTTAGTTTTATCGACTGAGTCGATAAGGTAAATTGACCACCATAAAAAGATTCAAATAGCTGACGTTTCGAGCGCTAGCCCTTCGTCGGAGCGAATCAAGGAATTGTGGGTAGTGTGTGGTTTTATATAGTAAGCGGTGGAGCTACGTTATTGGTGGAAATTTTCTTGACATTAATATTTCAATCAACGGTAACAGTTTATCCACAAGTGTGCACTACAAACCTACAGATTCCTACAGTTATCTGTTACATTCATCCTCACATCCAACACACGTTAAAAACGCCATTCCGTATTCTCAATTTCTCAGACTTCGACGTCTATGTAGTGATGACTCTGACTTTTCCAACAAATCAGAAGAAATGTGCCAGTTTTTCAAGAAACGTGGATACCCTGACTCTGTTATTAGGGGGCTTAAGCAACCACGACGCCGACGGCAGCGAGAACGGCACAAAACAATAGGCTTAATGAGCGAAAACAATACCTCTGCACGTGCGTTTTACATTTTGGTACATTTCTTTGCCGTTCCCTGCAAAACAACAACGTCAAATGATCAAATTATAGGTTTTTTGGAGAACGTGAGCACACGACGGTTAATTTTCCTTTCTCCAAAATAGGATACACCTGAGCACTGTACTGCTAAGATCCTTGGAAACTAAAAGACTTCGATAAGAATTTTCGAAGTATTTGTATACCTTCCTGGAATCTATTTCGCGGCCTTCAAGCGGTACTCGTGCTTTTAGTTCGGTTCTGGTTGTCTACGGAACATTTAGAATAATAATATTCGAGTTTTTTTTTTTTTTTTTTGGAAAGACTTCCGATGATCTTCGGTAATCGTTTGGTTAGACAGCCAGCTGTCCCTTTTCAATCAATCGAGCGGGCGAGCTGATCACGAAAACAAGCTCGGCATGACTGCAGCGAGCGAACAAGCCGAGGGGAAACTGGGGAGAGGCGGGAGGATAAGGGACTGCAGTGTTTTCTGCAACGGACGCGTTCGAATTTCCCGCAGCACCAGGGACGGAAAATTCCGATTGGTTCATAAACCTCCCTCGGTTCGCATTACTTTCGCTCGCTCGCAGCTCGGATCGCCGATCGCTTATTTGCTCGCCCGCTCGACCATCCAGAGAGGGACTGCTTGTCTAACGTTTGGTTCACTGTTTTAACAATGAAAAAGGTCCGGAAGAACGGATTCTGCACCGTATAGCAAAATCTGTCTTTAATCTTAACAGGAGTTTTACAAAAGGTAAAATAGAACCGTTATATCTGTTACTAAACGGTTCTTAATCAATAAAAAATCCCTTAATTCACACTGATAATAAAACTAAAAATATCTAAAACATAACTTGCTATAGGTGGTGGAATTAAAATCTTTTTTTACGTACGTGTTGAGAACATAGGGTCGTTGTGCGTTATGTATTTTTATGTTCTCTATCATTCCGAGATCTGATCTACAAAAAATAGTAGGCTGGTAAATTGGTAAAATACTCGCAAATATGCTTAAAAATTAATTTAAATTATTTACAAAGGAGGTTTTCCTTTAGAGAGTCGAGTAAAATAAATTACTTCTAACATCGGTACCACTAAAATGAACCCTCGAACGTATAAGGAAAGCCCCCTCCATTTGTTACCGCCGCAGAACAGTTTATTTCCTTATTTTATTTTGTTTTATTTGACATTTCGTGTAGAGAACATAAAGTATTATATGAGAACTTGTAACCTTCCGGATGGACGCACATGGTTTATGATTGTGAAACTGGAGAGACGCGTTTTTGGCTATTAAAAGAAAATACAGTCGAAAAATTAACAAATGCTGTCGTTATGCGAGTTTTCCAAGCGATTGTGAAGTAGCGGCAACACAATTTTTTTCAACAACATAATTGTCAGCACATGTCGTCTGTAGTAGCTGTTCATTTATCCCCGAGACACATTTTGGCAACGTTTAGTGAGAGTCGGTTGCTATGGTAACGAGCTATAACGTCATAAGTAGCTTAAGGCAAAGCAATTTTTGAATAAAAATGCGTATTTTTCACCATTTTCGTAAAATGCAATAAAAAGCAACAAAATATTTAATTATATCACATTTTGCAACTCTATCCGCACTTGTTCGATAAATTTGAATTTTGCATGAGTAAAATTGTAACAGGGGCTTTTGGGGAATTTAGCTCCATGGTTGAGCGAGAGGTGCCCTGCTACCGTCCGGGATCTTTTATATCAAGTGGACCAAAACATCATCAAGGAACATGGTGTTTAATGGTGTTCTTGACTCACTCACTCACTATGGCAAGCCAGCTCAGAGGCAAAAACCATCCAAACCATACAACAACAGATTCATTATCGCTGTCCAACTTTTATAATAAGTCGACGAAAAGAAAACTCTTTAAGAGCAAACGGACCTTTGAGAAATGTAGTCAACTTTTCGTATAAAACTCTCAATTTGTGCACGCTAAATTAATGTAATTTAGCTTGGCAAAATTTTTATTTGCTGCTTGTTGTGTACGAAATGGCGCGAGGTAAAATAGAGGAAAAGTAAGCCTTTAAATTTACTTAATAAAAGGTCGTATATCTCAATGAATTTTTCTCGAAACTGTGATTTGTTATCAATGCACATGTTGAATTATATTATAAAACAGTTATAGTGCTCAAGCTTGATTATATTGCGCTTGCTTTCGCACTATAACTAAAGTATCCCCTTACTAAGTAAAATTGAAAATTTAACTACAGTCAAACCTGTATATAGCGGTCACCCTTGGGAAATGGCCAAGTGATCGTTATGTACAGGGTGACCGCAATATACAGGTTTCCTTTAAACTGAACTGGAAGTTAATGAATAACGTTTTTATGTGGAATTAATCACTCAATTTACATTTTATTGACAATAACAATTAACAGCAACGTTCATAATACGAGTAAAAGGCCCCTGAAATGTCCGTATAAGAAAATAAAAATAAAATGTCTGATAGAAGAGGAATTTGACGCGGAGCGCTATGGTCTATAAAACAACAGCTGTCAACTTGACAAGTACAGTGTAATAATCAGGGAACTACGTAGAAGTCGAAAGTGAATACAGTTTGGTACGGAAAATACGGGTGTTAGTTCGAAGACAGAAACTAACCGTATTGTTTGAAAGCGATATGACCCGCTCTCGAGAGCAGGACATCGGCACAGTTTGTTGCTATCTGTCGCAACCATGTGTCGGACGCAGGCGATGACATGTATTTGACATGTATTTGTAGCTGTATTTAGTATAATATTTGTATTTGTGTGCGACCCCTGCCTTGATAGCTACAATTTAATGAGCTGTTGAATAAAGCTTGTCATGATTCGCTAATGATCGTAATCCAATTTGGTGACCGTTATATACAGGTAAACAATAATGAAATTGTAGATTCGGGAAGTCTAAAGGGTGACCGCGTCCGTTATATACAGGTGACCGCTATATACAGGTAAACTTTACAGTAAATATAAGGCACGATTTTCGGGAAGTTGTTCGGTGACCGTTATATACAGGGTGACCGTTATATACAGGGTGACCGCTATATACAGGGTGACCGCTATATACAGGGTGACCGTTATATACAGGGTGACCGCTATATACAGGGTGACCGTTATATACAGGGTGGCCGCTATATACAGGACCGTTATATACAGGTTATATACTGTATAACTTTGTTTTACTCTCTTTGATTTGCACCCTGGGTCGGTGGAGCAAAACGCGAAGGAGAGTGGAGGGGTCTGAGGGTTGTTTCGTATTCACGAGTTGGCTCGTAGGAGACTTTGATTTTACAATATATAAGATCGCACAACGACCAAGTAAATGAACCACCAAGACGTTAACAATTAATACACCCAAAAAGGGTGTTGTGAAAGCTTGTCAATATATTCCTTACTCAAAGGCTGTTACTCGACTTTTTAGGCGTCATTTTCTAATATTGTTGAAATTCCCGAAGTTTTCCTACCAGACCTCCGGGTTCGTAGGCCAATTTAAGCCTTAAAGCACTAGGATCTACCCAACTACCTTGTAATTACACGGATTCATAATCTCTTGCTTGTAGTTAGATGATCCTAGCACTAGGGACAAGTAAAAGACTTTATATGTGATCAAAAGCAGAAAAATAGCAATAAACGGATCCACCGACTAGATTGGCATCAACCTTTCATCGTATTAGCGGCAGGTTGTGAGTCAAATATTTTTTTGTAATAGCGTTCCGCCCAGGTGACGTCATATTTGGCAGCATTGCATTGTGGGATCGAAATGCGGACAAATATTTCAGAATGGCTGCCTCGGAAACACCAGTTTTTGCGATTCCTGTACATGTTGAGGATAATTATTGAGTTGTACCCAAGAACAGTGCTTCGTAGCACCAGCTTTTTTCGTAGCTTCCTGCATAGTTCTTGAATGTTTGTACGCATTTCAATCCCATGATGCTGCGCGAGTTTTCTATTTTTAGAATCTTGGCGGAACGCTATTCAAGCGATCTAGCGGTTGTTGCAAATACCTTGGGCACTTAGCATCTCTGGTTTGTTTAGCAAATCAAGGCAACTGCTTTCCTTCGACAAAATCGTATCATGTATCGTCATCATCATAGTCATCGATCAACTTCTGCAGCCCTTCTTATGTTTAGCAAGTTGACAAAATGACTTGGAGCTAGTAGCTTACTATTTTATGTAAGAATACACTCGAGGGCTTTCTTTGTCTTCTAGGTCTGCTTTGACTAGAGCACATTTTCTTTCAAGCTCCTTCGCTGGCATTCGGTGGAGGTACCCCAGGAACCGCAGTAGTCACATACCAGATGCCGACTTCTAGTTTTCGGTCAGGATTGCTGCAACCCCTGGGCAACTGTATGTTCAGATCACTTCCTCATTGACAGGTCTCAAATATCGGTTTTTTCCTCTTCGCTTCATCAATAATTATATCATCTAAACAGTTCCTCCATTTCTGGATCGCTTAGATCACACAGTCATGGCCTGATCCTTATGGACTGAAAGACTCTTTATAGGTCAGACGTATCCACTATAATTTTTAGAAACATGGTGTCATCTCTCACATAAGCGTGATTATTTAATTCGGTTAGGGAGCAAAACATGGGACACCCACTTGCAACGTTTGTTTCTCTTCTCGGTCTCTGAAAGGAAGAGCTGCTTGGATCAGGTCGGAAGGCGTCGATCACGTGTTCCACATTATCCTGATCCATTAACATAAAGGTGACCTTCTGTCTGAATGGCCAGCGAAGCAACGCATCGTACTGACCGCGCATGATAACAAAGAACACAGAGATGTGTGTTCCTCGGCCCATGCCGTCTCCGTTTAAATATATGCGCGCGCACATCTTGTAACCATAACGACTGGTGAAGAAGCACGGACTATAAAAAGACACTTGCTGTCCGCTGACTGCTTCGTTTCGTTTCCGTGCGTATTCAGTTATTTTCCACAGCAACTGACCATCATAGCTTGAAAACTCTTGTTGCCTAACGTACTCCTCTAAATCAGCCAGGGTGACATTTCGCAGAGCCAGCGTGTGTTCAATGGACTCCATCCGTCTCTCTGTCCTTCTCGCAGTCTCCTGGATACTCTCTACCTGTCTTTTAACATTGCCCACTTCTCGACTCGTCTCCAATGCGGTGCGATTGTTTTCCACCAAAAGCACTTCGTGGTCAGCTGTTTTATTCTCGAGGTTGGTCAGTCTTCTGGTAATGTCGGTACTTGGTAAGCTACCTTCAGAATCGGGAAGTCGTTGACCAGATGATGCTGCACCCGATACATTTACTGAAGCCATCTTTCTCTCTAAAGAGGTTATCCGCTCACTGTGTTCTCGTAATTTTTCCTGCAGATTCCTCATTGTCTCCGAGCTATTTTGCATCTGGTTAAGAAGGTCTTGGACGATACTATCATAGTTTGTGAATATCTGAGGACTTCTCGACATGACTCTGGGATCACGTCTCACGATAGCTTCCAATTCATTATTAATGCGAAGAGCAAAGTGAAGAATGAGAATGCTGTGGTGGGCATTTTCTTTCTTTAGATGTTCCTTCTTTTCCCTTTGGTTGAGGACCTGTCAAAAGTACGTCAGGAATAAATTTAAATGGGGAAAACAACGAAGTGTGTTAAAAAAATAGAATACCAGATGGCAGTCTGAAGCGGGCCACTGCATTCGCAACTAGTGGCGGATCTAAGTGAGGGGTCGGGGGGGTGGGGGGCGGCGGAGGACTGGGAGGCATCCTTACGTCACATTTGTTTGCCAAACACAAAAATTGGCATTCCATAACCTTTCGACTCTGCCCCCTCCTACGATGGAGTCTGGATCCGCACTGGCAACTATATAATTCTAGAATAACTATTCTTTAAATGAGTGATCATTTATACTCACTTTTCTTGTCCATAATATGTAGGAAACACATGTATATCACCTTGGGAAGGTGAAGAAATCTTGGTGTCATTGGTAAACATGTACATATGAAATACCCCTTCTTCAAAATCACTTAAGCCTTTTTAAATGTTTCATATTTCATGAAATTAAATTCATTCTGTTATTATTCACGTTCTGTTCACTTGTATTGTAGAAAAGACCAATTAAATTACTCTCCAAGAGTCTTACCTCTTTCTTGGAACAGCCAATCTGGGAGAATGGACATGGACCCTGAACTCCTTCACAGTCTCCCATTATGGGGTTCTGATGATCTGCCAACTATAAATGTAGGGCAAAATGGTAATTACATTAAGTTCGCTTTATCATTCTGTACTTCAGTTAAATAAAACGTGGAAAAAACAAAACTACGCACATGAGTACCGGGCCAACGAATCGACCAGATACAGCAAAACATATTTTTAAACTTTTTTTACTCACTTTTCATTATTTTAGTTATTATTTCAGATTTTTGAGACTGAAAAGTTATAGCTTCAACCTAACTCAACGAAATTGAATTCCTTTCACTCCTTTATTTTACAAAGATGAGATGAGGAAATTGCTTGTGTTTATCTAAGTTTAGTTGATATTCTAGTTTGCGATTATTCTTGAGGCATTCAAAATGTGGCGAGTAGTCCAGTAAAATATGACTTTTTTTGGGGGGGGGGGGAGGGGAGGGGAGGGGGGGGGGGGGGCGGAGCATGTTCATGGCTTGAACTCAGGGGCATCAGTCTATGCCTGGTAATTACAATTCTTCGGGTAAAAATCGTTTATTTCAAGCGGAATACCCAAGGCAGGTCTGAATACTTATGAATATGTTGTAGTGCAATTTTG
This sequence comes from Dendrophyllia cribrosa, assembly GCA_024195265.1. Taxonomy (NCBI): domain Eukaryota; kingdom Metazoa; phylum Cnidaria; class Anthozoa; order Scleractinia; family Dendrophylliidae; genus Dendrophyllia; species Dendrophyllia cribrosa. The sequence goes on along the minus strand of JAJLRJ010000003.1, from coordinate 42,072,671 downwards.
TCCTTGGTGCAAATTTTATTTTCCTTTGTTTAAAACTCGTTACCATACATTATCATACCCCGAAACAAAGAAAAATAAAATTTGCACCAAGGATAAAGTTGTACCACAACAAATACATACTACTAGAAAGATAAAATATATGATCCTACCTTCCCCCGAGGAATGCCCTCTTTATTACATTTGTCACACGCAACTGGATAAGCTGGACATTCATTCTCTTGATGCAGCTACAATAAATTAATTGTGAGAATTTCTTTTCAACATCCATGCGTAACAAGTAATAATAAGTAACAAGGTATAACAAATCTATTAGTAGAACACTACCTCATCCTTTTTCTTGGGAACAATGGAGCAGATACCACAATGAGAAAAAGTGAGGGTGACAGGCCACAAAATCTCTACCAGTGTTATATTTTTGCTCTAACGAGTGTATATGATCTTTTAAATATTTTCCTTATTTAAAGGATATATATAAAAAGGAAAATCCTTGAAAGATGCACTCGTAAGAGAACAAATATAAAAAGGCTTTTAAATGATTCACACTTGCAGACATTGTGCGGCCTGTCAACCCTTGCTATTTCCTACCAGTGGAAATACGTTTCTTCATGCAGTTAAGACAACGCACCAACATCGTTCGAGATCGACTCCTTCTCGTTAGGTACAGTCATCAGCGTCCCCAACGCTTCGCGACTGATAACCTGCGGGGGCCATTTAAAGGGGCATTGTCACGCAGATTTTGCTGTGTTTTGGTCATATGACAAAGTACCTTTACTTAAACATAAATTGCTTTTAGAACACCAAGAAGATAATATGAAGTGATTTCTTCAAGGAAGAGCAAACCATAATATGTTTTTTTTTCTGCGATTTTTCCACGACACTTGGGAGGAACTTGAAAAAATTGGCCAATTTTTTCAAGTTGCAATCCATTTCCATCCTGGCCATCCGCAGCCAAAGATAACGAATACTAGTTTCTGTGCACTGGTAGAGTATTTGTTAACAAACTGGACAATTATTTGTAAGTTTCCATTGAAACAAATGTATTTTTTGCCTTTTCAAAGTGATACTAAAAATAGGTGACATAGCCCCTTTAAGTAAGGCGGGCTATTCAAGACATGAGGCCGCCGGGTCGTGACCGCTATTTCTAATCTAATGGTTCGTTGTATGATGGATATCGTTATATGATGGATAACACTAAGATGGATATGTTTCAGATACTGCAAGCTTATATATACAGAACAAGCTTTACAACTAAGCCAACATATCAACTAACTACAAAGGAAAGCTGTTATGACATTTATGGTACAGTACCGTCAGACTGATGAAGGCTATCTGAGTATGACAAAGTCCGCACTCCACTTGTCGATACATGCATTCGTTTTCCAGATGCTCAGGAAGATCAGCTTTTTTCACCAACATGCCACACTCAGGATGTACACAGGGGATTTTAAGAAACTCACAGCTGTTTGTGTGATCCTGTAAAACAGACATTAAATGAAATTTCCATATTACCATTCAATGTGAGACACACCTTCGTCTGAAAAAAAAACGTGTCGGGGAATTTTGATAACTGAGCTGGTTTGTTGTCTATTTTCAAATTCGAAGACGTCCATTCCTCTGCATTAAACTGCTAATAACGTTTAAACAAAATCCAAAAATAAAAATCGGAGACACGTACTTGTCGAAATGTTCATCTCCTTCTTTAGATCATTTCCGGCTGGGGCGGAACTCAATTTTGTGAAGGGTGTACTTTCACTCGCTATATTCCAAACGCATTAACAGTCTTGTAACAAGACGCCTGGAGGCGTTCACGCGGGATATTTTGGTCGATGTAAGCGTTAACTTTGAATGGCTACCCACAGTCACAATCTGTTTATACTTACAAAGACGAAGCTGTACACAGCTTGATTGCCAAGCTATCTAGCCTCACACATGGGTGGAAACTGTAGACTTTTGCCATTTAAATACACGAGCAGAAGTGAATTGTCGCAGGAATTCTCTCAAGACGTCCCGCGGGTTACGGGAAACGTTAAAAAATAGTGGCGATTTGTGACGACGAGAAAGAAAAATCAACCGAAACTTCAACGCGGTGTGCATTCGGGTAATAAATATTTTTTGTAATCATTAATTATTAAGCTTTCAGAAATTAATATTTAGTTTGCTGAGGTCTTAATGAGGTGTAGAGCAAAAAGTGAAAAGTAAAGTGGTGTTTTGCGGTAACATGATACCTTGAAAGAGCGTTCTGAACGTGAATGAAGAACGATAATGTCTATCAGTAAGAAACCTTGGACCAACCCTTAAACATAGTAGGTTGGGAAAATCGATTTAACTAAAAGCATTGACAAACGTCCTCAGTAATATCAAATTAGAGGAAATGCATTTAAAGAACGCAAAACGTAAAAGCTTTGTGATAAATGCGCACATGTAGTGAGGTGGCAAATGTTTTAAAATATTCGCAATTTAAGGTGCTGTGCTGGTATTTTGGTAGTGCCGAATATTTTGAGATACAAGGTTTGGTGGAAATATTGACTGTAGGTTTGGTATATAAAAACATTAATCATATGAGAAGAAGAGAATCGAGAATCTAAAAGAAAATCTAGAATCTAATTAAAATGGGGGATGATGCAAACGAGAAAAGACTTATTCCGTATTGATAACTGCCGATTTGCTGACAAAATAATGTAGACTCTCATACCTCTAAATGTCTGACTTCTCCTTTCCATTTGCACCCGTCCTCCATAAACGTACAGAAAACAACGATAGCTAATACTTCACGACGCATAAATTTATCCGCGAAAACCTGGTAAGAACATAATGATAGTTCATTACATTTTTAAACAGGTAATTAAACGTTTTCCTAAATTATAGAGCAGTTTTCAATTGAGTGTGGTAAAACCAAAACCACAGTAATTACTCTGACCAATCACAGCAGTCGTAAACAATCCAATGAACCAATCAGAGCTCGAAGCAATTACATGTCGGCGGCGCCAAGCGCGGGAAAACGCGTGCGAGCAAGTCACGATTGGTTTTGGTGTTACTTCTGTTTGGTAGGGAAAGTGGCGCGAGATTTTTTAGCCAATCACAAAGCGTAGCAATGAAACACCAAAGCAGTTGTGTAATTACTTTTCACGCTCAATTTAAAACTGCTCTAAAAAGACGTAAGTGTTTTTAACTCGTGAGTACGCAAACGTTGTACGAGTTACAACAGACGGGGACAAATATGCAACTTTTCACTCCTTCCTTCCATCCTTCCTTCCTTCCTTCCTTCCTTCCTTCCTTCCTTCCTTCCTTCCTTCCTGCGGTCTATCAGCTGTAAACGTTTCTTGGTAATTCCGTTGACCAGTGCATCAGGCTTGCGTATATATTTATCCTTTTCAAATGCGATAGGTAATGGTCACCTGCCTTACCCATGGGGATGGAGTTGGAAGGATGGGAGGGTGGGGAGTTGGGTGCAGGGGGTGGAGGGGGGGGGGGGGGGGGGGGACGGTGGAGCAAAATGCGTAGGAGGGGAGAGGGTCCAAATGTTGTTCCTTATTCATGGGTTGGCTCGTAGGAGCCTTTGATTATTCTTGAATGCGCATTAGAGGTCAACTAGCTAGAGAACTCCACACTCCGAGATCCACACTCCCTCAACCTTTAAAGCTATAGAGAATAATGATTTCGGACTGCATTGCATATCGCTTACTAGACTTACTAGGAAACGTTTCTTTTAATTTGCAACTGTAAATGTATTTCATACTAAATAGAAAGGGCATACCTCATTTGGACGAAGTTGTTTCTGGTCCACGCGGCAAACCATTATTACCCGAAGCGGGTCTCTAGACAAAAGAGAAGGTATGTTAAAAATTTCGTTAGTTGACATCATCGTTACTTCAGTATTACTGCCATTAAATAGCACTCGTGAGGAAAACACTACAATTGTCAAAACAAACAAAAAAAACCATGTAGAAGGAACTCGCGGCTGGGAAGGAATTGACAAGACTTAAAGTGGATATAATCCAAAAAAACATTTTTTGGCTTAAAAAAAATCTTACTGTTTTTCTGAACAAAATGCCGCAAAAAATTTTGATTTTGCTTAAAACCCCGATTTTTTATGACCCGCCAAAGTTATGAAAAAATGCCATAATTTATTCCATTACCGAGTCTAGGTCTGGGTCGAGTGACGTCACGGAAGTTGATGGATTTTTGTCATCTCAAGGATTTCCAGTGAATTCAGTGACTTGTTGCTGCGAAAATAGCTCTGCGAAAATGCCAACGACTTGTGTTGCCTACGGCTGCATAAATATTTTTGAACCAAAGGCAGGGTTGGGCTTCATAAAATACCTTACTTTAATGATGACCGTGTTGAAGCAAAAAACCAACGCAAGAAATGGGCCGATTTTGTGAACGCAGTGTCTAGATACTCGGCAGCTGGGAAGTGTTTTCAAAATACAAGATACTCGGCAGTCTGAAATTTTTATCGAATTTCCACGAAATATCTCCTTTAATTCTTCTGAGAAAAGTCGATCTTTGTTTAGAAATCTCGAGCGATATTTTTTGGAATTGTCGAGGTTGGGCACACTATAAAATCTCAATGTGATACTTAAAAAAAATTCGTGGTGACTCGCAGAGTCAACTCTCACGGGAATATCCCACAAAAATTATCACTGAAACCTCTCGAGAGTATTCGATCTTTGTTCAGAAATGCCAAGCGATTCTAAATTATGTTTTCGTTTTGTAATGGACGAATTCTCCCAGCTATTGAATCTCGACTGACGGGACGGTTTTCAAAATAATAGATACCCGGCAGTCTGAAATTCTTACCGTTTTTCCACAAAAATTTTCATTCGAACCTGCTGAGAGTACTCAATTGAGCTTAATGCATAAAGTTGATTCTTTATGTAAAGCTTCGAATCAAAATATTTCCACTTTAGATATTAAAAATCCAAATACCCTTATTACACGTATTCGATTAACTGTTAACACAACTTCAGTTAGTCATCAACTACATTTGTTAAATTTAAATAAAAAGCTTAAATTCTATTCCTCCTTTAAAAAGGATTGCCATAAAGCCGCAGACTTCTTGGATCCGATAAAAAATCCCCTTCACAAAAAGCAAATAAATAAATTTCGCCTTGGAAACCATAAATTAAGAATTGAAACTGGCAGACACAACAAGACACCCGAACATTTAAGAATCTGTTCCTTCTGTAACTTAAATGAAATTGAGGACGAATCACATTTTCTATTCACCTGCCATCATCACAACAATTTACGCAAGAAATATTTCAGTGAAATAAATGATAGATATCAAAATTTTAATAATCTAGACAATAATTCTAAAATCTTGTTTCTCTTTAACAGCACTGATCCTTTTGTCTGTAGGACTACCGCTGCTTATATTTATAATTCAATGTTAAATCGACAATCTATGTTAATTTAATAATCAGATATACCCGTTTCTTTCTTTTTCTTTGTTGTTCTTGTTATACTTACATGCAATACTTAATACGTACTACTTGTATAGGTAATACCATGTATTTATATGGGAATACCGAAATAAATTGTTGTTGTTGTTGATTTCTGTGTAGAAATACCAGACGACTTCTGAACATTGAATTGTACTGAATTGTACACCTCGCCCCGGCATGGATACACACATTATAGGTAATAAGTACAACAGTATGCGGTGGCGGAAATCCGCCCTGGGGAATCGTGGGTCGTATCACAGTCCAGCACGAATTTCTAAGTGTCGAAACCATCGAGATTTTATGGTAGGCTCAAGCTTGACAATTTATTCAACTTGGAAGCCAAGATGCCCGTCAGTCGAGATTCTATAGTATGGATAGTATGCCCAAGCTCGGAGAATTCGTCCATTACAAAACGAAAACATCATTTATAATCGCTTAGCATTTCTGAACAAAGATCGAATACTCTCGAGAGGTATCAGCGATATTTTTTTGTGGAGATATTCCCATGAAAGTTGACTAGGCGAGTTAGCACGAATTTTTTCTAAGTGTCACAACCATCGAGATTTTATAGTGTGCCCAAACTCGACAATTTCTTTAACTTCGAAGCCGAGATAATAGTTGAAATCGCTCGATATTGCTAAACAAGAGGCTCCAAGCAGCCTTTACTCATGCGCATGCGGAAGAAAATGTTATGATATATTTAAAACATGATAAGAAGATGTCCGACATGGAGAAGAGTTACTCCTTTCATTCAGTCATCGTTCCTGCAAACCACGTTGTTTACTATTGAATGTTTTTGAAATGAAGGCTGTACCACAATGAAGCCAGTGATTCTTCTAAGTCTAATATATACCAAACGTGAACATAGCAATGTATGTAGGGTTGTAGGAGATTCTGTCGTGACACCTAAGTAACGCTCTTTTACCGGAAGTGAGGGTAGCCGGAAGTCACTAAACAGGAAGTGTAAATGGCAAAGACATGAACCGGAAGTGCACAATTTAAAATATGCGTGCACAAATTTGCATGCAAAATCGTGACACAAAAAATAAAAATAACAAGAGGCTCCAAACAGCCTATACTCATGCGCATGCGTAAGAAAGTTTTATGATATATTTTAAACATGATAACAAGATGTCCGACACGGAGAAGTACTCCTTTCATTCAGTCATCGTTCCTGCAAACCACGTTGTTTACTATTGAATGTTTTGTAAATGAGGCTGTACCACAATGAAGCCAGTGATTCTTCTGATGGTTATACACCTAATTCAAAAAAGGTTGCTTTGGTCATGCCCAATTACCAATGACCAAAGCAACCTTTTTTGAATTAGGTGTATACCTAACGTGAATATTAGTAATGTAGGTAGGGTTGTAGAAGACGCTGTCGTGACACTTCGGTAACGCTGTTTTACCGGAAGTGAGAGTAGCCGGAAGTCACTAAACAGGAAATGTAAATGGTAAAGCTATGAAGCGGAAGTGCCCAATTTAAAATATGCGTGCATAAATTTACATGCGAAATCGTGACACAGAAAATAATAATAAAAAGAAAAAAAAGAAAAACGAAGGGCATTTTTTAACTGATTGCGCTTTGCGCATGAGTAATAATAACAGGAGGCTCCAATCAGCCTATACTCATGCGCATGCGTAAGAAAGTTTTATGATATATTTTAAACATGATAACAGGATGTCCGACACGGAGAAGTACTCCTTTCATTCAGTCATCGTTCCTGCAAACCACGTTGTTTACTATTGAATGTTTTGTAAATGAGGCTGTACCACAATGAAGCCAGTGATTCTTCTGATGGTTATACACCTAATTCAAAAAAGGTTGCTTTGGTCATGCCCAATTACCAATGACCAAAGCAACCTTTTTTGAATTAGGTGTATACCTAACGTGAATATTAGTAATGTAGGTAGGGTTGTAGAAGACGCTGTCGTGACACTTCGGTAACGCTGTTTTACCGGAAGTGAGAGTAGCCGGAAGTCACTAAACAGGAAATGTAAATGGTAAAGCTATGAAGCGGAAGTGCCCAATTTAAAATATGCGTGCATAAATTTACATGCGAAATCGTGACACAGAAAATAATAATAAAAAGAAAAAAAAGAAAAACGAAGGGCATTTTTTAACTGATTGCGCTTTGCGCATGAGTAATAATAACAGGAGGCTCCAATCAGCCTATACTCATGCGCATGCGTAAGAAAGTTTTATGATATATTTTAAACATGATAACAGGATGTCCGACACGGAGAAGTACTCCTTTCATTCAGTCATCGTTCCTGCAAACCACGTTGTTTACTATTGAATGTTTTGGAAATGAAGGCTGTACCACAATGAAGCCAGTGATTCTTCTGTTGGTTATATATACCTAACGTGAACATTAGTAATGTAGGTAGGGTTGTAGAAGACGCTGTCGTGACACTTCGGTAACGCTGTTTTACCGAAAGTGAGAGTAGCCGCAAGTCACTAGACAGGAAGTGTAAATGGCAAAGCTATGAAGCGGAAGTGCACAATTTAAAATATGCGTGCATAAATTTGCATGCAAAATCGTGACACAAAAAATAATAAAAAGAAAAATAAAAAAAAAGAAAAACGTAGGGCATTTTTTAACTCATTGCGCTTTGCGCATGAGTAATAACAAGAAAAACGGAGCCGAAACCTTACTTCATGCCGCTTCGCGCATGAGTAATAATAATAATAACAAGAAAAACGGAGCCGAAACCTTACCTAATGCCGCTTCGCGCATGAGTAACAAAGATGCACTATTCTCAGAACAATTAAACGAGATATTTCGTGTAAATTCGATAAAAAATTTCAGACTGCCGGGTACTTGACTGAGATAATGCACTTATCTGCGGCCAGGAAACAAGAATATTCTTTCCTTTCCCATTCCATGACTTACAAGGTAAGCTGAACCTCATCATGTGTAGAAAGCAAGTGGAATAGCTTTCTTTGCTTATTTTTTATTAACTCTTATATGTATAATAATAGCGAATAGAAAATTAATTATGGCAAATAGAACTCTTTTGAAATATTGCACCTTTTGACTTGGCAAAGCATACTTCTTTGCCCCCAGCAGGGGGGGGGGGGGGGGGGGGGGGGGCGGCGTAAGTAGCTTTTTGTTAAATAATCTTGGTGTTGGGTTGGGGGATTGGTAAACGTCGTTGTGCAAATGCCCCGGGGTTCCCCCGGGTCACCCCCGCGGGATGGCCGCTGATAAGTGCATAACACCAGACGACGCCACGAGGAACATACTTTCGTGACGTCACTCGGTCCCAGCCTTTTTAAGCGCGGCGGGAATTTTGAAAAGCCGAACTTTGGCGGGTCATAAAAAATCGGGGTTTTAAGCAAAATCAAACTTTTTTGCGGCATTTTGTTCAGAAAAATAGTAAGATTTTTTTCAGCAAAAAAAATTTGGGGGTTATATTCACTTTAAACACAGAAAACTCGTTAACAATTTCAATAAGGTGTTCTCCACCTTTTGAGGCGAGTTAATGGGAGTTATGAGTTTCATTAACGTCTTCAACCAATGACGAGATCATCTGAACTGAAACACAGACCCTGAACCCTAGTTAGGGGTCTTGCCTGGATTTGAACCCGCGGTCTGCCGCTTTGCAGGCTGCTTCTCTACCACTTGAGCTATAAAACCATACGGCGTTCGTTCTTTGATGCCTTTGATGTTCTTTGATGTTCTTTGATGCCTTTATTCAATGTTTCACTTACTTTATGAATTATTTATATGCTTATGTACGTTGGGTCTGAAAAAGCCTGATTGGGAGATTCAATAAAGTTTTATATTTATACAGTCGAACCTCCGGTTGCGACCACATCTCGTAAGCGACCACCTCTCCTCAGCGACCAGTTTTCCAAAATACCAAAAGTTTCCAAGTCAAATCACTATATTTGGAACCTCTTGTAAGCGACCACCTCTAGTAAGCGACCGCGACCACTTTTAGAGCTAAAAGTTTGAAATTTTCTTTTGTTTTTAACCTCCCGTAAGCGACCACTTGAAGCTACTTAACAAATAATAGAGCGGAAATTGGATAATGAGGTGTTGTAACATTATCGCATTCCTCAAGACAAATCCTGTTTTTCTCGTTTAAAACCTATGCCGAACTCAAATTCTCAAATTCTTTTACAAATGGTAGGAGGGTTTAGTTTCCGAGTTGTAAACGATGTTTTTGACTGTTCGGCCTCAATTTGGTTAGCTAATGGCCATAAAATGGCATTTGTAGCCTGAAAAAGGGTCTTTTTGGAGGAAATTTGGGTGTTAAAGGGTTGTTAACATGTAAATCACCAGTAATATAAAAGGGCTGTCAAATTTAAAGCTAGCAATCCAATCCTTATTAGTTCATGTTCAGTTCCCCTTAACGTTTAGACAACATTAAAGATTCAATTTGTAACTATCGCGAGACTTGTTCCATTCGCCTTATTAGGTAAGTTAACAGAAGCGAACCATGAAACTCTATTTTGGAAAGCTTAAATATTTTTGTGACTACTAAACGTTATTACATGGGTTTAGATGGGCATTGGCATATGGGATAAGTCTCTGCAATTACCATATGCTAATAAGGCAAAATTTTGACCCAATATGGTCTGAACTCTCGTAAGCGACCACCTCCCGTAAGCGACCACCTAGGCTTGACATTTTGGGTGATCGCTTACGGGAGGTTCGACTGTATTTATATTTGACCGATCTACTGAAACACGTTTTATTGTAACAAGTTCGTAATAGAAGACTGGAATTATATCAAGCACATTTAATTTGTTTTGTTTATAGGGAAGATATCAATGACGTCACCAATTGTTATTAATGTGCCAACCAGAGCCTTATTGGCTGCCGAAACAAAGGGTTCTTTTGTTCCAGTGGTTGGCACATTTGAATAACAAAAATAATGTTTGTAAACAGATATCATCCCTATAGCTAGACTTACTGAATGAGATTTCCTAGACAAGACTGACAATAGAAATGTCCACAGCCTGTCTGCATTGCCTCTCTCAACAACAGTTTACAGTGGCTACAAAAGTACTTAGCATCAATCTTCGTCTTGTCAGGATTTGCTAAACGATATCCGGGCATTGTGACGAGTGAAATGAGCACCACAGTCAAAAGGTCATAAAACTTTGTACAATGGAATTCTGCACAAGTCTGCTCCTCTGACTCTATAAGCCGTCTGGAATCACTCTTGACCAAGGTAACTAGGACAATAAAACAAAACTTTGAGTCACTACGAGAGGTAAAAAAAATCTGCTTAACCGTTAAGTTCTAATGTCAAATGACAAATTCGCCCTACTGGTCTCGATCTCTAAAATACTAGCTGGGTCCATCTGCTGCTAATGGGCAATGTCAGAGACCTAAAACATTCTGCATGATAACGAGGCTTTCAGGAGTAAAACAAAAGAAAAGCTTTCCTCTTTTGTTAAAAATGACATCATTTTTCTTGTTTTGTTTTTCGTCAGATACCCCTGGAAGCCTCGGTATCAAACATAATGTTTTAGATCTCGAACGTTACGTGACTCATTGTGGACATTTCCGAAGTGGACCACATGCTTCATTATATGGCTGGAATGGTTGACTTTCAACGCGCAGTTTCTGTAATAAGGCTTGGACTCAGAACATTTTTTTTCAACATCCATCGTATTTATTATATGAAACGACAAATAGCAACTTGTGAATCGTTACATTTCCTTGCTATGCCATGCTCGTAAAATGCTTGTAAAACACTCATCTCATTTTTTAGCACCAAATTCTATATGGTTAGTAAGTAAAACAAATGGTATTCTTTTGGTCTCAAGCAAAATCTATACTTTCAAAAACTCTGTGGAGATTTGACAGTCTAAACAGTAAAAACAATAAATGTCATCAGTCGGATTCGGATATTGGCTCTCGTTAAAGGTGCACATCCAGATGTTTCCCAGTACCTGCCAATATCCTCTGAAAATTTGTTTGTGCCTACAATAGGCTAAACAGCGAAGCGGGCAAAAACAGCTATCAATATAGGCTCTGTTCTTTGGAATAGCCTATCCAGTAATATTATAAATCAGCCGATCGTTACAGCTTTTAGAAACATAATAAAATGATACTTTTTGAGAAAAAATTTTTTTAGTACATATGTAATTAATTTAGTGACCTTATGTTTTACATTCTTATCACTTTAGTTAATTTATCAATTTTGTTTTGTATCTGATCATTGAATTAGGTAATTTATAGGCACGGCTCTCAGGAAGAGCATTATATGTATGAAGGAGAAACCGTGGATAAATAAATATGTATGTATGTATGTATGTATGTAACTACTGCTGTCGCCTGCGACTTCTGTTGCAATCCCCATCCAACTTCCATCGACACTTGTTACTGCTTCGCCACCACTTTCACCGCCACCACCTTCATCACCATCACTTTCATTGGCACCACTTCCATCGCCATCACTTTCACCACTTCCATTTTGACTTTTACTTTCAGCCAAACCTAAAATCTTACGTAGTACGGATTTCGCACTGTCATCCAAACGATAACATCCTGGAGATGTCAAAGCCGCTGCCCATTGCTTTTGAGCAAAAAAGTGAAGGAGACGGTTAAGCAGTTGAGGAGGAGGAGGAGAGCATTTCCAACCTTTTGCACAACACAAGAACCGGTCGAGTTTGCAGGACGTGGAAGGGAAGAGCAAGCGCTGCAGATTTTGCATGACTAATTTTTTTTTTTAATTTTCTACTATTTTGCTAGTCACAAGTTTAGAACATTTCAATGTATTATTGGTGGCTTTTGTAAATGCACGAACAGCGTATTTTTTAATAAGGTCATTCCTTAGTATTGCATTGCGCATCACGTACTGCGCATAATTTCTTGCGTCATTAGCGCGCGCACAAGCGCGCGCACAGTCCGAACCAAGAAGGTTTCCTTTGAGAATAAGTTGGCCAAATGAATAAGAGATTGTCTTCTCCTAAACGAGCACGGTGACCCCTATTTTTTATTAATGTAATTTACTCGTTATAGGACTGTAAAAAACATATTTTAAGCAGAAAAAAGTTTAGTGGTAGAACTTGTATTGATTCTGTGTTAATCGCGTGAAACTCTGTATTTGGAGCCAGTGAGGAGTATGTGGTGATGCCGAAGCGGTCCGATTTCCTTGCAAAATTTGTAAGACCGGGCAATTTAAAATGACTTCCCTGAAAGAATGTTGTATAATCAAATAAATTAATGTTAAAATTTCAATAGTAATGATAGTTTCTGCAGGTAATAACAATCCCTTTCTCGACGTTCGAGTTTCGAACATTCCTCGCGCAATTATAAAAAGTCGCTATAAGTAACGGGAGTACAGTGTAAAAACAAGCACGGTGACCCCCTCTTTTTATTGCATTTCTGAATGTTCTTAGCATGGTTATCAATCGTACCAAGTTTGAAAAAAAGTTCAGTATAAGATCCTTTTCGAGGGAATTACCTTAAAGAATTTGTTTACGCATACCGTATTTTCTCGATTAAACGCCGGGCCCCGAATAAACGCCGGGTATAATAGAGGAAGTTGTAAGAAAGCCCCCTCAAACGTTTATTTTTAAGATTTAAGGGCAAGGTACACGACTGCCAAGAAAAACGAATAATAACCCTTTCTTAAAAAATGGCGGGCGAGAAAAAGTTTGAAATAAACGCCGGGGGCATTTAATTGAGAAAATACGGTATGTGCACTTGCGTATAGGCACACTATGCCCCAGGTAATTTGCCGTTATTTAATACTTCTCTGAATAGCTGATTGGTATCCCACTTTATATTTTTTGACAGTGTACTGTGTTGAACACTTCTGTATCCAAATTAATTCCTATGATGGAACAAATTGACCAATTGGAAGGAAGCTATCTCAAGGGAGGGTCATAATTTTATGGGCTGACGTTTTGGGGAGGGCCAAGATTTTTTGGACCAAAATTTGAGGGAGGGCAAACATTTTTGAGCCCTCGTTGTAGACATTTTTCCGGCCCTTCACCCACATCCCCCCCCCCCCCCCCCCCCCCCCACCCCCCAGTAATTAATGACCACTCCCGTACAAAGCAGACATAAGCTCGCATAAAATATTTATAATTACTCACGAACCAAAACATATAGAGCTTAAACTTGCTGTGGTATGCAACAAGCAACATGTCAAGCGCTTCGGTAACGAAGTGTGATGCAGTGATTGCCATGACGTTTTTCGTCTGGCTTAGATCGACACTACCTCGTAAGATAGTTTCAATCATGCTGAGAGTAAACATGTTTTGATCATGATTCGCGCAATGCACCGTCTGATCTGAAAACGTTTCATGCTGAAACATGTTTCATTCGTGATCAGCTGACTAAATAGTTTCGCCTTAGTGTGGCCACAGCATAAGATCCCCTTGCAAAGAGTACTTGCTGAGTCATTAAAATATAACTGTCACTATTTATAATAACAGTTCGGTACTTTAAAATTGCTGAAGTGTAAAGTGAAGTTGCAATATATATCTAAAAGAAAACATACCGAATGATCTAGCTTCTTGTGTACTTTGCAAGGGGGTCTTGTTCGAGTAAATGTATTAGCAATAACGTTAACAATGCATGAAGTAATTAATTGGAATAACGTTTAAGTAATGCTCCACATAAGAACTACAGTAAACTTCATTGTTCTGCAGCATCGGCTCTTTCACACATAGAATGTCTTTGATTTCAAGAATAGGGGAGGAGATGATGGTTTATAACAATATTTCAGTATAAAAATAAAGAAAAACCATTTGCGTCAGATAAATTTTAGGAAATGTTCGTGCTTAACCAATCAGAATAGCAGAAAACAATAGCTAATAATTTTGCTTCTTTGATAAAGTTCCCCAAATACAATTTCTTCAAAAAATTGCATGTTGTGCGATTGGGCCTTAAATTACATTAACCCTTAAAAAATCAAACAAAATGCACCTTGAACCCTAACTTTTTAGCGGTCTTTGAGTCTAGGCGAATGAGATCACTAGTTGTAACAATGAAAAAAGTTGACATTCCATCGTGCATTGCCGTTAGCACTTTCCTTCTTATGGGAATCGTTACTTAAAAAACGTAAATCAGAACAGTTACTATGGAGTTCGGTGCTTAAATATATTGCCTAAGCGCTAAATTCTGGGGGGGGGGGGTCTCAATTGTGAGGTTTCTCATGATTTTTTTTTTCACCTATATATCCTAAATGACAATATTATCCGAAATATCTGTCTTATTCAACACAATCAAACGGTTGTCGTCATTTGATCGTTTAACTTCTAAAAGTGGTGATTCATGAATAACTCAGGTGAGAGGCTTTACCAAATGCAAAGTAACTGTCTTATCTAAATGTAGCCGATTGAGTTTAATTTTAACCTTTTATATTAATTATATATTGTAACTGCCCATGAAAGGTGTTATATTGCATATTTGTCTCATGATTATTTTCAATATCTGTTAAACCAAAGAACTGTGTCAGCAGAAGAAACTTTGAGCATCATTTTAAATCAAACGGCTGTTAAGAGCCATCTCTCGTGAATATGAAATTTCAGAATTAGGGAAGACATGCTTTTTATTTGTCACTAGTTTCCAAGCGACAGCGGTTACTATAGCAACGCCAGATTATTGCCCTTTGTTTTTAACAATGTCGTTTTCCTCAAAATCTAGTCAGACACTTCACAATGAAACTTTCAAATTTTGGAGTACTCACGTATCCCTAGCTGCAGACGAAGTTTCAAGAAAATTTATAAATGGTTTTAGAGTAAATCAAAAATCATTTTCAGGCAAAACAGTAATAAAGCAAATAATTTGCATAAAGCAAAATATTTCCAAAATGCCCCAGCTGGTAAAATAATGATTGCAAAGTTAAGGACAATAACAGATAAAAAAGAGCTGGTACACAAAACTACCAGCAACAAAAACCGTCACCTGCGTAAAAAAAATTAGCGTGTACAAGGCCTGTCTCTTTGCGACTCCCCGTTGTGGGGGAATATCATTAAAAATATTTGCATGTGAAAAGATTCCCCCGCATGAGCCTCCATTGCCAGCTAGTACCAGTTCAATAACGAGAATACGAAAATGGTCTATTGTATGTCAAGCATACTGTAAAGTCAATTCGGTCCCCCCTGACAAATTGTCAAATTTAATTACCGTTTGTAAACAACGAAGCCAAAAATCTGCGCGCAAGACCAAAACGCGAATACCGCAGTTTCAACAAGTTGTTTATCAACAAGGAAAACACGTACCTAGAGTGACCAAAACCGGTTCGTAAGTTGTACCAATACTACTAGTTTCTTGTCGTTACATGTTTTAGGAGCAAAATAATATATAATCTCGGTAAAATTAACAGCAGAGCAATATTACATATTTAGCGCGTTTTCGCCATGTGTGTTGGTCTAAAGACTGAGTCAGTAAATTTTAATGGTTTGTAGCATTCACAATCGAACTTGCTGTAAAGTATAACGCATGCCTATACAACATATTCTTGGTGTTGAGTGTCCATGATTATTATTTTTCGAGGCGCAATAAACTGATTTATTTCAACTCGGGTGGATATAAGCTCCTAAGTTGACGGCATTTCTGTTGCAGCGTTTTTGTTCCGACGTTTTTTGTAACTAATGGCCACATTCTAGACTATATCAAAGGAAGTCGATTCGCAAATTTTGAGCCAAATAAAACGGACCAATTTTTTTCTAGGAGGGCCTCAATATGAAATGAGGGGTTCGCGCAAATCCAGATTTTGGCTCCTGTATTTATTTCGAAGAAAATCGGTTCATATTTAATAATCCATGCTTCATTCAACTAGGAGATACAAAAAGAATTATTGCAATAGAGTAAAAAACAAAGAAGTTATAACCAAAAGTTTGCCGTTGCGAAATTGCATCTAGGTCACAGATGAGCGTATTTTGCATTTCGAGCGAGTCACCTTAAATAATAAACTGCATGCAAACTAAGCTTAGCAATCTGAGCCAATCGATGTAGAGCTATATTCAATAATTAATGCAAAGCTTTCACCAGATTCAAAACAGCTTTCGTTCTTCAGCGATAAAAATTCAAAATAAGAACCAACACATGCTATTACTTCGAAATCATTTCCAAAGATAAATGTGAATTTGTCCTCAAAAAGCAAATGTTTTTCCTCGCAAAAAGAGAAACAACTGATAGATGCAAAACAGTTCTTGGCATTTAAAGTCGTAACATAAGCGTAATATCTAAATAAATTGCGGCAAAAAATATAATACTTTTTTAAAAAGAAACTGTACAGTGAAATTGCCATATAGTAGTTTCAATTTCGAAGCAGCAAGTCTCAATTATAGTTGGTCACTCCTATATTCACATATTCTACAGTATTCCAAGAAAATTATACAAGAAAACGAATTTCTATTATGCATCGATTCCAATAATTGTAAACGTCTACTTATTAATAGTTGCTTTCGCACGTCACGACTGGGTTGCACATGAATATCCAGTTAAAACATGGAAGCAAATAACGCAAAATGATTAAATCAGCATATTGTTACTACCTTAAGCAGTGTTTTGCTTCTCAGTGCAGTGTCAGTGCACATCTCAGAATAAATGTTGTTCAGTATGAGTCAAATGTTTTCATTGCGTATGGCCTTACGCTTGCATGCTATAGCGCGTGCGCTGTATATATTCAGTGAAGGGAAGCCAATATGGAGGACTGTCGTGGACTTAAGGCTTACACGATAAAGCATAATTAAATCCCAACAGTTTTTCCAACTCCTTACTTAAGTTGGAGAGAAAAGTAAAACAAACCAGATTATCTGAGGAAGAAAATAAATGTACACGAGGTGTTCATGTTAAGTTTTCTTTTTCTGTCCCTTTTCTATATAGTTATCATAAAATTAATCACTATGTACTTTGAACCACTTCATATGAATTTAACTCTCTGAGGCCACATAAGACGGACACATTGCACACGCCAACATTAATCGCAATAATGAAATTGCATGTTAAGACTGGGCAAGATGTCTTTTAGCTAAACTGGTATTAAAAAGAGACTTTATTTTAATTCATTTCTTGATGCATGGATAATGGTGGTTCTGGACACGATTCTAAAACAAATATAATTTCACGGAACATCTGTCGATTGTAAAGAATGGGTTCAGAGTATCTGTGACTGTTAACTAAGAGCTGGCTCAGAGAGTCAGTCTTCCACTTGAGAGACCCAAAGGCAAAGACCTGCAGTCACTCACATGCACCACTACACCTTCGGTTTATCATGCATGAAGCACTATCGAAAACCACTTCCGATCCCTTCGGAGTCATAACGTTATCGCTCTGCCCTCCAGTCTGGGGACAATCCTGCCGGTCCTTACATCACAGTCAATATAATTATTTGTTAAATACTAATGGCAGTTATTAATAAAACTGCAGTTAAATGTCTATGACAACAGAACCCTTACTGTAAACTGATTAATTTTTAAAATTACCGTACCCAGTTTCGCAATTAGCCAATCAGAAGCCTAGTCTACTGTAATGATATCCTACGATCTCAAGTCACTGACCGTGATATCGAACAATTTTATGGTGCAAAGTTTGAAAATGCAACCATTAACGTCAACTTTACCTTTGGCTCCAAAAGTTCCTCCAACTGAACGTTACACTATTTATGCGTTCGTTCCCTCGAGATAAGACTTGTAAAATTCTTTCTTCGGCATACACTGTAATTTTCTCGTTTTCAAATGCCGATAATAGTTTTGCCTAGAAGGGTTTTACACATATTTTGCTACAACGATTTCTCACTTTGCTCGCTGTATAAAACTCAAAGTAAAATTATTTTCCATTCATCACTTTTTGCGCCGTTTGTTGACTCGTATTATTCTCCTCGCGAGCCATACGATAGGACGCCTGACAGATTTTACTACCGTAACTGCTAAAAATATCATCGGATTTTGGGTTGAATTTGGGCACGGTAAATACCTCATCGTACCTTTTTGGTACGCTTCGGCGGCATATCAGGCTCGTTTGGTCTCGCAATGGGTATTTTGGTTCGACTGCATCTAGCCAAAATACGAAGCATGGCTCGACCAAACTCGCCTGATATGTCGCTGCAGCGTACCAAAAAGGAACGATTAGAGGTATAATAAACATGTTGTGACACTTGAAGGTTAACATTAGCATTCAGCGCAGTGCGAAACAAGGAGGCACTAAATATTGAAACTAGACAACGTTTAGTTCAGTTTCAAATGATCGGTCAAATAACTTTATTTAGGAATATTAAATCATCTTTAGTGCGACATTTTCAGTCATAATGAATGTAAATGTAAGGAGCACAGGAATATTGATCCTTCTTTATAATAAACTGGATGGCATAAAGATATCGACTGACATATCAATGCATAACAATGCATAAAAAAAACACTTTAACCCATAACAACACGGTCTTATTTCTGACGTTAAAGTCTCCAGGCTGAAATATCGTGTTTTCGTCAGATTATGGCCATGAGCTTGCTTTATTATCTTAAAATACGAAAACAAGATCGTCAAAAGTGATGAACGCAAAGAAATATGAACTAAAAAGACAAAATAAAGGCTAAAAAACTCAAAATTCCACCAGAATTGAAATTTTGATTTCTTGACCGCTTGTCACGAAATCAAAATTGATGAACTGTTATCCACTTCCATCCTTGTAATCCTGCACTTTTTTCCAATTTTGTTTTGCTCTATAGAATCTTTTTATCCAATTTAATTTTTTATCCAATTTAGTTGTATATTAGGTGGCATTTGGCGATTAAACATAGAGACTAAGTAAACACAATTTCGTTATTTCGGCGGGACAGTGTCCCCACCACATCTGATCACATGTACAAATGTTCACGCTTACCTGGTGGTAAATTACTGAAAACCTTATGTGATGCCTTTGGACTTCTTTTTGGTCTTCGTTGTCTTCAGATCAAAATCAGAGAGGAGCTGAAAAGGAATAGCCGGAACAATATTAATTTTGATTTGAATTTTAAAAATATAGAAACTGAAATGTTTTTGCAACTACGGTGAACTCCCTCTAAACCGGACACCATCCGAGCTCATCAGTTAATTCGCAACCGCGTCGAGGTCGTGAAGGAAGATAAAAATGTACATGTAAATGTTGTTTATAGTGGACGAGCACTTAGCTATCTAGTTAATTCACAGGCACGCCACTCAAATATGGAAACAAATATTGCAAACTGAACATAACATGTTAAAAATCCCAACTGGTAGGAGGCAGTCCAGTTGGCTATTTGACAAGCGTGGCCGAGGAGTTGAACTCGAGTCTACTGCTTGAAACAGCTCCAGCTAGTGTCAGAGCGGGCATACTTGTCCAATACTCTAACAAATTTATGCATGGCATTGTACTGTAATACATTGTGCTGTATTGTGCCGTTCTAGAATGTATGAATTTGTCTGAGTATTGAGCAATACAGCCGCCTCTCATCGCTCCTGGCCGCTAGGGGCGCATTCACAGGCTACCTAACCACTCGACCACGCTGCCTCCACATAGCGGTGGATGGGTGGTTAGATCACGTTCCACAGTACTTCGTAAATTCCAGATCAACCCACGCAACTCTTTGTGGATTCTAGAAAATCAGTTGTCTGTTTATAATTATGGTCCGCATAAGAGTTACCTTGAAATGGACTGCTGTTGGTCACATTTAGAGCTAGAGAAGTGCCATCTATTTTTTTAGGGGAAGGTCTGGTAAATGCTAAAAAAAAATAATTTACAGGAGAAAAAATTAAAACAATTTGACCGCCTTTGATTATAACCGTAAATCCGTTCCAGTAGCAGCTTAATGATAAACAGGCTGCCTATTCTACATTCTTAAAATTGTTTGTTTACCAAGTTTTCTTTTTTTAAACACTTCCCCTCACAAATCTCGAGCCCCTCACAAATCTCTTTCCCTCGCCAATTTCGAGCGCAGTGATTTCTGGGATCGGTAGAAGGAATGAAAAGAGGCGGCAGCTGAGGTGGAGAAAATGGCAAAACGATGGAGAATCAATGTATAATCCTTTACCGACAACACCCATATTGTGTAGGAATCAGCTCAAATAGTAATAATAATAATGATAATAATAATAATAATAATAAGCATAATAATAATCCTCCGATCAAACCTTTCAGACGAGTTCAAATTTCTTGCCGACTTATTTTTAAAAAAAATATGTTACTTATTCGTATATTTTTCGACATGATCATGGTGATCGGACAAGATTTAGTACCCTGATTTGTCTCTTCTTTTTTGCCACCAAATTAAAATTGCAACAGATTAACCGCCGATAAAAGTATTAGAGAAATAAAGATTATATAGTTTTCTGTCAGTTTACCATTTTTAGTGTTCGTTAAAATCAGGGTCTGAATCGAAGTCAAGTACGGCATCTTGTTCTGCCTAGAGCTCCGTAGTGATGAAATGCTCATAGCTCATTTTGTCAAGTTGTAAATTCAGATCTTTCGTAAGGCTTTCGACTGTAACCATTCGTCCATTTCCGGCGTAAAGCTAGTATACTACAACAATTTTAATTTATTCGAAGCACTAGTTTAGCAGTGGAAACTTAAATATTTTTTGCAATGCAACTGGGAAGAAATAAATGCAAGCATCTCGACATTTCTTACTTAGTTGAGTTGTTGTATTATATATTTCGGAAACGCTAATTCTGTCAATAGAGGTTCTGTATCAGGGGTCAATCGTGCCAGGGATTAGAGGAATGAGCCAGTAATTCGTCGTAATAGCTCAGCCGTGAGCAGGTGAGCATCCTATACCCTTTAATGGTACTGTTTCTTCACAAAGCGTAAGCCATGTTTTCTGCAAGTGGATTGCTGAATTAATTATAATTTTGGGCAAAGATCTCTTCAGTATTATATTGTTAGGTGTTTTTCCCGCATCTCTGTGGAAGACAGACTTACCTGATAACTACAGCGGCATGAAAACAATAATGTAGAATACCAGCAAAAAGTTTGACCATTGTAGTGTATGCCGGGATCCCCAAAGATTGGATGCAGGGAACCGAAACGTCGAGGACGAGTCACATGCAGTTGTTGTGTTTACAAAATAAAATCCGGTTTAATCCGTGCTTAAATGCGTGTTAGAATTAATTCTACAACTGGCTACAAGGATGAACAAGGAACTTTCTTGATTGCCAAGAACTAAGCATCGAAGCCGTAAACATCGAATTTGGTAGCATAAATGCGTTCGATTGCACGGGCAACCCGACGAGCGTGGGACCCGCTGGAGGCGTTGGAAACGATCTTTTGAGTTTTTTTTTCTGGAGGCCAAAGGAATTACAAGGGATTCACAGAGGAAGACCTTGTTGTTGCACTGTGCCGGACAAAATGTACAAGATATCTTCGATACCCTAGTCGATCCAGGACCGGTTCCCGAACACGATACAGAATACGCGAAAGCCATGAAGTCGCTAGATGCACACTTCTTACCACAAGTAAACGTCCCATTCGAGAGAAACCAGTTTCGCCAAGCTAGTCAAGAGGATTCGGAAACAGCCGACCAATTTGTGACTCGATTATTTCAGATTGCAGAAACTTGCGACTTCGGAAAAACCAAAGAAGAACAGATTCGCGATCAGTTAATTGATAAGTGTCGGCCACCTTCGTAGGAAACTCCTTGCGGTTACAAGCGGAAAACTCACTCTTCAGAAAGCCCGGGACATTGCTAGACCCATGGTAGCAGCTGAAAGCCAGGCGAGGTCGATTGAAAGTGATTCGAAGGGTGCAAATGTGAACGCTTTGGAAGATCTACACCCCGAGTCGTCAGTGGAGAAGGAAAAAAGGAAATTGTTATCGATGTGGACTTTGGGGACATTTCGCAAACGACCCAGAGTATACGTAAGGCACGACCAGCTAGAAGAGGGAATTGTTATCGATGTGGACTTGAGGGGCATTTCTCAAATGACCTAGAGTGCAGGTGCAAGACAAGGCAAGCTACCTGCATGAACTGCAAAAAAGTGGGGCATGTCGCCAAAGTTTGCAAAAGACAAAAGGGGAAGACAGATCCAAGAAAGGAGACATTCGCCAAGTTAGCGAAGATGACGAATTGCCTTCACTGTTCAGACATGTGATCATGAAAGAACAGTGCCAACCGTAGACATTGAGCTTGGGGGGAGTACAGTTAAAAGAAGTCCTCTTTGATTCAGGATCGACATGCAATGTTATAGACAGAGGAACATGGGAGATGCTTAAGTCTAACCACATTAAATGTAACTCGAGGAGATCAAGCAGGAAATTGTACTCCTATGGTTCTGCAGTCGGTTGGGGAAGACCATGGAATGTATTCGTGAGAAGGGACTAACCCTGAACAGGGAAACGTGTGTATTCAGGATGTCACATGTTACGTTTATGGGATACCTGTTGTCAAGCAAAGGCATCGGCCCAACGGAGTCACGTGTTGAAGCAGTTGTCCGAGCTGAGGAGCCTGGACATGCTGGCGAGGTGCGCAGTTTCCTAGGATTAGTGAACTTCAGCCCCTAACTCTATCAGAAAAGTTAGCCAGCCACAATTTCTAAGGAAACAAAGACGATGAAGTGGGCAACAAAAGTACATATAAGAAAGAAAGGCAAAGGATAGAAAGAGAGCAGAAAAGAAGGAGCAAAACAGATTCGCCAAAATAAAAAAAAATTGGCTTATGCGCATGCACCAAAAACAAAAATGAGGCTTAATTACGTGCAATCAGCAGGAAAATACTGCTTCACTGTTGCAAATCTCATTTTAAGCTATTTCCATGCTAATTGGCTGAAAACCGGTCCAGAAAGGATGAATTGGTAAAATGTGCGGGTTTTTTTGCGCTACTAGTCGACCGTCGCCAAAGGGTTAATGCGTGTTAGAATTCTACATCCATGACAAGGTAAGATGGTATAAAGAGATTATATAGATGTTTTTTTTTTGTAAAATACGATAATTGTGCTATATTCTCTAATATAAGCCACATTTTATAAGACTTATAAGGTATTTTATTTATATGTAAGCGTTATGAAATTGCGTAAAATTCTCGTTTCATGGATTCAGTAAACAGTAGTAAACAGTGCCGCATTTGCTTCCATTTCTGATTGTTGCCATGCAGAATCATATGATGCATCGGCACAGAACATAAAAGTGCGACAAGCACATGAAGAGCACGAGTGTTTTGCCGATGTACGCTGTAAGTGTTTGTCATGACTACAAACTGGAGTAATGAAAATTAATATTTGGGGGCATAACACGGTCCGATTTAATATGTTCCCCGGACATCACGATCCTCATTTTATGAATTTCCACAAAATACCATTCTTTTCAGCGTTGCCTTTTGCAAGCTAGGGCTTCGTATAAAATTGGCCGAAGCTTCTACGCTATCAACTGATCATAAATATACGTTGGAAAGCTTGCTTGCGATAATTGAAGTCAGTAAAGTCACATAAATATAGATGAACTTCATATTAATCAGTTCGAAAACTAGTCAAGATACCGGATGTCATTCATGCATGTTTGAACTGTCACGTGTGGTATGTTGTCTACGTACGTTCTGCATGAAGGCGATCGCTGATGGATTGTTAATTCTCAGTTATGTCTCACGCGCGGTTAATTTACTGCAAAGCTTCCTCAGGGTTAGGATCACCCAATAACTCAGTGACGAAAGGAAAGTACTACAGTTGAGAAAGGTATCTGTGGAATGAATACAACATTAAAATTGACGCTTATTGAGTATAGACGCAGTTAAGACTCTTGACTGAGGAATTCGCTTCGGTTGCACATATTTTTATTTGCATATGTTCATATTATTTTTTCGTAGCTTCCCACTAAGTCAGTAGATTAGATTCCTCGACATTTTAAAACGCAAGAAATACTAATAGTATCAATAAACTGAAGTTGTCAGAAACGTTTGTTAAATCTACCAGTCGCAAAATTACCCCGAATTAACCACAGAACAATTTGAGAATGACAGTTCTGTGTAAGAAAAACAAAGATCCATTGTCTTTTGATGAACAAGACCACTGCTGCATTGAATGTTGCAAGGATGAGGTTTTTAGGACTGCAGTGGCAAAGTGGTGCGATGCATTATGCAGAAGCGATCGTTTGGGGAAATACCCACATGCCACAACGCAGGTGGTATTTGCAAAATAGCGTGATTTAAGAAATTATTTTAGATGACGACTGTTAAACCACGAAGCCTTCAGTACAAACCTTTGTTTACATTATGTGCGCTGCAAGCAGCAGCTTGCTCTGACTGTCCGGTCGGACTGGATGTCCGCCAGCTGTCACGTCAAATGCATTGTTTCTAATTGACGTCGTCATTTCCATTTGGGTACCTCGCCATTTGTGAGCAGTGGTTGCAGAACATCCAAGTGAATCAGAAGGCAGCTTGGTCAACACTGAATATCCAGAATGTTTGGATTTTGTAGTTATGCATTCACTAGCTAAATAGCGTAACGCATCGCTTTGCAGGTGTGAAGCGGTACACGGATGGGTGGATTTGTACGAAAATTTTTTGCCCGGATTTCGGACTTAGAGAAAGTTTTTAACGAAATTGTGGATCCTACCAATGCAGCGGACTAGCGGACTGTTTTAATGTATTACCACTATATATTACTATATTTTTACTACATATACGTACGTTTATTTTTGTTTGTAAAATAATAATTATAATGATAATGTATTGTCAACTTAATCTTGTTGCTTAAATATTTCGTCGACGTTTACTCGCAAGACGTGAGAAAACTCCATAAACGGCAATATGCTGAAGAGATTTTAGTTATATCTCAAAATTTCACAAATAATTTGAGGATTCGAATTTGAGGACAAACTTTTGCGGATCGACGGAATATAACTACTATCCACCCCCCCTCCCCCGCCACCACCCCCCCCCCCCCCCCCCCCACCCCTCCCTCTTTTTGGGTCTGGGGTTAAAACGCAAACGTGGTCCTGAGCGTTTAAAATCGTATGGCATACATTATCACCCCTTTAATAGCATTTAGATTTTTACATTGGCCAAAAAAATAAAATAAAAGTTCAGTATGCTTAGCTATGAAATCTTTTTTTTTTATCCGCATGCCGATGGTTCCTGTCAGTGTACCGAACTTCGAGGAAATTTTGCAAGTGCATAAATTCCTACGCGTTTTCTTGATACGATATCGTCAAGAGAAGTAAGAAGTCAGAAGTCAGAGATGTCGCAGTGTTTTGGCTTTAGGACCGACTCGACATGAAGTTGCTCAACGACGAAGTTCAGGCTCATGTCGTCAAGATGAATATTTCAGTGATAACTGAATCTGTATTTGACACTGTATTCTGTTTTCGATAAACCACGAAATGTTGAAAATATCAGGGACAAAATATAACTACTTGTATATTAATTTTATGTTTGACACGTGTGATACCGGTGTGACGTTAGCATTACAAAAGCAACAAGGCGTCAATCGACCGTACAGCGTCACGACAGTCATGGTTGCGTGAGGGTCGCGTTTTACAATTTCGAAAAGGTAGCCGCGTGGAAACTAAAATAACTCAAAGCACAGTCTTCGAGGCAGTGTAATGTTTACAGTGCCATTATACTTCGTTTGGAGACCAAAAACAACTCGAATTCATATAAGAAGTCAGCAAGATTCTATGTTAGCACCCCAGTCACCAAAGTAATGCAGTCAGGATTTGCAAAATGCTGTTGAGTTCAGCACCGTACAATTTAGTTTAACCATTTTAGTTTGCGAGTATTTCTCCCACTGGAAACGTACCATTATCGCGCATGCCCTAGCCAATCAAACATGAAACAGTTCTGATTTTCCCATTTCAGAATGTCAATAGAGCTTTGCCCACATTTAGATTTCCCAGTAGTATAGCTTACAAAAGTGTCAGTTAATTATTTTAGTTACTAAATATAGCTTCTGTACCCGAATAAACTTAATGGTGTTTTCTATCTTATAAAGATTTAGGGTAGAAATTCCCCATAAAATGAACTTACCTGGTAATAAAACAATTGCAAGGTTAACTAAGTTTCGTAATAAACCATGCGTTTGTACTAACTTGATATCGATATCAAGCGACTAAAAGGCAAAGACAAATAGATACAATCAAGCGTTACCAGACATGTGCTTTACTTTGTGTTTCCTGCTTTTTTATGTAAACATATTGAAAGGGAGGTGTTTTCTTGGTAGAGTTACTTATGTTGTAGTGAAAATATAGGGGATTCGAATGTCTGACGTTTGCATTTTTGGCCTTTTTTCACTCACTGTCAATTAACAAATAAGGAAAGGGGCAAAGCCGTGTAAGGACACGGTAAAATAGTTCATACCCCTTCCTTTGGACTATGATATGATATGATATATGATATGATATTATATAAATATTTATTAGTATATGAGAGCGCGTTCTGTTTACAGCTCCTCTTTAAGCATTCTTGGTTAAAAAACTCTATAAATCGGCTCACAATAAGGAACGTTTCTAAGAATCTCATTGAAAGTTAAGGAAATGTGCCAAGTTGCACTGAAATATATTAACGTTTTCGCTAAAACTTGTTTTCGTTACATCTTGCATCAATCGACTACTTTTAAATTGTAGACAAAGAAGGGATCATTATGCGTGGCTTCCTTTAGAACGTTGATGCGCTACCATTGTTTTTAAAATTTAATGCCAGGTGTTCTAACAAAAGAATTAGAAAAAAACGGTCGCGTCCTTTGTCCTAAAGCCACTACAAGTTCCGGCGCGGAACCTGTGGTGACGCCGTAACCATTGTGCTGGTTATCTTGAGTTTAATCAATCATTCAATCAATCAATCAATTCTCCATCAATTAATGGAGCTGACATATTGAAATTCGAACATGTGAATGCAACAACTGAAAACGCCAAAGATCTGCACGTGTTCTTTAAAGTGATATTGTGTATCAGGCTACTAAAGTTTAGGAATAGGACAATCACGTGACTTTTGGAGGGCATATAGTTTATTTGTGCCCCGAGTAGCATCATTTGCGCCCGAGCGGAGCCGGGTGCAAATAATGCTACGAGGGACACAAATAAACTATATGCCCGACATAAGTCATGTGATTATCATTATTATCAATACACAAGGCCAAATCGTACAAATTCATTTAATAAGAAAAAAATGTTTAACAGAAACAGGGCCGTAAATACGTTTGCAGCCCGTCAAATTCAATATCGCCCGCCACTCACGCGTGTTTTCTCGAAGGCAGTTTCTTATTTGGCCGCGTATATTGATAATAATGGACCATTATGAAAGTGATGGGATGGGGGACAAAAAAATATTCATGCAAGGAATGATATAGCCTGCGAATACAGCCGCCTCTCATCGCTCCCGGCCGCTAGGGGCGTTCGCGGGAGAGAGCGTCTGCGTTTTACTTTGAGAAATTCCATACTGATGACGTAAATCACCCGTCGCTAATCTCGTATAATTATAATAATGTGCATGCGGTGAAACCAAATGAAATGAAAGGTGTTGACAGGCCCATCACAAATCCAACTAGCGCCTGGCGTGTTTGTTGTGACCTTTGTTCACTGGGTTTTAAGTGTAGTTTGATTTTTACAGTTTAGCCCTGATCAGTATGTCTTTTAAAGATCTACCCCTTTTGTATGAAACAAGGGGAGGTTCTTTATTGGTCCGTCTGAGCAAAGATTGTGATTCATTTGTCCATGAGGATGTAGGCACACAGGGTTGTATTGTGTTTAATACAAAGGATAACATTTCCTTGCGCGCAGTGGTTTATTATTTCTGTTTCCATCTTTGCCGTGAAAATATTGGCGAAAGAAACTGCCATTTTCGACCCCGGCCATTGCGGTGCCATGCGTCTAAAGGTAGTCTTTCTGCTAAAAGCAGACTGATGATGATAATTACGGGATTCTTCTTCCCATGTATCGCCGATAAATGTTCATTCATCCAGACGTGCACGAGTGGCGCCGTGTGAAATATCAGTAACTTGCCATATCCGGTCGGTAAATTGACAAAAGTAGAAAAACCTCTTCACCGCAGATAAAACTATAAAAGCCTGAAACTGACTTGCTTGTAACGTCAAAACATTAAACATAGGACAAATAGATTGAACGCAGAGTCGTACAGTTTGTAACGACAGACAAGATTAATCCTTGCAATTGGCGATTGAGTTACAACACTGCATAATTTAAAGCATAATTATGTTAAATTATCAAGTTGGCCAATCAGCGCTCCTGTCTTGATGCGGGACAGATTTTCGTCATCAGTATGGAATTTCTCAAAGTAAATCGCAGACGCTCTCTCGCGCGAACGCCTCTTGCGGCCGGGAGCGATGAGAGGCGGCTGTATTCGCAGGCTAGGAAAGATAGCCGGAAAAAATTCTTACAACGAAAACAACAACAAAGAAAAAAATCATGCAGATGGAATTTAGTAGATCGCATTGTGATTATAGCTATTACAAGTCTGCCCAAATGCCTAAAATAGCATTTTTGACGTTTCAAAATCTGAATACAAACAGTTTCTGGGAGAGACTGATTATGGCTCCTGATCACAACTAAATGAAAAAAAAAATTGCTGTAACATGTAATGACTGGTATCATTTTAACGAAGTACTACATGTAGTTCTGGCCCCGGTTGTTCAAAAGGTTGATAGCGCTATCCACTGGATAAATCACTATCCAGTTTATAGGTATTAGCAAAACCAATTGTGTTATCCACTGGATAGTGATTTATCCGATGGATAGCGCTATCCACCTTTTGAACAACCGGGGCCTGGTCTGAGATGGATGGAAACTGACCAGTCAGCGGCGGCGGAGCGAAATAAAAAGTGGGGGGGGGGGGCTGAAATCAAAATTGGACATTCCAAC
>JAJLRJ010000003.1:41980988-42040988 GCA_024195265.1 Dendrophyllia cribrosa | reverse complement strand
CATAAGAGTTCATCGTCTATATGCACTCACCTAAGAATTTTGTATATTTTACGAGCTCAGTTAGTTGCTCATTTATCTTGATTGAAACCTTCTTGATATTTAAGGATTCTTGATATTTAAGAGCGGCTGTCTGTAAATATCGAGAACTCGCCGTCAAAACTGAATTTTCGGATTTCTTCATATTTGGTCAGGAGAAACCCTTTGGTGACCTATTTACGAAAATTACATTCAAACTTTCCAAAGACTTTTCGTTTTCGAGAAATCCGCCAAAAACTAAAATGCCGTGTTCAGATCGCAGCCGCCATTAAATTTAGCCGAGATTTGCTGCATATTTAAATCGCTCGGGACGAAAGACGCCTTAACGTATGGAAATGATTCTTTGCAGTTAAGTAGAGTAACCCTTTGAGAGCATAGTGATGTAAAAATAATGGTAGAAGATACATTTTTACATGTCTTTTTGAAAGCCCGAACATTCCTATTTTCAGCACTTTGTTAAACACTTGAAAATGAGGAAACTTCTCTGGCATAAATCTTGTCCGGGTACATCGAATTTTACAATGAAAGTTATACTAGCAGAAAGCTATGTTACTGTACTGCAATATATCGAAAATTTAGCTTGGGTAATTAAAAAGCCACCCGTTGAGAGAAGTAAACGCACAGGCAATTTTCGTGAATTTCCTTCAAAAGTTGAGACAGTGAGTCACGCAACACAAGTAAACACATTTCAAATAAATTTAGCTTATTGCGTATACCCTTTTCTTGCTGTGTGGCAAACAAAATTCCTTGTTTGCCAACAAAATCTCGTGTTCTAATGAGCTTTTGTTGTTGCTCTAGTATCCTGATAAAAATCAATTCTTGAGTAGGTGATATACTGATCGCAAACGAAAAGGTCAAGTGTCGTGTTGACCTTTTTCTCTTTGCGCCGATGTCAACAACATGAAATGATTGAAACTATCTCAAGCGAAATGTGTTCCCCAAAGTACATCTTAAACATAGTAGCTTCTTATTACTGGCGATAATTTCATAGATTTTAAAATCACTTTTGGTAAGTGAAGTTGTACAAAGCAACCAAATTTCATAGCCACTCAGTGTCAACAACATGCCGGCTGTTTGATTAGGTTTCTGAGTTACAACAGTAACTATCCGCGGCTGATCGGAAATCGAATTCCGGTTTGCAAAAATTCGAGCAAAAGTATTCATCTGTACTAAATATTATCCGCTAAAATTGAGATTCAACGAGAGAAATTTCCTCTTAGATTCAATCAATGACTGCATTTTTTTTAATGTCAATCAGGTTTTCAAACCGAAGAACAACTGAAGTATGTGCATCTCTTTAACTACTACAGTACTACATGTTTTACAAACAATTGCAAAACCCCACTCTTTGCTGAGCTACATGTATTTGCCATAAAAGGTCTACCACAACATTCTAACATAACAATCTGATGCAAACAGCAGTGAAAAGTTCGCTCTAGGATAAAGACATACCGGTTGGTGAAAATTTAGAAAGTATGTGCATCTCTTTAACTACTACACAGTACTACATGTTTTACAAACAAAACCCCACTCTTTGCTAAGCTACATGTATTTGCCATAAAATTCTAAGATAACAATCTCATGAAAACAGCAATGGCACATGCAATGAAAAGTTCGCTGACTAGTACAAAGACATACCGACGGATGAAAATTTAGGAGATCCCAAGCGTGAAAGGCATCAACTCTCTGTCTCATTTCACAAACCAACTCCCCTACACGGCATACCAGATATCGTGAAATCAACTCTTCTTTCCTTTTTCTGCTGTACTATGGAAGTTGGATTGAAGTGAAAACGGACAACCGTACATCGTGTCACGCAACCAATAACCGTCGTGATTAAGGGGAGAATGGGGAGAACGTGAGAAAACACCGCCGCATGGCGGGAAAAACTACTCTCATATTAAGAAAGTGGGAACCTCAAAATCATTTTCATGGCTCACCTGTGTTCTTGTTTAAACAACAGTTTTCCCAAAAATCGCGGCGTAGGGGATATGATAACGGCCATATGATTGTGATAATGGAGCAGGGGGGGGGGGGGTGAGTTGGGGGTTGTTGTATTCGGCGAGAATCTCGAAAAACAACGTACGTTCGCGGAAAAGAGAGCTATACTTTGGGAAAAAAAAGAGGGAGAAAACATACAAAATTTAACTCTTGTTCGTTCTCTCTCTTTTGGCCACATAATCTTTATAACTCGAGGAGAGTACCATTATCATTTTTTGATCGTGCCTTTTTTCGAGACCCTACTGGCCCCAGGTATCAGATGGTCCCTTTATGAAAAAACTGTTTTTTTACAAAGACCACCGTAACGAAATACAAACACCCTATCCTATAAAAGAGCGAAACGGTTTGATAAAATAGGAAGGCTGATTCACGGTAGGAGAACTATATTTGTAACAAATATAGTTTCCCTACCGTGAATCAGCGTTGCTTTTATTTATCAACAGTAGTCCCTTTTAACATGGTCCATCCCTTAGCTAACGCCAATTCCCCATAATCTACAATCAGACATTTTCCCTTCTCTCTCTCTTCTACGTTTGGGAAATTGTTGATAAAGCAATTTCAGTATTGATTAAACCGATTCCGGTTGACATAGAAGAAGCCTTTTTTCAAGAAGTGCGAGGAGGTTTAGAGATATCACTGTCGACTTAAAGGCCCATCTTCACTTACCGTGATGCACCGCGCATTATTTATTTTGATTTGGACCCAGATAAATGCGATCTCTCGCGAAGTGAAATTTTGGCCACTCATCTCCACGAAGAAATGAACACTGAGTTTGAAATTTCGTTCGACATTGATTTTAAAATTTATTAGTCCAAAGAAGCGGTCCTGTTAGATATTTAAAAGTCCATATAACATGTCTCGCATTTTGTCTGTGAAAACATTTCACGTCGAGGGACGCGGAAAACCTCCTGCTATTTTTACCGAAAGTTTAAGGTCGATGCCCCTTAAAACGAAACCTCCAGCGAGACGAGAAGTGTTTGTATTTTTGTGGGCTGTTATTTGCATCGGGCATAATTAATGAGCTCCGCTGGCGGAGGACGTTTTCTCGGCTTCAGAAGTTTGCATAAAAAAAAAATTCAACGGCTAGGGACGGAGAAAACCTCCTTCAACTTCCATGGAATATTTCACATAGATGCTGGCAAAAACGACTCCGCCGGCGAGCCGAGAAGTTTTGAGCTTTTTGTTGTTTACAGTTACGGTCGACCCTTCATGCATCAACAGTAGTAATATTCAAATGTCAACTGACAGTATCTGTATGTGGAAAAAAATTACAAAGAAAAGATTCGAAGATAAATCTTAACTAGTCGGCAATCTAATATACCTATTTCTTTTTCATGGACAACCGAATTGATGAGCCAAACCTTCTGAAGGATCTCGTTTCTTGACAGCCGCCTCGAGCCTTCGGCGGCGTTGCTTAGAAAACGTATCAGTAACGATGGAAAATAAAGAAAACATACAAAAACAAAATGCAATGCCTGGAATATGAACTAAATATTTGAACGAAATCATCTTGAAGTTAATAGACGATACAGATTCCCCGATGTAAACGGATTATTTTAGAAATCAAACTTTCTCACCTCAAAATGGATTTTCTGGGCCCCAGAAATTCTAGAACGCCCGCAATGAGTCACGGTAAGTGACGATGGGCCTTTAACGGAAAACTCCAGGCCTGTTATTTAGCAAGTGGGAACCTCCGAATTAGGGCTGAGGCATGACTCAACTGGGACCTGGCTTTGATCCCACTGTCTGATCCCATTGCCAGACTAGGAAAGGTCGAGTGGGCTATCATATATGCGCGAAACAAAATCGCCTCCCACGTCGCATCTCGACTTGTTTGCGTGCTCGCGTGATCGCCGGCTGTCCCTGAGAGAAATAAGGGACTACTCGCATTCTATCCCGTTGCCTATGGGTAGCCATGTTAACACCTATACCGTAGGACATCTGTTCACTTTGTTGCAGTGAGCTCCTGTTCGTTTCTCCTTATCTTCAGGAGAGCGTGGCTACCTTTTTTCCATCGTGCGTTATTTTCGGGATTCAACATTCCCGCTCACCCCCACCCCTCCCTTCCCACCCACCCACCAACACTAGTACACTAACACCCCAGTTTCAGATGGTTCATTGTGGGGAAGGAAACCGTTGTTTAGGCAGAAGGATAAATGCAACGACACAGATGAGCCAAGAGAATGAAATGAAAGTCATGTGCTAATTCAGAGATTCCCACTTTCTAAATAAGAGTTTTTCCCGCCATACGGCGGTGTTTTCTCACGCTCTCCCCATTCTCCCCGAAATCACGACGGGTTTTAGTTGCGGGTTGCGTGACACGATGTGCGGTTGTCCAGTTTTCTCTTCAATCCAACTTCTTTCATAGTACAGCAGAAATAGAAAGAAAAATTGATTTCAAAATATCTGAAATGCCGTGAAGAGGAGTTGTTTTGTGAAATGAGACAAAGAGTTGATGCCGTTCACGCTTGGGATCTTCTAAATTTTCACCAACCGGTATGTCTTTATACTAGAGCGAACTTTTCATGACTTTTCATTGCTGTTTGCATCAGATTGTTATGTTAGAATGTTGTGGGACCTTTTATTTCAAATACATGTAGTTTAGCAAAGAGTGGGGTTTTGCAATTGTTTGTAAAACATGTAGTACTGTAGTAGTTAAAGAGATGCACATACTTAAGTTGTTCTTCGGTTTGAAAACCTGATTGACATTAAAAAAAAAAATTGCAGACATTGATTGAATCTAAGAGGAAATTTCTCTCGTTGAATCTCAAATCACATAGTTTCAATTTTAGCGGATAATATTTAGTAGAGATGAATACCTTTGCTCGAATTTTTGCCAAACTGGAATTCGATTTCCGATCAGCGCCGCGGATAGTTACTGTTGTAACTCAGAAACCTAATCAAACAGCCGGCATGTTGTTGACACAGTGGCTATGAAATTTGGTTGCTTTGTACAACTTCATTTACAAAGTGATTTTAAAATCTATGAAATTATCGCCTGTAATAAGGAAGCTACTATGTTTAAGATGTACTTTGGGCAACAAGTTTCGCTTGAGATAGTTTCAATCATTTCATGTTGTTGACATCGGCGCAAAGATAAAAGGTCAACACGACACTTGACCTTTTCGTTTGCGATCAGTTATCACCTACTCAAGAATTGATTTTTATCAGGATATAGAACAACAAAAGCTCATTAGAACACGAGATTTTGTTTCCAAACAAGGAATTTTGTTTGCCACACAGCAAGAAAAGGGTATACGCAATAAGCTAAATTTATTTGAAAAGTGTTCACTTGTGCTTGCGTGACTCACTGTCTCAACTTTTGAAGAAAATTCATGAAAATTGCCTGTGCGTTTACTTCTCTCAACGGGTGGCTTTTCAATTACCCAAGCTAAATTTTCGATATGTTGCAGTACAGTAACATAGCTTTCTGCTAGTATAACTTACATTGGAAAATTCGATGTACCAGGACAAGATTTATGCCAGAGAAGTTTCCTCATTTTCAAGTGTTTACCAAAGTGCGGAAAGTAGGAATGTTCGGGCTTTCAAAAAGACATGTAAAAATGTATCTTCTTCCAATATTTTTACATCACTATGCTCTCAAAGGGTTACTCTACTTAACTGCAAAGAATCATTTCCATACGTTAAGGCGTCTTTCGTCCCGAGCGATTTAAATATGCAGCAAATCTCGGCTAAATTTAATGGCGGCTGCGATCTGAACACGGCATTTTAGTTTTTGGCGGATTTCTCGAAAACGAAAAGTCTTTGGAAAGTTTGAATGTAATTTTCGTAAATAGGTCACCAAAGGGTTTCTCCTGACCAAATATGAAGAAATCCGAAAATTCAGTTTTGACGGCGAGTTCTCGATATTTACAGACAGCCGCTCTTAAGGATTCAGTTCTGCGTAATGTATCTAGTATACTTTTGTTGCTGAGCAACAAGTTTGTGTCATCAGCAAACAAAATGACTGATAAAATTTTAGAGCGCCTAGAAATACATGTATCATTCATATAAATAAGAAAGAGAAGGGGCCCTAAAACGGATCCCTGTGGCACTCCACATTTGATTGTTAGTTTTTCCGATGTCACATTTTTATATATTTCACTATTTGTTTTCTACTTGTCAAATAGTTTGTGAACCATTTTAGGACAATACCCCTAATTCTATAGTGCTCAAGTTTTTTCAGTAAAATTTCATGATTAACTGTATAAAATGCCTTTGCAATGTCTAAGAACACTCCAATAGTATATTCGCTGTTTTCCATTGCTTGCAATATCTTAGTTACCAGTTCAATAGTTTCTAAGTTTGTTGATTTTTTTTTTCGAAAACCATACTGACTTTGAAATAATGTATTATTTTCACCAAGTTTTTACATGATCTTTTGTAATATTTTACTGAAACAGGGAAGAACAGAGGATGGTCTATAATTAGAGAACTCCTCCTTACTGTTCGATTTAAAAACAGGTGTAACCAGTGCCACTGGTATACATGTATCACCAGTGAGGAAAGACTGTTTACATGTCTGTTAATATAATGGTTTAACAATTTGTCTAGAGATTTTCTTAACTACTTTTGGTGGTATCTCATCATAACCAGATGACTTGTTTCCATTTAGTTGGCTTATTTCAAATTCTACTTCTTTTTCTGTTACTGCATCCAAGAAGATCAGATGGAATTTATAGATCTATCACCTAAATACGTTGAGCCATTTACATCACTGTCTGGTATTTTAGCAGCTAGCTAAATTTAGACCCACGTTTAAAAAGTATTCATTAAATTGACTGTTTCTTTCAACAGAACTAGTTGTTAAAGATTCTTTTTTTTTTAAAGCAGTCTGGTAGTTCAGGTTTTAATTTTCGTTTGTTTATGACTTCAT
Organism: Dendrophyllia cribrosa; assembly: GCA_024195265.1. Lineage (NCBI taxonomy): Eukaryota > Metazoa > Cnidaria > Anthozoa > Scleractinia > Dendrophylliidae > Dendrophyllia > Dendrophyllia cribrosa. The sequence continues at coordinate 42,034,075 of JAJLRJ010000003.1, read as the reverse complement.
TGATTAGTTTCCATGAATATCTCAAATTACGCTTATGATCATGAACTCCCACCCTGGTTCTCTGAATATCATGAGTAAAATTAACCGCCATAAACGGTTAGAAGATTCTTGGTTTCACTAATGGCATATTTTTGTCAAACAATTTGAAAAGTTTGTTATGAAAATGGCCATACACATCTTTAACATCTGTTTTCCTTTAAAGGTCACTCCAATCTTCTCTTTCTAAGTCTTGGCACAAATGATTTATCGTTTTTTCATTTGCTAATCTATATATGTTATTTTCATTATTTCGCGCTCGGTTTTTAGGCCTCTAGTTGTCAAGAACGCTCAGGCTCGTAAGTGATCCGAAAGATCACATGAGTAAACAGTATGCCACATTGATAGTGGTCCTCAAATATGTTTTTATCAATTAGCGTTGCACTAGGATTTGAAATTATCGGGTAAAACGTTGAAGCAAACATCAAATTTGTAAAGTCCTTAATGTGCTTTGCATGCAGATCTATATTTGTTTATATATAATCCAACGCCACCTTCCTGTTTGTTATGTTCTGTTCATTCCCGGGTGTTCATTCCACTATTGTCAGATAGTCTTGGTAGTTAGCCCAATAACTAAGAATTCATGTTCTAAAGAATCTAAATACGTTTTAAAGTCATCAAATTTATTCAGTTATGCTACGAATATTTTAGATACAAAATTGTGGATTCTCAGAGTTTCCCTGTAAATTTGGCTTCGAGTTCTGATTAGCTCACTGCTTTGCATTTGTCAAGGGATTGATCAGGTACCCAAGTACGATAACATTGCTTTGGTTTAACGATGGTCGCAACACTGTAATGTCTATTTTATTTTATGTTCAGTAACCAAGTCTAACAAGTATATGACGGTGTCTGTACGGCGAATGTGAATATTGGCTTGAGATCAAGACTGTCATTAGCTGGTCAGTATCAAGGATGCGTATATGTTTTACTCGTGTCACGCACGAGGCGAATGTAGAAAAAGATCTAGAGGAGCTTTTAATCTTTTTAGACTTTACCCAAAGCTGTTGACAAAAGAAAAACAAGGACATGCAAACATAATTATGGGTAAACAGCTCAACTCAAGCGATACCTAATGACGCAGTATGGGGTAAAACAACTAATCGATCAGGAGTAGAAGTGGAATATCATGAATAAGACTTTTATAATAAATACTTTACAGTGTGTGAGCGCTGAATATGTCAGAAAGTGATCCTGATACACGAAACCCAAGCCCAAAAAAGCCGTAAGGAATACGAAGTGAGGTCCAATTTTTACGACTATGAGGTCACCGGAAAATATAGCGAAAGTCATCATTTTCATCCCGGCCACGTGGCAGAGGGCAATGATTCAGTTTATTTTCACTCCCACTGCCGTGTCCACAAATTAAATCTTTGCCTTTCCTCCCATATTGCTCAGTTGTAAAAGCGTTAAAATGTGCAAAAAGACAAGAAAACAAAGTGTTACTCTCGGATTGGTACGGATGGCTTTCACAACTTTGCCTCACAAAGCTGATGCCAGTTTAGTTTAGCAGTTTCATTACAATCCATTTCAATCTGCAATAATCTAAGCCATCCACGCTGAAATATAACATCTTTTAATCTCTTTTTTCTTTTTCTCTCCAAAAAAGTCGATTTTGTATAATTATATATTCATCTTAACGTGTTAACAAATTAGCTTTTAAAATAATGTCATTCAAAAGTCACGACGAGGCTTCTCTAGCTACATGGTTTTTGTACGCTCATGATTCAGTCCTTGGTCAATTTAGAATGAGCTTTTAGACACCATTCTGCTGTGATAATCTCATGCACGCTTACCTCCAGTTTTAGGCCCACGATGTTATGAGGCCTTATCAGGCTATCAAAAAAAGAGACCTAACGGATTTTGTGCGAACTTTTATGAGGCCCGGCAAACAAGGCACGTGACTAAAATCCGAGCTGAACATTTATAGAAATAATGTAATGCAAGTTATGAATAATCATTACAGTACAAGGCATGATCTTACTGACTTATAACTTTTTTATCCTTTATGTAAATCAAACCCAATACCGAATATTATCACACCAATCTCTGACAAATACACGGAACCATTGCACATGGGTTGTGCAATCCCTTTTAGTCTAACTTTCTGAAATTTTATCGGAGTACCCGGACGAAAAAACAACACAGGGAAAAAATCATATGATGATCATTTGAAATACCATTGCAATGAGTCACCAAAAATATAAATATAAAGGCGTAGTACAATGTAAGCAGTGAAGCCGACAATGTTTACACCTGAGTATACGACAAACTTTCAGAATGCTAATGGAAAACACTAACAACGTAGCATAAAATGACTAATAGGGGCTAAGAGGAAGGCGATTGAAATGTTATTGACACTGAGTAAAGAACCCCGGGTAACGAACACTTACACAAGGAGGCGAAGGACCATAGATGATAGCATACCGTGACTTGCTTGACATTACATAAGGCAACATAATGAGACACAAGTAATCCACGAAGCCTTGGCTAACCTTCCAAGACGATCAGTGGACAATGTCATAACAGTACATCATTGAACGCCAAAGAACATCTCAATATATTTTCACTGAAGAAACCAAAGGAAGGCAAGATGAGAACAATTCATTAGCTCCCATTTGATCATATAGTAGCATCGTCACTAGCAAAATCTCAAAACATAGTAAAACACTGTGAATTTTCAGAAAGCGAAGATCGACCATGACGCCAATGGCAAAACCAGTCTTTTGTCAATCCACAGCGACAAATAAATGTTCAACAGCACAGAAAATGTGCTAAGGGAGCCGCAACAGTCCCAATTTGTTCACTGTTCACCCTCATTCTGCCAGAGCACCGTCATGCTGTGCCGGATATTTCGAAATCCATCAAGGAACAATTGCTCTAAGACATCCAAACGTAAGCTTACATTAAAAAACAATAAACATGATGGAATGCCTTCCCAAAACGACGCAGTCGCCAAGCTTTAAGTTGTCTCTTCAAAAGAGCGAAAATAGAGTTGAAACGAAATATTATCGCCCCGCGCTTGGTTTGATTGTATGCCGTGTATCTGATTTATTTTATTTATCTCTACAATCTGTGACAGGCAACATCAAGACATAAGCTGATTGGTTAACGTGGTCGATATTGCAATACGGTGCCATGTGATTGGTCAGTGCTTCAAATGACCGGATGAATATGTCAGTTTGGCAAAGGTATACACGTCTACCAGCGTCACGACACGCGAGTTTTCCTCGGTCGAAACATTCAACTTGCGGTACAGTGTAGTACCAAGCTCAAGAAACCGTCCGTACACAAACGTACTCGTTCTCTCGAATCAGGGTCTGGCTGGATGGTGGTAAACGAATCTAAGTTATGTCAGTTACTATTTTTTTGTCATTTATCAGGTATCAGTTATAATTTACTTTAGCCATTGTGGCAGAATGATCTCAGGGGCCGTATTCACGAAAGCATCCTAAGTCCAAAGAGCCTCCTGAGATATAACTTAGGAGATAACTGGTATTCACGAAGACCTCCTATTTTAAGACATGTCTTTTATTTTTTTCTCCTAAACTTAGGACCTCCTAAATTTTTAACTAGTATTCACGAAGACCTCCTAACTTAAGACATGTCTTAATTTTTCTCCTAAACTTAGGAGGTCAAAATTGACCTCCTAACTTATTAAACTAAATTCGATTGTTGACGAGTTTTACGTCGATTTTCAGCGTGATTATTGTGTATCACAATAGTTACCAATTAGATGAAAATTTTAAAGCATTATATTGCTTTCCAAAGAAAATTAAATATTTTCTAGTAATGACAAACAACACGATTAGTTACATATAGGCCTTCGTTTCCTGATTAACGGGTTCCACATTTCTTTCTCATTGTAGAGTTATATTTCAGTTTAATTTCGTGAAAACTGAAGCCCTTGTACAAGAAATATCGAAGTAGACCCTATAAAAATGATGATGGATTTGTTTGTTGCTTTCGCTACTGACCATGAACGAAGATATTATCAGTTTTGCTATCTTAAATGCGAGATGAAAAAAAGGTTATTGTATTGTCATTGTAACAACAATTTACACAGTAAAAAATATTTATTCATGTCATTTTCATAACTTATTATTCATAACAGCGCGCCATATAAACTATCGCTGATTGGTTTACTTTTACTAATCGATAACTGCCCGCGACCATTAAACTTAGGAAACTGCTAAGTTACGCTTACCTTAGGATGGTCATAGGATATCGTTCGTGAATAGCACTGAGGACATATCTTAGGAATCTCCTAAATTTTCTCTTAAGTTATATCTTAAGATATATCTTAGGTAGGATTTCGTGAATACGGCCCCTGATCAATATCTGCTATTAGAATTTCTCAGTTGAGTTAAAAATTGATTTTGTGCAATTTTAGCTACTAGACCTTCTCAATCTCGAGGGCGAATTTTCATTCATTCATTCATTTTATTTTGCCATTAACCACATTAAAATTACCCTGCGAGCAGAGCCTCTTTCGATTAGGAGGATCGAAAGAGGCTCTGCTCGCAGGGTACATTAAATATATATATACATATATATATATATATATATATATATATAATATATATATATATATATATATATATATATAATACAATACACTAGAAATTTATAATAACTATAAAGGACGATAGACTACAAAATGTTTAAGGTGGTAGTGACATGGAAGCCTATGTAGAAGCCGGGGGCTTATGAACTATAGGCTTCCTGACAATATAGAATACATCATACGAATTATGAGGACAGCATGAAATATAAAATGTATTATTTTAAAAAGAAAAGAAAAGGAAAGGAAAGAAGAAGTATGTAGCTCAACAAAGAGTATTTTTGACTAAGAAAGAAGGGATTTTTTAAGTCTTTTGCCAAACAAACGGATGCTTTCACTGTTTTGAATTTAAAGTAATAGAGCGAGCCCAGAGAGAAATCGCCATGAAAGCGGAATATTATACTCTAAGAATTGAAATGAAATGCTCTGTCATAAATCAGAACTGAAAACGCATTAAGCACATTTAAATCACGTGTACTATTGTGATAACGAATGTTTAGTAATTTCGTGATTTGATCGGGGATTTGATCCCTCGACGTTGAACTAAATACTATCGCGGTAGTGTCTGATTAAAAAACTTCAAAAAAATAGTATAAATCTACTAGCGTTCTATCACGAATGCTGTTCTGTTATTAGCCTGTTCCAGGTGTTTAGATTGTGGGGAGCAGCGAAAAGCGGCGCGCGGCGCTATAGGGTCGGCGCGAGGGAAAACTGAGTGCGCCCGATTTTTCTTTCGCTCGCCACAAACTTAACGCCTGGAACAGGCTATTCTCTTATTGGCTACGCTACTCACTATCTATTCTATTGTAGAAAGTGAGTAGAGTGAGTAGCCTACTGATTCAACCATCACGCGATAGAAATCTCGAGCGAATAATCTAATTGTTAAATATCGAGAAGTTAAAATAAAATTAAAACAAAAAGGTAGATCGAGAAAGCAGGAAGAAAGTTTGATCGTTCCTCCTACCTGTTGACCCTGTTCACTACTCTGAATTTCGGTAAAAAAGAAACTTTTATTACTGCTGCGTTGCCTTGGTTTAATTACCGGAGAATTATGTACAAACACGGACGTGTCATTCGCATTCAGATGCAACGTGGCAGCCTGAGAAGACGATTTGAACAGTCAGTTTTAGGGGAAACGATGAGTCATCATAAATATAAATTACAGCTAAAGACAAAAAACGACGTTAAGTTAGAGTGATTTTCTTTAAACCGTGAAATAGTTACTAAGATAGTAGGCACTAGTAGGCATTCCATTGTTTTCTTTTGTTTATGTTTTACTTATTTTGGCTAATTTTGGTTTCATTGCTAGACACTGTTTCACGGTCTAAGTAAAATCACTCTATTTGTAGTGATCGTAGACTCGAGCCGTGTGCTTTCTTTCTAACGATAGATCTAAGAGCATTCAAAATGTTCCAAGTTGCCGGAATTAGGTTATCGAAAGACTCGAATGGTCTTGGATTTGAAACAGTACATCGCATGAGTTATAAATATTGAAGAAAGAATGTCGTATTATTGCCCTCCACGGCTCTAGTGTAATCTTGATTTTGATATTTGTTTAGTTTCGCACGTACAGTTATAGTTTTTCAGCGTCCATATCTTGAATCTTGCCAGTGTACGCTTACGATCACAGTCTCGAGTCACTCGACGTCCTCGACCGGTATGCCTTCACAATACAACACATAAAAGTAGACCACTCAACTCTATTTTCTTCTGCTCTTTAGATGCAAATCGCTTTTTCCTGGTGACAGCTGATTGGAGAATGTTGACGTATAGGTCAAAGGTACCTGTAGGGGATTCCCCTCCTTTTAAAATAAGGTTTCGTCATCGCAGTCGCCTGTCATGCATGGCGCAATACGCATGGGTCAAAAGTACTCAAGGTGTGGTGTAGAAACGTGCCGTGTTTATTTCATATCAAAATCACTTTTTCAACATTGCGTAGAGATTTCTTACGTTGAATAGTACAGTTTTTAAACGCGACGGCTTAAAACAAAATGGCCAACGTTACGCGGCTTGCGCTGGAGTGACTGACGTCTTTTAAAGCAACATGGCTTTTAAAATTTTCCAATTCCAAAACGACTCGGTGATTTTAAGGAAGTTTCTCCGACCATTGCACATAGCTGGGTAAAAGTTACAGCTTCGTAAAATGGTTTAATGTGAGGCAGTAATTAAATTGCAAAAATGTTTAAGGTTAATGTGTTTCGTTGAAACATATTTACAGTGTATAAACATGTTTCGGTGCTGATGTGAACACAGTATTCCGAACAGCTTTTCCACCGAAACGATTCGTTCAGTGGGTGCTCCTGCATGCCTATCGAATAATTGTGTCTCATTCTTAAACCACATTTTTAACTGAAGGAACAGTTCTTTATTATCCTGCGTTTGTTGTCAGTTGAGCCAGCTGAGTAGAAGAGTCGACCGTTTGCACTTGATAGCTTCTTCATCTGTGTACGTCGATTTTCCATTCAGTAACACGTTTACTCCTGGGATACCAGTGAAGAAACTTTCCGGGCAACTTTCTGCCTAAAAATCACACTTGAAAAAATTGAAAACAGATCAGGGGTGACAGATGTGTGAATATTCTGGTCCATTTCAATGGACACGTAGTACAGTATTGGATTTTAATCACAACCATATAGTTTGCTTACTCACAGAGCACCCCTGTACGAAAAGTACTACATGCTCAATTGGTAGCCAATTTAAAAGCTCAGTTACCGAAGTATTTGAATATAGAATCGTCTTTAGGCGACTTTAGAGTTATAGACCAAAGATACTCGTTTTCCTCTGTGAACTACAATGTCTTTTGCCCCCGAAGTTCCTTCATGGTTTCAAATATACTCGCTGTCTTGTGTTTTAAAATAATTATGGTTTAATTATCTTACCTTATGCCTTACTTCGTTCCAACCTGCGTGAAGAGTTTGTAGAACTGATAATACCTTTGCACTCATGATCAGTAATGGACTGGTCGTCGATTAATAAAACCTCAATTGATATGGATGATTTCACGCGAGCAATGTTTCACGGCATGTTCCGAGTAACATTCGTGACATTGCACAAAAAAAGGTGCAAACCAAGCACATTTTTACAGCTGAAGGACAGATTAACTACCAAGACAACAGCACGTTCTTGAATACCACTTCATTTCACCCCTCACTTCTTATCAAATTTTGACGCATCTAGCTGCTCTTAGTAATTAATTTTCCGCGCGCTCGCACGAAAACGAAAATGCTGGTGTTATCCGTGATTTTATGACATCAGCAAAGCAAAAAGTAAAATTAACCGCAGATTTTCGCGCGTTTCGTTCGGTGATTTTTCTTTTAAAATTTCGAATATTTTGAGATAGTAACGCAGCCTTTGACATTTTGCAGTCATATCGAAATTCAGAAGCATTTATAATAAACAGATTTTGATTCAAAAATGTTTATGAGATTGTAGAGAGTTTACAACTACACATCTGGGCCAATGTTTGAATTGGAAGAGCATTTCGTTCAAGAGTTATAGGCGAAAATGGCCAATGTTTGAATTGGAAGAGCATTTCGTTCAAGAGTTATAGGCGAATGATCGACAAATTTGCAGTAAAACATGTTTGGAGCGGCCGTCTTGCATGGTGTCCCACTTGGCGGCCAAAACTTCAAAGTTTTAATTACACCAAACATCTCATCACAAAAAATTGGATTGACTTTAGGTTCATTAAATCTTTCACGGCTTAATTTGAAATAGCGTGACAAATTGCGTGACACATTTAAAACCTAGGCAAATCGGAACCAAAACATCGTTAAAACCTGAAACGTTTTGTGAAGGATTGTAACACTGGTATCTACACACCATGTTATTTTGTAAACCAAGAATTGGGAAACCAGTCTGAACGTCCCCATGCTTTTTCCTTCCAAACATTTGGCCTTAATGACATTTTCCCATCACCAATGGAAACCCGAAATATTGAATAATTGCGTTCGCAGAACGCCATCATAATCTTGGTTGGTGTTCCTGTGGCCTACCATACCAAGATAATTTGAACCTTTTTGGGTCGACAGCCAAACGTACTCCCCTATTGCATTTTTCAGGGGTTGTCCGGGTGGGACTCGGGCATTTTTATTGCATTTGTCAGGGTCGGCCTCGGGCACAATTTGTCTTCATTTCGCGTGGTCTCGTTTTCGCGTACAGCGAAGTGCAGGGAGTGTGCCGCCTTCGTTGTGCTTGGTTGCGTTGTATCTGGTTCTTGGTTGCGGTGTGCCTTTCACTGGGTAAGTAACATTGATTATTGCTTTCCAATAAGAGAAATGTTATGTTGTTTAAAAATCTTTTAGGTTGTATTCATCAAAGCATTAAGAAAGTGTGTACGGCCGCACAGTTCGACATCGCTTTGTCGCGATGTGTGTTAACCTGCTCGCTGAAGATGCGTCATCACAAAGACCACAAACTGATCAGTTCTTTCACCCAGCGGCCATTGAGCCATATGACTGTGATTTGCAGTCATGAATTATATAACCCACCGAGTTTTTTGGCTCGGCGGTGGCCCAAAGACATGATTTTTTGTCTCAAAACACTATCACCGACTTATTCGGGTCGGCGGCCCTATTTGAGCCACGTGGTCATGACTTGTGATCAAAACACGAAGGAACCGAGCTATATTCGTCGGTGTTATGCCAGTCAGTTGCCAAGTGATGGCCAGATGAGACCAGTTCGGTCAAGCGAAATTAATCCAAGGAGTAATATCGCTAGCAAACGCAATGCTGTGGGTCGTACACAAGCTCTTCAAGTTTTGATGAATTATGCCTTTGAATCTTTGGGTCATGATGCTCTGATGACACAAGCTTTGATGAATGATACCTTTCAAGCTTTCAGTAGTGTTGTTAGTGATATTAGTAATGTTTTACATGTACTTCCGAAAAGCACTGAGAACAGTAAGTGTTCTTCTCTACTGACCATTTCTGACAACTATGATAATACTGTGGTCATCAAAGAAACTAAAAGGAAAAGAGACCGAGAGACCTTGAAAAGGAAAAGAGACCGAGAACCCTCTCGAATTCCTGTTCATAGAGTTCTTAGACTATTAAAAAGAAGGTTATACAGAAAAAGTGCTCAACATGTGCTGAGACATAGTGTTCCAAAGTCGTCATTTATGAGAGACTTGTGTAACAATTTCATGAATTGGTGCCTGTGGTTTAACAGGGAACAATTTTATTGTAAGTATGTGTTTTTTCTAAAGAAGCACAAATATGAAAGAAGATGCAAGTACTTGTATGCCAGTTGCAAACAAGAAATTAAATCAGACTTCACTGAAAACGATTGTCTTTGTAGTGGTCTTTTCAACTTTTCAAGTTTAAAAGGAGGTATGCCTCCTGAGAATGTCAGTTGTACTTTGGCCTGGACTTCTCTAATCGAGAGGCTATCAAGCATAAGTTTGATGCCTTATGATGTTGGAGGAAGTGGAGATTGTTTTTTCAAGTCAGTTTCACATCAACTCTATGGAACACCTGAGTTTCACTTTGAAATTCGTATGGCTGGTATCAGGCATTTAAATGATCATCCAGAGTTTTATATTGAGAGTATTTCTGATAATACTTGGGAAAACTACTTTCAGCAAATGTCAAAACCAGGCACATGGTGTGACAATATAATTATCCAGGCAGTGTCTAATGCTATAACTGCATCATTCATATCACCGAGTCAGATATTAATAAACCAGATGGTACAGCTATCATTCCTGTTGTTCATGAGGAACAACCAAGAACAATTTTCCTTGGGTATATTAATGAGCTACACTATGTTTCAACAGTGCCACAGAAAAACAGTCACAATAGAAAAAAGTTAAAATACCTAAAGTCAAAGTTAATTGAATCTGATGACCAAAAACAGCAGAAGCTTGCTAAGAGAAGAAAAATCTATCATCTATCTAGATCAATGGAGACACTTGAAGAGAGGGAAGTTAGGCTTGCTAACCGTAGAAAATATTATGCTAAACAAAAGGCCAAAGACACTCGAGAAAAAGTCGAGAAACAGTGAACCTCTCACAAACCAAAATAAATTTGCCAAAGCAACAGATGACATATGCCAAAATGACACACAAACTCATGATACAAGCCAAGACAATAATTATTGCTGGACCCCAATAATAGAAAAAGAACAAGCACTACAAAATGTCGATTTGTTTCATAAGTCTAATGAGTACAATGTTGTCCAGTGCACAGTCTGTCTGGAAGCATGGCCTTTAACAGCCACTTCAAATACTCGTACAGCTTCTGAGTATCATTGTTTGAGATGCAAAAGAGACAAGAAACACCCAAAGAAATTTTCAAGAGGAAATAACATGATTCCTGCTGCAGTCCCTTGTGAACTTCAGGGTCTCACCCAAGTAGAAGAAATGCTTATTGCACGTGCACTTCCTATAATGAGAGTTTATATAAAACCTGGTGGGCAAAGAGGTTATTCAGGCCACTGCATCAATTTGCCTCAGCGCGTAGAAGAACTGGCTAGTTCCTTACCAAGATATCCAAAAGATTTATCTGTTATAGTTGTTAAGATGAAAGGCAAGGACAACAACTTTAAAGATGTGTTAGTTCGAAGACAGAATGTGGCTGATGCATTGCATTGGCTTATACATAATAATCCACATTACAAAGGTGTAGTTGTGAACGAAAACTCTCTGAACTGTCTGCCTGAGAATGGTGTTCCACATGATCTTATCTCAGTTGAAACAGAAAATGATGACACTGATTCTTCTAACCCTGACTTTGGTCCTCAAAATGAAGAAGACATTGTTTACAATGAACAAACAGAAATGAGTAGCTTTCTTCCTATTCCCCAATACCAGCAGCAAGAAATTGAAGCTGTTCAGCAGCAGTTATCTTATAGCCATCACAATCAACACAGTATGTCTTGGCCAACAGTAGATAATGAGCCGATTAATGAGTACACCACTCCATTTCTAGCAACACTGGCTTTCCCAACTCTATTCCCAGATGGGACGGGTGACCCTACTAATCCATCTCTTCACCAAGATGTACCATTTGGGGATAAAATTAAACACCTTTTAAAGTATGCAGAAAAGAAAGATGGTAAATGGTGTTACCGCTTTGCCACACACCCCAGATTTGCCTACTGGGCTTTGAATATGATTCAGAGAAAGCGAATTTTACAACAAACAGGAATATTCCTGAAACAAAATCCCGGGGAAGCACATCTTACAACAGAGGAGTTGCAACAAATGGCAGCTAATAATAATTCCAATATTTTTTTATCTAAGATATCACGCTATCTTAGTAACATAACTGGATCAAATGCTTATTGGCAAAAAGCTAAAGAAGATTTAAAGGCAATAATTAGCCATGCTGGGCCCCCAACATTCTTTTTTACATTTTCTTCTGCAGACATGCATTGGCCTGAATTACATACACTGTTTAGTAGTGATAACAATAACACTGCTGAGCAGAGGCGGCAGAATGTCATAAACAATCCACACATTACTGACTGGTTTTTCACTCAACGTCTAGAACACTTTATTAAGTACTGGCTGTATAACTCATTAGATGCTGAGTGGCACTGGTATAGATTTGAATACCAAGCCAGAGGCAGTATTCATTGCCATGGTGTTGCTAAACTGAAAAATGATCCTGGGCTATGTGAACTATCTGAAAAAGCTCTCCAAGGCTTCTTGGCTGAAAAATCAGTTGATAATATTGAGACTCCAGATTTACTTGAACTAAATCAGCAGATACTTGATGGTGAAAAAGCTTCACATATAGTTTGTCAGTATGTAGACTGGTTACTATCCACATACATCCAGACCCACCAGATAATGGCACTTGGATAAAACCTACTATTCATCCATGTCAAAGACAACATAAGGACATTCAAGACTCTCATGATGATTATGTAGATTTATTGAATACTGTTCAAAGACACACTCGTTGCAGTTCAAATTACTGTCTTAGAAAAAGGCAAAATGAATCAGATGTTAAGTGTAGATTTAATTTTCCATTTGAACCTTGCATTAGTACAAAGCTTGAATTTGAGCTCATTCATACAAACCAAAAAAGCACTCAGTACAAAGCAAAGATAATAACCAAAAGGAATGACCCCCGGCTTAACAATCACCAGCGCCTTCAACTACAGGGTTGGAGGGCAAACTGTGACATACAGGTAGTAATTGATTATCATGCCTGTATTGAATATCTTGCCAAATATGCATCAAAAGGTGAACCACGCTCACCAGTTATGAAAACTGCATTTAATTCTATTGTTCGTAACTGTAACATGGATAGCAATCCCACAAAACTGATTAAAAAGGTGATAATGAAATCACTTGGAGAAAGAGACTTTTCAGCACAAGAGACTATGCATCATCTCATGTCACTTAAACTGGTCAGTTCATCATTCAATTTAATACCAGTTAGTTTGAATGGTTCTCGTAAAATCAAAACAGATTCACCTGATGGAGATCTTGTAACAAATGATTCACTACTTGATGTTTATGCCAAGCGTGGGAAATATACTGACACCATCCCTGATATAATGAATTTTAATTTCATTACTTTTGCCACAAAGTACAAAGTTGTGAACAATAAACTGACAGCTCAACCAGGTAATACTATTGCTAAAGTTTTTCCAGTATATTCTTCAAATCCCAAAGGCCCAAATTTCGGCCTTTACTGCAAATACCAGTTGATTCGGTATAAACTTTGGCACACAACACAAGACAATGCTTGGGGTGATCAACCAGGCACTGATGAATTATATATTAGTGAATGGAAAGACTTCCTAGAAACACCATATGCTAGAGAGCATGTTCCTGACTGGTATGAAAAGTTACACACCATGCAAAATTACTCTGAAGATGACATAGATACCTGTATTGAACAAACCCCACAAGAGCTCCCTCAGCGTGAAGAGTGGATGGTTTTAGCAGATCTTGTTCCTGGATCTTTTGTTAGCAAAGATAAAACACAGCAAACACTTCACTCAGATTGTGACTGGCAAAGTGATAAACTTAAATATCAAGATAGCCAAATAAAGGAAATGCCTTCCTGGCTAAAAACTGCCAAGGATAATAATGGGTTAGCTCCAGGTCTAACACAACAGGAAAATATTGATGTGAGTACTTTTAGTGAAATGCAGAAGTCTGCATATAACATTGTTGAGGCCCATTCAGAACAATCTTCTAGGGATGCATTGTTACTTATAATAATTGGTGTTGCTGGTACTGGTAAAAGCTATCTGATTAATGCTATTCGTAACCTTCTTGGACATTCTTGTGCAGTGACTGCTACAACTGGCAAAGCAGCATACAACATAAATGGAATTACTATCCATTCACTGTTAAAACTTCCTATCAGTCCAAAACAAAATAAAGACTTAACTGGGCAGAGCCTTATTAGATTGCAAAATAACCTTAAAAACGTCAAATATTATAATTGATGAATACTCGATGCTTGGCCAAAAAATGATGGGCTGGATTGACAAGCGCTGTAGACAAGCTACTGGTTTGACTGATGAAGTCTTTGGTGGTAAATCAATCATATTAGTTGGTGACCCAGCTCAACTACCACCTGTAGCTGATAAACCCCTTTATCATTCCAAGCCTTCTAATTCCATGCAAGAGCAAGGCCATTTAGCTTATTTCATGTTTAACAATGTTGTTAAACTAACTCTGAATCAAAGGGTACAAGGTGTAAGTCCTGAACAGACTCAATTTAGAGATATACTTATGCACCTACGCACAGGAGATTGTAATGAAAGTGACTGGAAACTTCTCTTAACTCGACAACCTTCTATGGCACAACACTTGGTTGACTTTAGAGATGCCACACGGCTGTACTTTGGCAACGATGAAGTTGCAAATTACAACTTTGAAAAATTATCAGAACTTGGACAGCCAATAGCAAGAATCAAATTGCTCGGCACTCTAGTGACATGGCTAAGAATAGCAGCCCAGATGAGATGTCAGGATTACAGCCTGTCATTTTCCTTGCAAAAGAAGCACATGTCATGTTAACCATGAATTTGTGGACAGATGTTGGTCTTTGCAATGGTGCAACTGGTACTGTTGTAGACTTTATATATGCTAACAATCAGCAGCCACCTGATTTACCCATTGCTGTTATTGTGAAATTTAATAATTATAAAGGCCCATCTATAAATAATAATATTCCAGGATGTGTTCCTATATGTCCAATCACAGCAAGCTCTAGTGTATTAAATTCTGTACATGAGAGACAACAACTCCCTTTGAAACTTGCTTGGGTAATGACAATACACAAAAGCCAAGGACTGACCCTATCAAAAGCTTGGATTAACATTGGTACGACTGAAAGAACTGCAGGCATTTCATATGTGGCAATAAGCAGAGTCAGAACACTCTCGTCGTGCATTATAGAGCCAATGACTTTTGAAAGACTTACAAGTCTAAAAAAATCCGTTAATTTAAAATTCAGACTTCAAGAAGAAAAGCGGCTGGATGAGCTGGCATCAAAACTTCTCAATTAACCTTTGATTGTCATTCTCACAAGCAATTATAACATTTTGTTGCAACTTTACATGCCTACACATGTAGCTCTAGTTCTACTATTGAGCACTTTTTACTAGATGAGAATTTCAATTCAATCAGTTTTACTATATATATATATTGTATTTTGACTTGGGAAAATTAATTTACACTAATTATATACACAGATCTTTACTGTGTCATTAAATTGTAACAGTACTTAATGTACTGCAAACCATGTACAAATTCCTCCTGACTCTCATTCTTCATTCTGCAGTTCTTCACATCATAATATGGACGACATTAAGCCACGTAAGCATAAAAAAATTGTGTGTAGAAACATCATCATCATCAAGATCCTAGCCGTAACAACCCAAGGAGAAAACCTGAAATCCTTTTCTTTTTGTAAGGTTATTGTTGAAGTTGCCTCAGTTGGTTTGCTACCCATATAATTGGATTGAACTGACCAACCCTTTTTCTAATAAAAGTATTACAAACATCTGCATAAATATTGTATGCTTTTTTGCCTAATTTGTGTTTCTTTCCTCTTGTTGTTTCTCAGAATCGTCAGACCTAACCTGTTACATACACTCTGTCTCGCCTATCAAGAAGTCGGGTCCTACAAACTTCTTTAATTGCAATCTCCAGACAGAACAAAATGTGGTTAAAGGTGAATGCTTTGCACTTGAAAAGAAAGAAACACTGGATTTAATGGCCACACAGAGATCACCAGTAAAGATAGCAAACCAAACCAAACTGATTTTCAGTACCAAACTCAAGATAACGTCATGTCCATTGCATCACTGACGCATGTGGCAGCAGAGCAGCTAGTGGCAATCAAAGGATACCTGCAATATCTTGGTCCAACAAAAACCGTTGTCATCCAAGGCTTGCCAGTAAAACAACAAGAAGGATACATTGTAGATCCAAGTGGATACATAAAGATCATCTTCTGGGGCAACCATGCTGATACAGTGGCACAACAGTCTACCTACTTCTTTAACAAAGTAAGAGTCAAGTTGACGCAAAATCAAAGATATCTAAATACACCTAAGCAAGAAAAAGAATGCAACATCACACTGGTTGAACCCTTCAAGGAGAAGTTGCCCACTGTTGATGAGGTCTCTACCACTGACGAAGTCATTGCAACCATCCTTGGTGTAAGCAATATCAGCAAATACAGATCATGTTGTTCTTGTGCCAAAAGGGTGACCGTCAAAGGAAACCTGGCATTTTGTCAAAATTGCAAAATGTCGCAAAAGTCAAGTGCTTGTCGTATACAATGGAGCCTAAGAATATACATTGAAAATGCCAAAAAGCCATCACAAAAGCTGCATCTGTATGTCTACACTGACACTGCAACAAAGCTGTTAACCATATGTGATTTAGAGGAAACATCATCCGAAGATGAAATCACTGAAGCTCTCTTGCAGCTCGATACTGTGAAACTTTACTACGATAGCCAATCTCACAAACTCATTGACATAGAAAAAATTGACATTTAGCATGCATTGCTATTTTCAATGCACTATGTAAGCTGACTGAATTCGTCAAGCTGCCATTCAGTTACTCCAGTTTTAAATACTTCAAACACAAATCATGTTGGATTTAACTTGTTTCTTAATTGTTATGTTACTGTTATTCAAGTTCATGTTCTACATTAGCTGAATGGAAGTTTTCATTCAATTCACATTCAATTATTTGAGTTTTGAATACTTCAAAAAGGTCAACACAAATCACGTTAGGTTTGAAAACGCCAAAACAAAAAAAAAACGACTGAACCATCACATTGGTTACATACATACATACATACATACATAAACTTTATTTTAACTCGAATTTAATCCCTTGAATCCCTTCAAGGAGAAGTTAAGTGGACAGTCAGTTATTCCAGTCTTAATTATGGTACATCAAAAAGTGAATAAAAATCACTTTAGAATCATCTTGTTTTATTGACATGGGCTGATCCAATCATTTTGAGGGAGTGTGTTGTACCACATAACTTTGAAAATAAGGGTTTCTAGCATTTCAACTATACTACAAAGAAGTGAATACAAATCATTTTAGGTTCACCTTCTTTATTTATTTTCATATATTGATATAGTAAGCAATTGTGCTTATTAAATTGTTTCACACAGCCTGCATATGTACTTCGATCTCTTTCCACTTCGAAGAACAGCAGCTTTCATGCACGTGTCAGCAGTTTTGCTCATTACTTGAATTTGGCATTTAACACACTTCACACCGAAAAGAAACTGCCCTAGACTCCCACATTACAATTACTACATAGCATATAATACCATATTTCATTACCAGACTACCTTGAGAAACAGGCCATGCGACAACTTCTTTTCCCCTTCCGCACGTGTTTCGCTACACCAACTTAGTTTCACCAAGCCTAAATTAACATGCTCGCTTACAGGTTTTTCCCTAAAGTCGACGAACGCAATCCAATAATCTGTGATTACTACTAGTTTTAAAATATATTATAATCCCAGTTGTACAGTCAGCCTTGCTTTATTAGTTCTTTCATTTTTTAGATGCCCTCTGGCCACACAAAAAATAGGTACGCAATGCGTACAGAAGCGACGACGAGTTTCAACTTGGCGTTGAATCAATAGGTCTGGAGTGCTCTGATAAAATGAGTGAAGCACTCGATTTAAATGCGAAGTTCCACTAGAAAAGGGTCGGTGTGAAATGCAAATTTCGGCGTCTTTCTGTCGGTGTATGCTGTTGACCAGAGCCTCCTATAGAAATTTGCTTAAAAAAGCTCATCAAACCAGAATATCGCCCCAGCAAAAAATATAATACCAGAAGTAGCCAAGGACTTGTGATAGTTCTTCCATTGGTAAAATGACTTTTTTTTTTCAAACATTTTCAATTTTTGTACTTATGGTCGTAGGAATAATGTATGTTTGTCAGTTGTTGATTATTTTGTGTTTGATTGAAAACCAAAGGTGAGAATGGCCAGGTCAGGCCCCGGGCTAAGCCCTTTTTATACCAGAACTTCCTGTTGAAGACCCAGTAGTGACCATTATACGCATTGCGTGATAAAAAAATGTAAGTCTCGATAAATAACAATAACAAATAAATAACAATAACAAATAAATAACAATAACAGAGGCGCGCGGAGCGTAATTGTCATACTGGGCCTTTAAGGTCTTGGCTGACACCGATACTCGTGATATGCATGAGAAGATATATTACACAATTGTGGTTGCTGCATTGGTAATTGTACATTTTATTTAAACCATGTTGCACAAACTCGTGCGCAAAATCAAAACAATTCATCGTTTTTCCTTCATATTTGTGACAAATATGGATTGGAATTTATTTTGTCATACTTGGTTGGTATAATTTTATGCTGATCAGGCTTAATATATGTCACACACCCGTTAAGCACAGGTAAAATTTTCATTTTCAAATTATTTCAGATTAAAATTACATCTGAGTTAGTTTCACTTGTGTGCAATTCAATATTTGTACATTTTGCAAGTTACAATTGATAATTAGTCCATTGTTGTCCGGATATCTGTTTTTCTGATCATGTCCTTGCAGCCTTACTATGAAGTGTTAATACAGGAAGCACAATTCGAACTGTACAATGTACATGGTTAAAACTGTTACAATTGCTAAATGACAACAACTGGAAATTGTTTCCATGTTTGTGCTTCATAAATTGAAAAGACTTCGTCAGCTCTGAACATGTTTTTAGAGATTATTGGTATTGGTAGACATCTTGTGGTTTCATTAATGCACGAACAGCAGGTCACCAGTTCCTTTAACCATAGTTAATAGAACAAACTGGTTATGAAACTCAGTCAGTCCTTTGTTATATGTTTTTGTTCTCCATTTCTTTTGTTCGTTTGCCTTGACCCTGCACAAAACACAAAAGGTATTGAAATGCATATGAGCAACTGACCAGTAGAAACATTTGGGCTCACACGTTAAACAAAACAATGTGCAGGGTCACGGTTCGTTCAACATAAAACAAAGCAGCTTTGTACACTCTTTTTGAAATTTGTTGAGTTTCATAACCAGTTTGTTCTATTAACTATGCTTTAGCACTTGAGACTTTTCGTCATTGTTACCAGCATCAGTTGATGTGCTAAATGTTTGCAGATGCATTGAGTGGAGTTGATTGAGTACCTTTAAAAAGAAAATAAATGAAGTACCTTGAGTTTATTTTTTGAAGTGTTTTGTCATACTAAAGAGTTTAAATCCAAAATGTCTTTATGGGGACTTAAAAGAGGAATTAAAGTGCTTCATTTAGAGATGATGAAGAATTCAATTTGGGATCAGAGAGATTTCATTTTATGTATTGAAAAAACTACTACATGTGGCTCGTCACATGTAGGGATGGACCATTCTATTTTTGAGGGGGAGGTTGGGCAATTACCAAAAAAAATTCCTGCACGGCAAAAGTAGCGAAAACAATTCATGCACAAAGAGCCAAAGGAAAGAATTAACCGGTGAACTAAGACAGAAAAAAAAATTATTGTTTTCCTAGGTAGAGCTTGCACAGCCACCAGCCCCCTTTCTGAGTCTAATATAGTTTTCTGATTTTCATTTCCATCTGACAAAGGGTCACATATTTTATACGTAATATTATTATCACATGACTATGTACTATTGGGTGTGTGTTCTTTTTCAGTAAATGTCAGATTACAAGATAAGTTGTGCATAGAACTTTGGTCATCTGGAAAATAAGTGACATTGACACTCAATACTCCAAATGGGACTACCTCCTTGTCACAATAGAAATTCTGAAGATATTGCACCACTTCCCCTATACTGTTAAATTCCAACAGAACACTTGTTCCATTTGTAGCAACATTTCCATGACTATCTCGTGAATTGGAATCAAATAATTTGTAATGACCATCGTTGTCAACAATAACAGCAACTGTGTTTATTTCAATGGTCAACAGAAAAGCATTATACTGTGTCATATCGAAAGCATGTTGTAATGGTAAATGACCATCTCTCATCTGAGACATGTAAGTCACCAGTACTGCTCTCAATGAACCTAATAAAAAATGTTCCATTGTTGATCGATAAAGCAGAAGGAATCTCGGACAGCAACAAATAGTCTTTTCCTGCAAACTTTCATTAATGGGAATAAAGTGAATTACCAAGCAACAATGCAATATTTCATTTAAATTGTTTCTAATCCAAGTCGATGCATTCGTTCTAAAACTGTGAACAACGGCCGTCAAGCACATAGCTACACACCGTTTACCAGAATTACTTCCAAACAGCGAGACATTGCCCTGATGAAAATCAGCTGTAACTATCTTTGAGGTATCTACAAAATAGCAAGGACCAGGATTCATTTCTACATCGTTAGCAAGTCGAATCAAAAGTGGAATATAACAATATACATGCAGATTTGTGTGAACCAAAGCTTAGTGTAGTAACTCATTTGCCACGCATAAACAACATTTCTCATCGTTGGAAGGTAAGCTTATATATCTTCTAGATAAAACAGAAATAACAACATAGACCAGAATTTTCCTTTGACACGATTTAAACATCCTCTGGCTTTGAGATGAGCATTATACAACCCCACAGCGGCTCTATATTGCATTAAAGATACCATAACTGTATACACAATATGCTGGTAATGATGGCTCACCTTTATTAATAGCTTGAATCCGAGATAAACTGTTTAATTTCCTTCTCTTCCTTCGATACAATGAAGCCTGCTCCGATATTCTGTACACAACTGATCGTGAACCATGCCGCACACTTTGTTTTCAGGTATCAGCTCTCGTAGGATACTCAGTACGTTATAAGTCAACTTCAGTAAATCAATGCTTTTTCAGTGCTATATTTCTGGCTTTCAGTTCTGACAAGTTCTTTTTAAGACAGGCAAAGATCCGTTCCGAAACGGAGTCCAGACTCGATAATTCAATTTAGTGTAGACCTTTTGCCCATCGCGAGTGTGAGTATGTACTGCTGATGTATGTATATCACTTCGTGTCTGTCATAATCAGTTTTAAATAAGTAAAATGTCGCTTCAAACTTTCATAACATCGGTAAATGTAACGCTTTTTGTTTTCTGAGGGATAGAAACGGTCGTTTTGGGTACTAAAAAAGGTCATCTAGGAATTTCGGAAAGGTGAAAGCAGCTAGTCACTTGGGGGATAAGATTCCTTTATCTAAAGTTTCTGCCGCTGAAATATTCAGCTTAAAGAACCAAAAAGCCCAAACTGTATTAACTTCCACATAGTTTCTTTACAGGGGAAAAATGATATGAAAACAGTACAAAGCGTTTCCATAAACATTCCTCGTTGTCTGCTCCTGGTTCCGCAAACGATACTTAGCTTGTGCAAGATCTGCAACATCAAGTAACATGACAATGTTTTCAACTTGCAGGTAATAAGGAAGTGTGGCTTACCATGCAGCTTTATTGACCAGGTCGCGTTGTTCGTATAGAAAACAACAGAAACCTAAAGATGCTCTTGTCATTTGAGCGAAAACGAGCAGCTACGTCCCATCAAGGAAAAGACCGAACTAAGAGAACAGGGTTCCTTCTTAGAGAATTCCATCTCACTTACAGTGTCTGCGGTCGACCTGGTGAACCAACGATTGGTCTTTACGCTCACATGAACCTACACCAGCAGATGATCTGCCTGCCTTCATTTTGTCGCACGGCTTCATTGTCAGACGTGAGCGCATTATATGTACAATTACTTTAGATAAAGTTTGCAAATAACGTATAATTGAAATAAGTTTTAAATAAAAAAAATATTAAATTACTAGGGTATGGCGGCAAAATTTCTCTTGTCTCCTTAAGTTTACTGAACTGATTACTCGTCGAATAGCCTGCGGAGCATACGCCGGTTACTTTATAGGCTCTAAGCTAAAGCCCTCTTTGCGATCAGAGCTTCGACTGTAAAATTCAGTATCGTTCATGTTACCACCCCCCCCCCCCCCCCCCCCCCCCCGACCCGTCACTTTTATTTGGGACTACTTACCCCCCACCCCCCCTCCCCCTTCTCTGGGTAAAATACCTATTACGGATACTGTAGCTCTGTGCCGAAACAAACTTGAAATTCATTCATAGCGAGGAGACCTTGATTTGTTTCTGGGACCTGCTTAGGACCGCAGTCGTTCGGAGAATTCAACTCAGCCTGGCAGTTATTTTTACCGTGTCCAGTACTTGAGTATAGAACCACCACCGGCACCTTAACACAAACTGAACAGACCAATAAGCAATTTTTAAAAATTCCCCTTAACCCTTTCACTCCCAGAGTCAATTATGGAGACATGTAGTGTAGTTCTAACTTTTAAGTCTAACAAAATAAAATTTGGAATTTTTCTTGAATCTTGATTTTTGGCACTCTTGGGAGTGAAAGGGTTACAATTTATCATAGATTGACCTTGACTGACCTTGATTTGACTGTACTCGACTGGAAGCGCGACAAGTGACCAACTCCCAGAGACCAACTTGGGGATATTTTCATATTTTCGGTAACTGACACAGTTTATTCCATCATTCACATAGTCCAATTCGGTCGTTCGTGCTCACTTTCGTGGTAATTTGCAATTGTACATTGCGTTCATGAATGCGCTCTCGTTGTTTTGGGATTAGCTGAATAATCCACTCTTCTTGGGATAATATAATAGTTACCCATAAATCGATCCTGGCTCAAAAACGAACAAACTATGCCACGCGGTCTACTGTCGAACTTGAGCTACATCAACATCGATCTATCTGTTCACTGATTTTAAAGGAATGGGAATGACGAAACACAAGAACAAATAAAGTTTTTAATAGTTCAGTAGTTCCCGATGTACTCGCTGGCAATGCCTTAGTTCAGCTAATTTGGCCCATGCCCATCCCACAGATGTTTTATTTGGGAGTTCGCTTTTGCCGTTCAGTAAACGTTCTCATAAAGGAACTAGCTTGGAATCACTTTCGACTGGCCACCTTCAGCTGCGTTCACATAAGCAGCAAAACATGTTCGAAGAAAACATGATTAAAGAATACACGTTTCCCCTCAACACGTTATTCATTTTGTAATTGCATCGTTTGTATTGAACTCTCTCTAAGGCGGACACCCTTTGGGAAGCTCTAGCTGTCCGCCTTAGAAAGGTATCGGCCTTATAGAAAGTTTAGGTAAAGACAAACACGTGAAATTCGGCCGAAACCAGCTAACTACTCATGTCCGCCTTAGAAAGGCGTTCGCATAACAAAATAACAAAATAAACATGTTTCGATCATGATTCGCGAGACTCACCACCTGACGTGAACACTCTTCATAGTGAAATACGTTACACTTTAGTTCATCACAAACAGGGTTCTTCATATACTCGGTGTTTCTTTTTCGTCCCCGTTGGAGACGGCACCACCTTTTCTACGCGCGGGGTGACTGTCACTCGGTGCCTTGTCCGACTCATACCATTTATTAGGCGTGCGAGTAAAAATTCGGAGACGAAATGCACGTAGACATACTCAGTTTTATTCTATGGGTTCGTGTCTTGTAAGAAATAAAAATATATCATGGTTAAAGTGCTACTGCGATCAAATTTTTGATTTCCTTTTTTTACATCTTCGTGTACAATTATACTTTCTTACCCGTCTTGCCAAATTTCAATCCATTACGAACATCAGAAGTCATTTTATTTTAACATTTATGTTCGAGAATTTACGGCCGCCATTAATCAACCGTGTTCCATGCTTGGTTGCGAAAGGGATAAAGTGACGTCAAAGGCTCAAACATACCTCACGGGTTGAAATTATAATAACAATAAGTATTGAAAATCACGCGAAAACGCAACAAAAACATTGGACTTGTTCTTCGTGCAATTTTCTATGCTCATTGTTATTATAATTTAAACCCGTGAGGTATGTTTGAGCCTTTGACGTCACTTTATCCTATTCGCAACCAGGCCTTGGAACAAGGTTGATTAATGGCGGCCGTAAATTCTCGGACATAAATGTTTAAATAAAATGACTTCTGATGTTCGTAATGGATTGAAATTTGGCAAGATAAGTAAGAAAGTCTAATTGTACACGAAGATGTAAAAATATGAAAATCAAAAATTTGATCGCAGTAGCACTTTAAACCATGTATTCCATATATATTTTGGTGGCACAATAATCTACGTGCGTCATTTACTGTGAAATACAATCATCATATATAACTATTTCCAGTATTATTCTAAAAAGCCAAAAAATTCAAATTGTGTATTGTAACTAAACTTGTCTTTGCGGCTACCGATTGCCGGGATTGAAATGAATTGCAATTTGAAAAAAAAACCACTTCCTTTGTGTCTTAGAAATGTTGCTAAAAATAGAATATGATTTGTTATCACTTCAACAATCCATTTGATGTTTTTTCTGTAGGTATTCAAGGAGTATTTCTTGTAGGAAAAAAGTTGCTTATTCAATTTTGCAAAGACCAAAAATGTTTCTGATAATTTAGAAAATTTTAAAAAAGGTTGCCTATATTAAAGTTATTTTTTAAACCCTCATTCTCTTGGCGCACAGTGTATAAATGTTAAAAAAATAAATTGTTTACCACTAGATTCACTGGCAACCTTTATGGCATTTCTAATGTTGGTTTATGGGATCCCAAATACATTGGTTCCCAAATATCCACTAAAACAAGAAAGGTTCATAGTACCAAACAGACCAACCTCGTCCCCAGGGACTTCTCGACTTTCAAAATGGCGGGGTGGGCGAAGAAACCCCTGAACAAAAACCGCCAAAATACTCCAAGATAAACGATTCACTTTGAATACTTTCATTTGACATGAAAGCAAAATGCATTACCACGATGAACATAGCTTTGACTAAAGGTTGTGTTCAATTGACCTTATTCCGGAATGAACTAAATGATACGACTCCCAATATCCGTTCGATTGAGTCGCTATTCTGATTCGGAATTCTGATTCTATGCGGAATTCGAATATATTTCCAAGCAAGTCAGCTAATTGACTTGAATAAATTCTAAGTATGCTGCTATTGGGAGCAGAATACTCGAAATAAACGAGAATAATGAAATCATTACCTTTTCGCGTCACGGCTGTAATTTTTTCAAAACAAGAAACAAAAATGGGGACCGTCGACGGTAAAAATGAATAGCAGATTTGAGTAGAAAATGAGCTTTTATGCAAAATGCTGTTGGAGTCGGAAGAGACGCTCTTAATTAGTCCTTGTATGAGAAAAAACATAAATGTTCCAGAAACGTAAATTCCAGAAACGTAGAAAAAGGGTTAACGTTTCATTGACTGACGGACAAAATGATTTTTTTTAATAATCCAGAATACAGTATTCCTATTGCAGATCTTCCGGAATAAAGTTAATTGAACGAATCCTTAATATTTGTGTTCTACGCTTGTTACGAGCGAGATGGTCACACGCACAAACAAGTCACGTGGTGCTAGTCGCATGTTCTTTCTCATAACATAACTAATAACCATGCATAGACATCCTTGACGTCAATGGAGCAGTTACAGACCTTCGCCGATTGAAACACGAATGCGTTTCTCTTGCAATTGTCCAATTGCATTTATTGTGGTTCCGTTATTTTGAATCAGGCGCCCTGCCCATTCCTTGGTCGTCATGTACGCGCTTCCATTCAGCCTCAAAGTCACCAATCTAAGATACAGGTAAAATATCAATAAAGATTGTGTTTTACAGGGTCCAACCGCGTTTAAACTCTACGCTGAATGAATGACAAATAATTGGGTTCACTAAAATAGAACTCATTATTCAAAATTAAACAATCATTGGTATTTAATTAAAGTCCTGAACTTTGACTTGTCTGTTTGTTTGTTTGTTTGTTTTAATTTTAGTTAGTGTAAAATCGGACAAGGGATGTCAAATCAAACGCTAGATATCGGCTGATACCAGATAACCAATTTTTTACCACGTGATGTTTCCACTAAGATCCCCTTCCCTCTCCTACCGTTCCCGTTCCCCTTCCCTAAGGACGAAATGATACTCACTTAGCTTAATCAAGCTGCGGTGTAATGTACGGCATGTAGTCCTCCACGTCACACACAATTATTTTTAGGAACATGGTGTCATCTCTCACATAAGCGTGATTATTTAATTCGGTCAGGGAGCAGAACATGGGGCACCCACTTGCAATGTTTGTTTCTCTTCTTGGCCTCTGAAAGGAAGAGCTGCTTGGATCAGGTCGGAAGGCGTCGATCACGTGTTCCATATTATCCTGATCCATTAACATAAAGGTGACCTTCCGTCTGAATGGCCAGCGGAGAAGCGCATCGTACTGACCGCGCATGATAACAAAGAAGACAGAGATATGTGTTCCTCGGCCCATGCCGTCTCCATTTAAATAGATGCGTGCGCACATCTTGTATCCATAGCGATGAGTGTAAAAGCAAGGACTGTAGAATGACATCTGTTGCCCGCTGACCGCCTCGTTTCTCTTGCGTGTATACTCGGTTATTTTCCACAGCAGCTGGCCGTCGTGGCTTGGGAACAGCTGCTGCCTGACGTACTCCTCTAAATTAGCGAATGTGACATTTCTAAGATCCAGTGTGTGCTCAATGGAGTCAATCCTTCGCTCCAGCCTCCTGACGGTCTCCTGGACACTTTCAACCTGTCGCCTGACGGTACCCATATCCCGGTTTGCCTGCTCAATTGTGCGGTTATTCTCAACCAAAAGCACTTCATGGTCAGCGTTCTTGTTCTCGACATTGACAAGCCTTCGTGTAATCTCAGTGTTTGGTACACTACTAGTAGAATCGGCAGACACTTGAGTAGATAAGGCAGCAGCTGTACTGGTTTGAATTTGAGAGAGTATTTCAGAGATAATGGCGTCATAGTTTGTGAAGATGTGTGGGCTTCTGGACATAATTCCAGGATCACGCGTCACAAGTGCTTCCATTTCTCGACCCATGCGGAGGACATGGCGAAGTAGCAAAGTGGTATGGTACGCGGTTTCTTTCACCAGATGTTCTTTCTTTTGCCTGAGGCTGAGCACCTGCCACAGAAAGCACACAATGGGATTACATTCAATCAGTTTTAACAGATATTCACTGACAGGAAAATACTGTAGCCTCTGTGCCCAACAAGTACATGCAACTGAAAAATTTTCCATTGCCAAACGGGGAATGTTGAAACAGTCTGGATACGTGAACACGTGTTTTTTTTTTTCAATTTATAACTTGGTTCTTTTCCAATACTTTTCAAACACTCTAAGTGTGTAAATGAATCATATTTATTTCTGGTTCCGCAGATACAGGTACACAATATAAAACAAAACAACTGTTTTCTTTGTTATCAGTTAGCTTATTTTACACGCTGATTTCCTTAACACTGAACCGAATTCTCAGAAAGCGAGTAATAGAAAATGCTTTATAAAGAAACTGTAGTGTCGCAGCTCCACAGTTTTAGTTGTTGCGGCTGGTTTTAGTTTTAGGGCTAGGAGCCATTGTTTCTGTTGTTTAGTTGTTGTATTGTTCTCTCGAAGGGTGGCGAGCTTATGGTGTGAGACCCTACGAGAGCTGCGACATCGCCCTGGAGAAAACAGTAGGGAGAATTCTGATGGCGAACACAGGTTTACTGAACTTGGAATTGAACTAACTCAGGGATGCCAATTCAATGTACCTCGGTTTTTGAACAGCCAATCTGTGAGAATGGGCACGGTCCCAGTACCCCATCACAATCTCCTACAACTGGTTCCTGATGCTCCAACAACTGAAATGTAAATAGACAAGAGTTAGTTGAGAAGAAAATTCAGCGATCTACGCTTTGTTGCTGGCCCTATTAGTTGAATTACATGGTATGTATAGGCGAATAAAATGCGGCCGGCCTTAATACCTTTTCCCTTGGAATTCCTTCTTTGTTGCATTTTTCACAAACAACTGGATATGCTGGGCACTCCTTTTCATGGTGAAGCTGTAAAGAAATATAACCATATAAATGTATATTTTATTTTGCTGAGAGTGACAGAGTGAGACCTCAATCAAAATTTATTTCGCAATACAGGAACGATGAAAAAGGGAAAACAGCAAGTCTAATGTGACACCGTCCCTAGATACTTAGATAAGTTTAACGGTCAGTATAAAACACGGACTGCGGACTACGGACTGCGGACTACGGACTGGGTATAAAACACGGACTAGGGTATAAAACGCGGACTACAAACTGCGGACTACGGACTGGGTATAAAACACGGACTAGGGTATAAAACAAGGACTGAGAATCATGGACTCGCTATAAGACGCGGACTGGGTGTAAAATAACGAGGACCGAAGCTGTGAACATAAAATATGCACATTTTATCAGAGTTCATTGTCTACCAGCATTTTGTGAAACGCAGTGGCTATTCGTACGGCACTAGTACGCGGACTTCGATTTGCAATTCATACGGGAGTCCAAAACTTTCGACAATTTTCGCTGTTATTCTTCACTTTTGTTGGTGCACAATATTAAATGTTCGTTTAGTTTTACGAAGCGTTTCTGGTAAGCGATGTTGATTTGGCTCACACTAATTTGCTGAGTCTCTGTATACCATGCGAGCGACTCATTTCGTGACACTTAGAATTTTTTCGCGTCAAAGAATACTGTACTCCCGTACGGCCAACTTCGATTTGCTTAGTATTCGTACGGGAGTCCAAAACTTTCGACAATTTGCGATGGTATTCTTCACTTTTGTTGGTACACAATATTAAATGTTCGTTTTGTTTTACGGAGAGCTTCTGGTAAGCGATGTTATTTTGGCTTAGACTAATTTGCGAGTCTGTATACTACGCGAGCGACTCATTTTGTGACACTTGGAAAATTTTTAACGAGATTCCTTCGCGTAGCTGAATAAACATCGCTCAAAAGAAGCGCTTCGTGAATCTAAACAAACGTACAGTATTATGGATTGGCAAAAGTGAAGAATAACATCGAAAATTTTCGAAAGTTGTTTAGGTTTCCCGTACGAATAGCAAATCGAAGTTGGCCGTACGGGAGTATTCTTTGACGCGAAAAATTTTTAAGTGTCACGAAATGAGTGGTTCGCGTTGCATGTATACAGAGACTCAGCAAATTAGTCTGAGCCAAATCAACATCTATTACCAGAAGCGCTTCGTAAAGATAAACGAACATTTAGCATCGGAACCAGCAAACGTGAAGAATAACATCGAAAATGTTCGAAAGTTTTGGACTCCCGTACGAATAGCAAATCTAAGTCCGCGTACGGGTGCCGTACGAATAGCCACTGCGTTTGTGAAATATAGACCTTTATCTATGAACCGCTGTAAAGCAGATACCCTGCGAGTAGAGCCTGTGAAGATTGAAGGGGGCTCTGCTCGCAGGGTATAAAGCAGATTGTAAATAAGAAAAATTGCGAGAATTAAGATATTTTTGCTTTTCTTTGAATTTTTTTCAAATATCAAGAGACCAAACGTTTGTAAAGTAACATGCCGCGACCCTTACGTATTAAAAATCTATGTATTTATCGAGGTAAATCAATATTTTATGTTCAAAGCTTCGGTCCTCGTTATTTTACACACAGTTCGCGTCTTATACCGAGTCCATGATCAATCAGTCCTCGTTTTATACCCTAGTCCGTGTTTTATACCCAGTCCGTAGTCCGCAGTCCGTAGTCCACGTTTTATACCCCAGTCCGTGTTTTATACCCAGTCTGTAGTCCGCAGTCCGTGTTTTATACTGACCGTAAGTTTAATACCTAGATAGTTTGCATTAATACCGGGAGTGGGACGATCTAAAGCCGACACAAGCGACTACGCACTTGAAGAGCACAAAGGATCCCGACTATGAAAATTGGTCTTTAACCTAGTCTATGATCTTAATCCTTGGTACTGTTCTTCTCCAAAACCTTCTCTTTAAGGAGGAGGGGGGTAAAGCTTCTCAGAAATTTTGTGGATGGGCTTTCCTCACTTTCTGCTGGCTTGAAGCTAACCGCATCTACTTCTCAGAAGGGGCGGGGGGGTAATAGTCATTTGACCTCTTGATTGTATTGGGACTTACACTGTGTTCTAAGCAAGTATACAAATTACGTGAACGCAAGATTTTGATTGCCCTGGTTAATTATTCATGAATTTTTAAAGTTCAACTTTTACTTCAATTAAGAAATTGGATAAAAATACTCTTAAGAATGGTACATGTACTGTGTGAATTGTTCCTCTGCTACAGTTGACAGATAATATTTAATACCTTCATTCTGTTTAGGTTGATTTGTCCTTTACAAAATCCACACGTCTCCTGTCTACACTTGCATTCATTTTCCAGATGTTTAGGAAGATCAGTTCTTTTTACAAACATGCCACATTCGGGATGTACACAGCGGATTTTAATGAACTCACATCTGTAAGTGTGGTTCTAAAGCAGATGACATGTAATACAAAAAGTGAGATATAAAGATATGAAAAAAAAAATGTAATATCAGCGAACACAAAGAAAGATTTAAGTACAAAAATAAACAAATTAAAAAAAAGAAAAGTTTGCTATGTATTTTGAGTGCTTCAATTTGTACAATGTAACTGACGTTTGTCAGGCGTTTGTTTACTGCATGTTCAGTATTTTTATTAATTTTAAGTACTTGTTAATAGAATTAGTAATAGAAATAGAGAGCGTTTAAATGAAAACTGAATTCTTGGAGAATTTTATTACTAGTCTCATAGAATATTTTGGAAATTGCCTGAGGGGCTACTGGTCAGTCATTCTCCACATCCTCAGATGCACTGTAAACTGTCATGTATGTGAAGCATGCATGTAGAAATTTTTTAAAAAATAATAAGCCACAGTACATATGCATTATACCACCTAACTCTTCTTCTCTGCTTTGTACAGTGAAGAGCTCCTTTTTTATTTATTATGGCAACTTTAGCCATTTGCTAAGATGAAAATAATCTACACATCTTTTTCGACAAAACATCCCTTGCTATGCAGCAGTATTCCCCATTTGCATCCATAGCCTTTCAATTTTTAAGAAGGAAAATCATATCGATCACAGAACAAACAAAGTTCAACAAAGTTTATAAAATTTCATTAAAAAAGAGAATACAGCTGTAATCGTTATGCCTGCTGCCTGATGATAACTGAACTCCAAATTACTTTTTTCGGACTTAAAAATCTGAAGTATTTTACCTCCAAGTGCCTGACTTCCCCTTTCCATTTGCAACCATCATTCACGAATGTGCAGTGGACAACAAAGGCTTGTACTTCACGACGCATAAAGTTATCTGGAAAAACCTAAAAATAATAATAAAACTTTTTGAGCTGGAAAAAGTTGTTTTTGAAGTAATATATCAAACACGAGGAAGAGTGTTTCATCAGAATTTCCAAACAAAGAGAAGTGGAGGAATCAAGGAACACTTTTAGCTTACACTCTATCTCATAATAGCAACGGCTATTAAGAGATACTTTTGTTTTAAACCATCCATACCGAGTGGCATCTTAAGGCAAGAAGACTTTAGTCTCTTTGTGATATTATCCTCATCAGGAGCTCTAGCAGATTTTAAAGATGCATACAAATGTTTTATAACTTGTTGAACCTTGGCAAATGAAACGGCCAGGTTCTTGTGAAAAGCAAAGTAAAAAGACAACAAGCAGGGATTTCTTTGTTCAGCTTTGTATTCTAAAACATTTCACCTCGTGGTTTTACATATTCTCTGATTTCTACCTGATGCAATCATTTCACGTGACAATGTTGACAATTTTAAACTGTGGGGGGTGGGCTAAATACCGTTCCCTACACAAACAACTTCTCTTGACAACATGTAACACAATGTTACGGTATCTTTTTTTATAAACACAACATTGTAAGTCTTGAAAATTCATTTAAAGTCCACAGATCGGCTTTAATTTTGAGAGTGAGCTTGTGCTTTGACGATGTCTTCTTTTTGGCGGTCGATTATTCTCTGATCTCTCTAGGTGGGTATTATTTTTACATTTGGAACATGCCACCTTCAAGCATATGCGCAAGCCGTATGCACTGGTCAGCGGACTTGGCAATAACAAATTACAAACTGCTATAACTTCGTCAACGCTTTCGCTTATTCACGAGTCGTTTACTTTCTCCATGAACCATATTTTGAAATTAAAATTTTTCAATTTAACTACGTGATAATTTGCAATTTGATGCAAGAATGGTAGCGGACCATAAAACATGTTACAGAAAAGCAAGTTTTCTATAACAAGTTTTGTCTTGACAAGTTTTACTTGCTCGTTTGTAAATAAAAACCTGTCAAGATTTTCCTTGTCAAGTGCATTTGTTCAAAAGCTGGCATGCTAGCTTTTAAAGAACGCCACTTTTCATAGAAGAACTTGATAAATCTCAAAACTTGCTTGTTTGTATGCTCAACAAGGAAAACTTGACAAGAATCGTTGCGAAATCGCGGGCGCTCTGCGGTCTTGTTTTTTGGAGTAGCAGTCATGGCGGATAAGAGTATGGCAGCTCATCTTAAACTGTTCGTTGCACCGATTATGCCACACTGCTTAAGCCGATGTAAGCCATGATCAACGATAGAAGCATAGAAGCACATGGCTATGTTCCTAGAGGTGCAAAAACCGACCCACAACCCTGGATGTAGCTCGATTTCTCAAAACCATCAGTAGGAAAGCAATCAGCAAGATCAACAAGAGGTGCATCGCTTTGCCTTTACGATCCAACATCTTCGAAGAGAAACGACCCGGAGCAGTGTAAAAAAACATTTTGAGAGTTTCAAGAGAAGTTTAAAAAGGTATGCCCTGCTGCACCAGTTGTTCATCACGACGTATTTTTACTTTCCATTTCTTCTTTCTTAACTCGCACTTTGGAAAGCGATGGAAAGATAGTTTTTTTCCCTCGTTGATTTCGAACTGCAGAGAGGAACACAACAATAGTTGACTATATCTGACCCGCTTCCTACAAGATTAAATTTCAAGATGGCGGACGTATACCTCCAGTCACCAGTCTCCGCGCGGCATGCAAAAGGTCTATTCTATATTGGTGATCTAAAGGGAACAAATATCTCGTAGACCTTCTTGGGAAAGCATTTCTAAAGGCTTCTTTATACATTTTGCGACTAGCGGGAGTCGTGTTTGGCCTGTCACCTTTATAATACTATTTATAAATAATAGTATAGGAAGGCCCCAAGAATGTTTTGAAGTTTTGAAACGCCAAGAGCGCTATTTTCAATAGGCACTTTGGCAGCTTTTATATATTAAATAACAACCACAATAGGACTTCTCCTTCTGCATGAATTTTTTTTCTTTGCCTTGAACTTTGCACGAATTTTTTTTCCTGGCATTTTCCCTTGCACGATTTTTTTTTTGTTTTTTTCCCCACCCCCCCACCCCCCCCCCCCCCCCCCCCCCCCATCACTTTTCTAATGGTCCGTCCCTTAGTGCTCCAATGTGAAGCGGTCTCGTAGACACTACTGGAATAAAGCCGGAGAGGTGAGGGTTTTGACATTACATGCCTGCCCCATGGTTGGGATATTTGATTGTTTAAAGTTTTAAACAAACGAATTAGTTGTTACTGATCCTGGATGTAAGTAATGCACCTATCAATGTTAAGCCGGCCCACTTGCTGTAGCGTATTACTTACTTCTTATTACCGAGCGCGAGGGCCATACTGGGAGAACTCGTCCCAGGTCCTTCTGGTACGGACCGAGTGAAAATCGAGGGCGATATTCTGTACCTGCCCCATGCAGAATGGGGATATTTGATCATGGAAAGTTAGAAACAAATGAATTAATGATTTTGATTATAACACAATTGTCAAGTGTTTTTTAACAAAAGGTTATATAAAGTTATACACAAACGAATAACATGTTAGTAGGGATTTTAAAAATGATTTTAAGTTTTCCGATTGAGTGTTCAGTTTTTTCGTTAACCTCTGTTTAAACGGGTGTCCAGAAATAAACCACTTGTCAATTTTAATTTATACTAGCCCTGTTTATTGGATTGAATATCTGCTGACAGAAACGATTGCATATTACTTTGGGGTATTCTGATCATCCGCAATTTCCCCAGCATGATATATTTCTTTCTTGACATAAATGTCAAAATCCCCATTGTTCAGAAGCAGAATTCGGAATTTGAACCATATTTCCGGTTTAAATGTTGTATTGTATCACCCGGGTATCAGCACTAGTTAGGCTAAACTCAAATAGCCAAAGCTTAGGACGGACCATTTAATTTTTGTCGGGGGGGGGGGGGGGGGGTGGGGGGGGTTGGGCAATTTCTTATGAGTATGACTTTTTTTTTTCAGCATCACTATTTGCAAGAATTTTTTTACCAAAATGCTTGAAATTTGTTTCACGTGCTTTCTTGTGCACGACTGTTTTTTTTTTTTGCTTGGTTGGGAGGGAAATAACGACTTTACTTCTCCGCTAAACACTGACCACTGAAAGATCCAATGTTTACCGAGCTGACGGATGTGTAGCCGCGCGAAAAACAAAGCCTCAAAGATCCCGGATGTTGATGACGTCGTACGCGCATGTTTTGCGAAGTCATACGCGCCCGCGAGCTAGCTCAAAGCGTACGGCGGCACAAAGCGTACGGCACACAACGCGCCCGCGAAACATTCCGCTAGCCATGATCATGAAAAATGACGGACATGGGTTCTATGAGTATGGGGCTGCGCAGCCGGGCCTTCGGCCCGACGATTGCTCCGCTGTAAATATCAAATGTGTGGAGGGCGGAAGGAACGCTGTCAAAAATTGTGGCCATTTCCCAGCATGCAGTGCGGTGGTGACGTTGAAAATCGAGGCAAGGTCAGTATGCACTAGAACAAGAGGCTGTAGCTCGGCCCGAGCAACGAATAAGAGCAAAAAAATTCACTGCTAAGCCAGGACTAGGACTGACTTTTGGGTTTGCCACGATGATTTGACTAAAAAAACTAAAGGCAAAAACGTGATTTTTGTTGTTTTTCTATGACGTTAAAAACGGTTATTTTTGTTATTGTCCAAATTCAAACGCTGATATTCTGCAAAAAGCGCTGACTTTTTTGTGTTTATTGGGTATCTCAATTTGAGGGACTTTCTAGTCAATGCTCACAACTGCTAGTTAAGGCAATGTTCGCACGATTGAGAAAGTTGCAATTTTTAATTTTAAAGCAGTGGAGTCTTGTACGGGCGGTTTCGGGCGGTTCAGGTGTCAATGGGTTAATACATTGTACTGACTCTTAGCTTCAAGCCTATTCAAGAGAAACATTGGGAAAGTACGAGGAAATACCGCTGAGTTAGGGAACAATTTAAGACCCTGACTGATTCACAAACATTTGACTATGGTTCTTGAGGACGATCAAGAATGAGAAAGATGTGGATTATTAACTAATTAATTAGACTTCAATGTCATAATTTATATCGATCCTCTCGCAGCAGTCGATTTGAATAAATCTAGTAATTCTCTGTTAATTTTTGGACGTTCGGCTTTGTCCGAAATTTGAATCTTTGAATCATTCATTTCAGTGGAACTGAAAAACTACCGTCCAGACCACTCAGACCAACGCTACGGCAGTAGAAACAAAAATTACAGTTTATTTAGAGAATCCGCTGGTTTGGCGTACGAACGTGAGCAGCGTTATAACAAAAGGTCTTGTCACTTGGTTCTATTTAAAAATGTGGATGACGCATGGTTACGGAAGATCTAGAGGAATCCCCTGAATGATTTTGAAACAATTGATTCCCTTACCTGTCAACTTATATAGGTCAACGTTCTCCAATCAGTTTAGACCAGAGACCGTAAGATTTGCATAATTAAAAGTGACTTTACCACGTACTGGTGCAACTATAGCCGTGCAAGATAGAAAAATCGAAATCGCCCCAACTTTGGCACAATTAAGGCCTTAGGAAACTATTTTAGAAAATATAGATTTCATCTGTTTTGGATAAATATATATTCCAAGCAGATTCAGAAAAGCTAAAAATGTCCCTTTTTAGTTGGGCTTGTGCGCAAAATGTTAATAAAGCTTGATAACTATTTCTGTGTGTGTATTTCAGAATCCAATGATCTTTTCTTTACCATTTGATATAAGAATGTAATATTTTTACTAATTTTTTGGGGAATTTTTTAGAATTACTGTTAGAAACGGTATTGTACATGGTACTTGGCTTTCGAACTCAAGACAGCAAGAACATTTTATTTGTACTCTCAAAATTAAAATGAACAATTTTATCTTTTTAGATTGTAATAGTTAGAGTACTGGCCGCCTGAAATAACCATAGGGGCTAAACAAGCCAGAGTAATTAACATGGACAATGAAAAAACAACTCTAGTACTATTACTCATGAAATAAAATACTGAGGCAATTAAAACTGAGAAGCTAAGTTTGACAACCGACAACGCTACAATCGCATCGCCTCAACATCGCCAGTCGACTGCGCTAGATTGTCTTGACATTTTCTTTAAGGCGACCTTTGTCTTTATACTAGTTGATGGCCATATTTAGTTTATTCTGGTAAAATGTATACTCTGTGGCTTGCCTGCAGCATCAAAACGTTTCTATTCCTAAAGACTTCTCTCATGCAAATTGCTTACTTTCTTTCCAATGTTTAAACCCTTATCAGTGGACTTTGTGATCTGCACAACCTCTTTTTTTTTTTGGCATATTTGTTCTTAGAGGATAACAAAGAACCGTCAGAAAATAAAATAAAGAGAAAGTAAACTCACCTTTGATTTCCTTGTGTCAAGAAATACAAGAACGTCAACAAAACAAAGTTCAGTTCATCGCCGAACCGAGCCGCCGCGCCGTGACAAGTTTTGCTAGTTCCCAGTCACCAGTCAACAGTCAACTGTCAACAGTTATTACGTCGAATTTGAAAATGAAGCAAGTTTCCTGATGTATTGTCTAAATATTGTTTAGCAAAGTTCTTGACAACAAACGCAGTTTTTATTTCATCAAAGCGTGCATTGTGAGTTATTCTTACAACTGAAAGTTTTCGTGCTGCTGTCACGTTTCTGGTATTGTAGTACCCCTACGAGTTTAGGAACATTTTTGTTTCAGGCTTTTTTCTGCATCCGAGGTTCTATCAAAACAACCTGAAGGGGAACCTTTCCTCCTAAACATTAACGCTCCAAACCTCCCTTTCCCCCAAAAAAATATACGGAATGTAAATAATGTCAGTAAAAGCACAGTCACGAGACACTTGGGTAGTATTGCAAGGTTTACTTTGTTGAAAATCAACCGTGGAGAGAAATTCCTGGCAATCAAAAGAATATTCTCGACCAAAGTTTTTTTTTTTATGTTCTACTATCCTTATTGTATATAATGAACGATGTTTGTTTCCTCCGTTTTTCGGGAACGGGGGGTGGGCGGGGGAGGAGTAGGGGGTTTTGCAGTTGGTGAGGGGACACCAAAATACAATACAATATTTTATTGGCCATTTCCCATCAATACAGATGTAAGTAATCAATGTAAAAATGATAAATGAATTCCAGTTGGCTTAAACTGTATAACAGCCCGAAAACGTATCTTTGTTTCATTCAAAGAATATCCCTTATGCCGGTTTAAGCTTCTGAAAAAAAAAGTAATTGCTGAGTGGACCTAAATAAGCCCTTTTAAGAAAAATGTTGCATCATGGGTATTGGGGACAAACATGGCGAAAAGTAAAAGGTTCCGATGGAAATTCAACGTCAGAAATCGCTCGTCTGTTTTTGTTGCAAATGTTTTCATAGCTGAACACTAAGAAACGTACTCAAAGTTGAATTTACGGCGACATATCGTATTAAAATTTAAGACGATGTATGGCGTAAACATAATTTTTATATAAACCTTCTGGAATGTCTGGTGTCTTCATTCGTCTTTCAGGAAATCTTTAAAACAATGTCTTTAATTAGCAGCGAAGAAAGTTTCGGAAACGAAAGCAGTCGATCAAAACCATGTTTGTTCACAGTAGGTTAGTTAGGGTTTATATTTTTTTTCTTACGATCCAGGAGCGTTTTAAACACACTGCAGGTTGAAATGTTCTAAGCGATAATACGCAATAAGGTTGAGTAATTATCGGCAGGGTATTGGACAATTGGATAATTGAACAGGTTTACCACGCTAGGTGGAAAAGAGGACTACGCGCTCAATGGGAATCATGGGTAATCAGGGCAAACATGCCGCGAAATACAGTGTTTGTATGGGAATCCAGTGTCAAATAATTTCGGTAAAATTTTAATTTTCTAATATTTGTGAAATGAAAACTTACGATATTAGGAAGAAGACTTTACTCATCAAAGGAATGTAGATGTCTAAGAAAGCGTGCAATTACTTTTTTTGCTTTTTTTGTAACATTTGTCAGTCGAAGTCCAAAGAAAAATTACAGTCAAGTGTGACAGAAAAACAGAAAAAATAATTGCACTATTTCTAACACAACAACATTCCTCAAATTTGATGAATAAAATCTTTTTCCTAGTATCATAAATTTTCATTTTATTTGACACTGGATTCCCATACAATCACTGTATTTGGTGACATGTCTGCCCCAACAAGCGCGAAGTCTAGTCTAAAAGTGTCGAATTGCTGTTTTTTGTAAAGTCGATTTTGATAAATTGTTCCGTTTCGTCGGATAGGTTTTCAGTGGTTAGCTAGTGGTTATATGAAGATAGTTGAATCTTGATTCTTGCGTGTGTGTTTAATACTTGAGTGAACACAGTCTCGGGGACTCGGCGGACCTTTTACTAGCCGCTCGCATCGGTTCGTACTCAAAATATCAAAAACCAATTTAACGGATCTTCCATAAGAAATAAAGTGCCAGCGATGGTAAAGTTTCAGCTACTGTTTTGTTTTTGTATCTCCGAAAACATCGGCAACACGTGTACACCCTTCAATTTACACACAGTTTGGTGACCACTTTGATCAGTATGCAAATCCAAATCGTTCTCTCTATCCCTTGTGATAGCTGATTGGAGAATGTTGACATATAGGTCAAAAGTTACGTGTAGGGGGTTCCCCTACTTTTATAATAAGGTTTCGTCATCCCTTTCAACCGACGGCTTACAATTGAATAATATACTCTACAGACTAACCATTTACAAATGTGAAACTTCTCTTATATAATATTGCAGCGTGTTATTTGGCACAATTCATGAAACTATAAAGAATAGCTCATCGTAGCTCAGTCAAATGTAAGACGGAACGTTCTGTCAGCGCCGGTTTATAATTTCACGGCCAGACAATTTCATTCTCAGCGTTAAGCAATGTTTAGAGCGTGTATATTAATATTTGTGGTCTTTATTTAACACATTTACGAGATTACTCCGTACATTAATGTACTTAGATCAATGACGTGATTTAGACAAAAAGATATTATTAGAAACGTTTTCAAGAAAAGAAACGGTTTCAAGATTAGCCGAAATCACTGTCAGTGATATTTTGCCTTTCATTCGCATTCAAATTGCACCAGATGCATAAAGTACAAATTACATTTGTTACACCTTTTCAATCCTTTATGGTAGCTGACGATAGTGCCTCCCTTCTGATAAACATGATGAATGCATGTGTTTCGGATAATCAAAGCTCCGTGTGGAGTGTAGTTTAATAGTCATGCATGGCGTATTGTAGCGGATATCACGAGGACTCAGCATAGATTTGCTTTTCTTC
Organism: Dendrophyllia cribrosa; assembly: GCA_024195265.1. NCBI lineage: Eukaryota > Metazoa > Cnidaria > Anthozoa > Scleractinia > Dendrophylliidae > Dendrophyllia > Dendrophyllia cribrosa. The sequence goes on along the minus strand of JAJLRJ010000003.1, from coordinate 41,994,483 downwards.
CAGTTAAAAATCATGGGAAAGGACAGAAACGAATTACAAGTTATTTGCTGTCAATTTGTAGCCAATTCAGTCAGCTGAGCGGAACAGCAGATCGCTTGCATTTGGCAGGTCCCTGATGACGATAGCTAAACAAATAATCAGTGCGCGCAGGAGAAGCAGGACCAATACTAAAAATATTACACTTGGTAACTAAGTTAAAACGGATGTTCAGCAAAATACAATGTTCTTTTAATGGTCATTAGTGCGCAAAGGCTTATTGCCCAATCGCTTTCACTTTTGGAATGGTTTCACTAGGATTTATCCACAGTCAAATGTTTTAATCACCTTGTAGAAAAGTGATACAGTATATACTGACTAAAGAACTAAAGAAAATAAAGTAAATTCAATATACACCAACCAGGCAGTGTGTCGGTGATGGCAAGACTTCAGTGACTTCTTTTCTCGCTTTACTCCAGCTGCCAAAGGATTTTCTTGTTGTTTTTTAAATATTATTTTGCATCCTTCGGCTGACCGCAAAACAGGAATGCGTGCCAGAAAAAAACCGGTTTCAATGCTGCATGTACTACGTAATTTACTGACGGGAGTAGAAACTTAATTAACGAAACAAATAGAAATAAATCTTCGCGAAACAACTGAAAATATAACTTAGTTTCTTTTCCCACCTGTTCACCACTCGGAACCTAGTAAAGCCAAGCTGGTAGAAAGGAACTTTGGTTCCAACGTTGAACAAAGTATTACTGATCTGGAATGTTGAGAGCTATGTAATCGCTCCTCCAGTAGTTTTCCCACAGAATCGAAAACACGTGTACATCACATGTGACGTTTCCATAACAATCATATTTTGCCAAGCATGTTTTCCAGAGAAATTGAAATTTTTGCATATGAAGCGACAGGAATTACACATGTACCTGTTTCCAATTAGTTCGGTGGTCTGAACTGCACAAATGATAACCGAGCATTTTTGCTGATCTCGTACCAATCTCTTGAACAGTCGTTTGTTAATATGTCTGTTCTTTCTTTGATGGCCCCTCAAGGTTTTCATGGTATAGGGGACTGCCCACTGAAACTGAAGCCATCTATTTTTGTTTAGGGACAGTCCCCTATCCCAAACTGCCTCCTGAGCTGTCTATACCACATGCAGCCCAAACTCTCTGTACATATATCACCGATATATTTATCTATTTTGCCGTGCGTCTGTTCATCACATATGACGGGCAAAGGCAATTTTTTTTAATGTACAGGGAAGAGCGACTGTGATTTTTTTTTCTCGACTGCGATCATGACTGTTCGAGAATATTTTTCAAAAGAGGCGTAACTATATACATGTATAAATAGCAGTTCAACCAATGCCACTGTCACCTTGTGTTGGGTTTGTTATCAGTGAAAAATGTACTTTACGGCTAAACATCTCACTTTCCCTCCTGGGGGAGCTTCGAATTCAGAATACAAGCATTGTGTATCCGCTCTTCGTGCCTCTTGATATGGCTGGTTCGGCATACGAACACGTCATTGTTATTTTGTGCTATTTAAAAATGTCGATGACGCAATTAAGGTTACGGAAGATCTAGGGGAACCTCCTGAACGATTTTAAACAAATCAATACCTTTACCTGTCAACCTATAGATCAACGTTCTCCAATCAGCTTATAGACCGGAGAGCTTAAGATTTGCATAATTAAGAGTGAATTCTACGTACTATATATAATCGTGCAAGATAGAAAATTCGAAATCGCCCATACTTTACCACAATAAAGACCTTAGAAAACTATTTTTAAAAAAAGATGCATTTTAGCTGTTTTGGATTTATATATTCCAAGCAGGACTCATATCATATAAACGAAAAATACCCTTTTTTGCAGTTGGACTTGTGTGCACAATTTCAGTAAAGAAGCTTGATAACTACTTCGGTATTTCAGATTCCAATAATATTTTCTTTACCTTTCGCCCTTATTCAAATTTACTGATAAATATTTAAACTAAAAATGTTTGGTAATTTTTTAGAATTACCGTTAGAAATGGTGTTTTTTAAGTGCCAATATTATATATTGTACATGGTACGTGTCTAAGCTAACATTCCAATGAAATATGAAATACAATATCGAGGAAATTAAAACTGCGACTGGATCCATCCATGACTGGCTCACGTCCGTTCTGTTCGCCTTTGATGTTTTTGATTATTCTTTGTTTATTCTTTGATTTAAAATAGGTCAAAGTGTTTGACCAAAGCGTTTGAAATCAAAGAAACTCTGACAGCGTTAATTAAGGATTGTTTCCGCCTTCTTAAGTAAAATCGTCTAACGTTGAAAAAATAAAACTTTGACAGAGTAATCTGGCCCTTATGCTATCTTGATCGAAACTTGAGAACGTTGATCACCAACAAATAAAAATAATCACCGGTCGATAAACTTCAAGAAATGCCCTACATTGTTTTGACTTTTTCTTCAAGAGACGACCTTTGTCTTATTAGTTGATGGCCATATGTAGGTTAAATTTGCTGTTAAATTTTCAGTAAATTGTATACTCCGTGGCTGCTCGGCTGTGGCATCAAAAAGTTCCTATTCCTAAAGACTTTTCTCGTGCAAATTGCTTGAGGCAAGATCCACTGATAAGGGCTTAAACATCGGCATTAATTCTTGGTTGCAAAGAAAGTAAATTAGGCGCTATCACCCCGAGCAACTTGTCTCGCAATGCTCTCGCGTTGAACTGAAAAAATTGCCTCGTGTAACAGCACCTTTAAAATGTTCAATAAATCAGATTTGTTTAGCGAGTGTGACACTTAACAGTCATGCGAATTACAAACCTGTGGCCCTCGAATTCCTGGTCGAATTGCAACTCTTTAGAAATGTTAGTTGTTGAGAAGGAAGGAAAAACCGAAGTATCCGGAGGAAAAAACTCTCGGAGCAAGGATAACAACTGACTGACACCACAAACTCAAACCACATATGACGCCGAGTCGAACTACTGCGCCATTCCTGTGCTATCCCTGCGCTATCCCTGCGCTATCCCTGCGCCATCCCTGCGCCATCAATGATGTGATTTAGAAAAAAAAAGGTCAAAATATTGGAAACGAAAGCATTTTCAAGGGCATTTCAAGGTTATAAGCCGACATTACGAACATACCTGTCTTCTGAAGTCACCGCCGATTATCAGATGAACAAGTCAGATGAGCATGCATGGCGTATTGTAACGGATATCCGACGAGGGCTCAGCATAGATTTGTTTTCCCTTTAACACTGGTATATAGTTATGTTTGCTTTACTCTCAGTTAAACACATGAAAAAGGACAGAAATAAATATTGCTTATTTGATATAAATTTGTAGCCAATTCAGTCAGCTGAGTGGAACCGCAGATCGCTTGCATTTGGCAGTTCAACTGAAGGACGATAGCTAAAAAACTAATGCGCGCAGGAGAAGCAGGACCAATGCTAAAAATATCACACTTGGTAACTGAGTAAAGTTATCTATCTATCTATCTAGTATCTATCTATCTATCTATGAGTGAAAACGGATGTTCAGCTAAATGCAATGTTTCTTTTCGAATGGTCATTGTGCGGATATTTTGAAGGCCCGCACACAAGGTGCAACGTTTCTTGCAACTTTGCGCGCAACAAGATGATTTTTAGGGTGTCATACAATGCAATTTGTTGCGCGCAACGTTGCAAAAGTGGAACTCGATTTTACTTCTGCAACTGTTGCGTGCAACTTTGCAAATGAAGTTGCACCGTGTGTCCGGACCTTAAATGATCGTTTAATCACAGGTTCATTGCCCAATATAGGTTTCATTTTTGAGAATAGTTTCATTAGATTTTCGGCCACAGTCAAACGTTTAATCACCTTGTAGGGAAGTGATATAGAGCAGTTTTCAATTGAGTGTCGAAAGTAATTACACAATTGCTTTGGTTTTGCATTGCTACGCTTTGTGATTGGCTAAAAAATCTCGCGCCACTTTCTCGACCAATCAGAAGTTAAACCAAAACCAATCGTGACTTGCTCGCACGCGTTTTCCCGCGCTTGGCGCCGCCGACATGTAATTGCTTCGAGCTCTGATTGGTTCATTGGATTGTTTACGACTGCTGTGATTGGTCAGAGTAATTACTTTGGTTTTGGTTTTACGACACTCAATTGAAAACTGCTCTATATAGGTAAATAAATATGAAGTTCAATATACACCAACCAGGCAGTGTGGATAAATTATGGTCTGGATGGCTTTACTCCTCAGCTGCCAAAGGATTATTTTTCAATATAAAATTTTCATCCTTCGGCTGACCACAAAACAGGAGTGCGCGCCATAAAAAACCGGTTTCAATGCTACATGTACTGATATACTGTTGGCGTAGTATAAACTTAACGAAATGAATCTTCGCGAAACAACTTAAAATAGAACTTAGTTTCTTCTCCCACCTGTTCACCTCTGAACCTAGTAAAGCCAAGTAAAAAGGAACTTTGATTCCACTGTTGAACAAAGTAACACTGATCTAGGCTGCTGAGACCTGTAATCGTTCCTCCAGTAGTTTTCCAAAGAATCGAAAACACGTGTACATCACATGTGACGTTTCCATGCCAATCGTATTTTGACAAGCATGTTTACCCAACTGAATTTTTTTGCTTGAATTAATAGCAAGCGACAGGAATTACACATTTACCTTTTCCCATTAGTTTGGTGCATAGTCCGAACTGCACAATCGATAACCGGACATTTTTGCTAATCAATGACGGTCGTGACACACGTTCCGATCTCTCGAACAGTCTTTTATTTTCTTTGATGGTCCCACGTTTGACAAGGTTTTCGCGGTATAGGGGACTGTCCCACTGAAAATAAACCATCTCTTTTTATTTAGGGACAGTCCCCTATCCCAAGCTGCCCCCTGAGCTGTCTATACGACGTGCAGCCTAAACTCTCTGTACAATATTTATTCATTCTGCCGTGCGTCTGTTCATCACAGATGACGGACAAAATGGCAATATGTTTTGTTCAACAACAGGGAACAACAATTTCGGCATTTTCCACGTCGAAAAAACTACTAGCTTTTCGCTTCGGTTTCGTCTTTTTCTTAATTGTAAATATCTTCTATTAAACATTTCTTCGATGCCTTTACTTGCCCTTTCCGGAATAATTTCGTCCACATTTTTACTTTCTATGGAAATGCAAAAGATTTGCATTTTAATAGTTGTTTATGTCTGTAGTAGAATCTCTTTCTATTGTCGTCAGGTACCTGTCTTGGTAACAGGAACCTTTAGTTAGAAACAATCTCAGACACATCGTGACCGATAACAACCGACAATGAATAGTTATATTTCCTCCTCAGCCTTCGCAATAAGAGAACATGAACGTGACTCCCGTCTATTAGTCGGTAGTGTACCAGCTCCATTGTTTTAGTTGTTGCGGCTGCTTTTGGTTTTAGGGCTAGGAGCCATTGTTTCTTGTTTGTTATACTGTTCTCTCGAACTAATGGTGTGAGACCTTACGAGAGCTGCTACATCGCCCCTATTAGTCGTATTGTGTAGCAAACAGTTGTCTTTAAAACTTTCCCTGTTGCCACGATGTATGTTTGGTTGTGTGGTTGCTCTTCGGACTAGTTTAAAGCGATTTCGGTTTGCTAAAATTCGGATAATATTTGGCAGACTGTCACGCTAGTTTTCGTGGGTGGCCCGTGTTTCATCTTACAGAAGACAACTGACACAACTGGTGCTGCAAAAGTTAAGTAAACATACTTTAAGAGAAATAGTCGGGCCAGGTGACCAAGGGTCCGGTGGAAGAAGCTGATAACTCATCCATCCAGGAAACTGTATGACTAGTTTTGTTTTCATTTATAAAAAAAAAATTACACTTGAAAAAAAAAAAAACATGTATTACACTTGTATCGTGAGTGTTAGAGCAGTTTCCAATTGAGTATCGAAAAACCAAAATCAAAGTAATCACTCTGACCAATCACAACAGAAGCAGACAATCCAATGAACCAATAAGAAGGTTTGTGTCAAATGTTTCAATTTGCAATGATTCATCAAGCAATCAAGCTTAGTATACTCCAGCCTTTTTTGAGCTTAGGCTTGCCATATCCCCTAGCTGAATAGACTAAATAGGATCAGGGAGGAGAACAATACAATACTTAAGCTGTGCATGCCACTAGTAATACATTTATAGATTATTTTAAGTGCATTTTTAAAAGTTCACTTAAAAGATTGCAGACATGTCAATGTGACGTACATGTCGCCAAGTCCGTTATAACTATGTTTATTATTGCATTTTGAGTGTCACTCTGTTGCATTAACAAGAACTAGACCACAAGAATTTCAAAATTTGCGTTGACGCATCTGCAAAAATGTAGCTGCTACATATCACCTATGGTTGTCATCTAAGACATTGATTGATTGATTGTCATGTAAGAGAACAGATCCCCCATACGTACATGGGCCTCTTCCAATGAAAATTATTTATTAGTTCCGTGTCATACTGTGTGGTTATTTTAGGGACAACACTTGATTGGTCAGTGTAAATGACGTCATTTAACTGATCAGAATTGGCGGGTTTTCTTCAAGAAATGTTCGATTGTTCTCTGAGCTTTCAAATGACTCATTGAACCATTTTAAATACTTATCATGGGTCACGGAGATTTGCTCTCTTACCTCGTTTTCTGTTGAGGACAGTTAAAACCCGATTAATGGAGAGAATCACGGTCACCTGCACTCATGAATTTGAAGTTTTTTCAAGTTGCAATCCATTTCCATCCTGGCCATCTGCAGCCAAAGATAATGAATACTGTGCGTAATGAATACTGTGCGCAGATAATGAATACTGTGTGTGTGTGAATAATGTGTTTCTGTGCACTGGAAGAGTGTTTGTTAACAAAACTGGACCATTATTTGTAGGTTTCCTTTGAAAAAAATATGTTTTTTTGCTTTTTAAAGTGATACTTAAATAGGTGACATGGCCCCTTTAACAAGGACAAGGTCCAGAAGAAGGATTGTGCGCGGAACAGTAAAATCTGGCTTTCATCTTAATATAAGTTACTGTTTTACTTATGCATGTGCGCAGAACCGTTATCCTCAATTAGCAAAAGATTCAATATAATATAATAAAATACAATTTTAAGTAAATACACTTTTAAGGGAATTAAAATTCACTGATAATATCACTGGAAATATCTAAAATATAACTTTGGTGGTGGAATTAAAATTTTTTTACGTACGTCAGTTGAGAACATAGGGTCGTTGTGCGTTATGTATTTTTCTGTTCTCTATCATTCATGTACAAAAAATAGTATGCTGGTAAATTGGTATAATACTCGCAAATATACTTGAAAGTTAATTGAAAATCATTCACAAAGTAAGTATCCCTAAGAGACTCGACTAAAATGACTGAATTACTTCAAACATCTATACCACTAAAATAAATTACTACTAAATCAATAACCTTAAATCCTCGGACGTACAAGGAGGTGGGGTTTCTTAATTTGTTTTCTCCAATATTTTTCTAGCCTGAGAAAACAGACGTCATTTCGCGGCGCCACCACTGGGGCCTCCGCGAAACTGACGTCTGAGCAATGAGCGCCAAACACGCGTACGCGCGACGTACTCGCTACCCAGATCTCGGTAGTGCTTCTGATTGGTTGAAACAAATTTCCCTCGCGGCACGTGTGGATCACGCGCGTATGTTGTTTTCAGGATGACGGGAAGAATATATCCACCACAGATTTCTGTTGTGCCAGTGTTATGTGTAAATCTCATCAACGACACTTCATCACACTACATGGGAGATCAAAGAGCGGAGAAGAATGTCTTCATTTACATGTAATCAATGAATTGCCGTTTGAACGGAATTTGTCAGGCAGGCCCGAAGTCAGGTATCTGTGCAAGACGTGTCTTCGCCTACTCAACTTCGATATTAAAAACGTCGAAAGTCAACTGGGTTTTGATCGAACCTGCACCGTAAGTACTATACGCCATCTAAAACTAGTCTTCATTTCCGAAAAAAAGTATCACATATCTCAAAACAGGAACACAGCTCGTCGATTCGAATATCTTCTTGGTTTTCCGTTGTGTTTCCGTTCGCATCACACTCGAAGCAGCAGAATTTACTAAGAATTTTCATGCATTCTTGGAAAACTACGGTAAAGGAAATTACATTTTAAAATGTGGATTTACTTTGTAAGAAACATTTCATTGATTGTTTCTTTGTTATCAATAGTTTTATGAAATATTTAATAGAAAGGTCGGCCGCATTCCTCAGTAATCAGTACAAGAAATTCGCTTGCGTGGACAATTTCCTAGACTGATGCGTTATAATGTAATGCTTTTGAGAGTAATCTGATAGATTTGAATAAAACTTTATGTATTTCCCATGGGCATACGCATCATTACCATGCTTGGCATTCGCAGTTTTTGCCTATTTATACCACTCCTTGATTCGTGCTATTCACTTGACGCCAATCAGCCATCCTACAACTTTGCTCGGGGTAATGTTTTGCATACTACATGTATGTTTTTGTACCGCTATAAACAGTTATTTTCAACCTTTAAACTCCAGAGGTTTAGGTGGTTCTGCATTGGTTTGGAGAATACGTTTCCAGTTTTTTCTCCGAATTAGGAGTTTTTCCACTGGTTTTTCGCATCCGGCTTAATCACTGCTCTAACGTTAAGTAAATTTCAATTTTTCGTACCATTTACAATTAATACTGTCTTTAAAACAGGCTTCCCTTACGGGGGCCATGGTTTGCGATGTGCTTACACAGACAGACATTGTAATAGTCAGTTTACTTTACTGTTAATAAAATGGCTGGTCCAGATGGCTGGTCGGCTCCCTCCAATTGTCTGTAGTGTTTACATGGGAAATGTGTTCTATTCGGCTGAGCGCAGCGATAGAGAATAGAACGACTGTTTGAATTTGTTGTCCTTTTTCTTGTGTTTGTCATTCAAGAATTGGTCTGGAAAGCGATCTTTTGTAAACAAAACCAGATTTATATTTTGCAGCTCAAATTTCATTTGCATCGCAAAATTCAAAATGTCTCCATAATCTTTGATATTTTGACTTTCAAGTTATTTTATCAGGCTTTTTTGAAACGCCACTGATGTTTTGAATTCAAAAATCATTCAAACTAATTATTCTAGACGGAGATGTTGTTTTTCAGGTCTGTGTTCGCGCGTGATCCACGCGTGCCGCTAGGGTTATGTGCGTGACAAGTACGGCATTTTGGCGCTCATTGCTCAGACGTCGTTTCGCAGGAGCCCCAGTGTTGGCGCCGCGAAACGACGTCTGTTTTCTCAGGCTAATTATTTATCCCCAAGACACATTCTGACAACGTTTAGTGAGAGTCGGTTGCTATGGTAACGAGCTATGGCATTTAAAGTTGCATGAGAAAAAGGCATTTTTCACCTTTTTGGTTATAAATGTAAAATGCTACCAAAAAGCAGCAACATTTTTAATTATACAACATTTTACAACAATAGCATAAAAAAATTAAATTTCCGCACTTTTTCGATAAATTTGAATTTGCCTGTACGTCCGATGGTTAAAAAGGTTTACATCGGCACCTTTTAAACATTAACTATATAAAATACTAATAACGTTCTTAAAATCGCTAAAAATCTCGTTAACTTCTGTATCATATTTATGTTTATCTTATGGCAAGCCAACTCAGAGGCAAAAACCATCAAAACCATACAACAACACATTCATTATCGATGTCTAACGTTTGTAATAAATTGTACAATACTTATATTGCTGTTAGAGTGATTTTACTTAACCCGTGAAATAGTTAGTAGAATATTATGCACTACTATTCTATAATTCCATTGTTTCTTTTGTTTAGTTTGGACTATCACACACTAATTGTTAGTTAATGCACCTTTTCATTGTTTTGAATAGGTTATTATTTGTAATAGCCCACATAAATGCTCACTATAATGGAACAACAGGTCATTATTGTGGTCAGAGAGAAGAGGAGGTGGAGGTGAGGTGGAACAGGAGGTTATTATTGGAAATAATAACCTCCTCAATGGCTACAACAATGACCTACTGTTCCACCTCAGCGATTTTCTAGAATCTTCTCAATTTAAAGTATACCATTATTAATTAAATATATCAACATGGTTAGTACCCACAACACTCCCTGACAAAAAACTGTTTTATATACTTGTCAACAAAATTAACAACATGCGCTCTGTATCTCCGAGAACTTATTTTCTTTAGATTTTAAACTACCTTTGTTAATAGTTTTAAATAAACCTTCACTATAGTCACTATAATAATAATAATAATAATAATAATAATAATAATAATAATCTTTATTTATCCTACAAAATGGATCAGCGGATAGAAAAGTAATAACTGGTATAAACCCATGTGTAGAAAAATAAAATGATTACAACCCTGTATGCTATAAAAGTGTAACTAAGGAACTAAGGATAAAAATATAAATATATTAAAAAACTTTAAAACTAACTTTAAAATTAACTATACGTTATAATCAATTATAAAGCTATGCATTATTAAATTACATTGCATGAACATCGATGGGAAGTACGGTCTAATTCACAAAAATATTTGTATGACTCAGTCTTAAGCTTTGGTTATACTCAAAATTTTCCATCACATTGAACGTAGAATGAAAAATTATCGACAGTCAATTTCCTATATATTTATCCAAAGCCCACATCGCCAAATTACTAATTATTACTGCTACTGACTGTCAAGGAACTTTCTACCCTGATCAAGAATTGAAACTTTTCAAAAATGTACTAAATTTCACTTCACTTGCTCGCATTTTTTCCAAGATTGCATCCTCCTGCTTCCTTTTTCCTATTCTGCGGTAACTTGAGAACTTTATCTGCATCTTGTAAACAGTACGTGCTCGGTCATTATTTTTAAGAAGGCCTTGGAGCTCGGGCATTATCCTTTACATAGTGTTTCACGGGTTTAGTAAAACCACTCTAAACTGGTTTTTACATATGATGTCCGATTTAGGGTGTCAGCTCTATTGTGCATTGTAGACCTCCACAGTTGTATTAGGTAAAATTATGTATTCTAATATATTCTATGGTATTGTATTATATTGTATTGTCGTTTTTTGTGTGTTCTAATATCCTATTATTTTAACAAAAGAATAAGTGTTACCCCTAAATCGCGCATGGTATAGGTTTTTACAGTGCGTTAAATTTCACAACTAATGTTATTTAAACCGTAAAACGAAGGACAATAGTCAGTGCGTACAAAAACTCACTGAAAGAAGTATAATAATTTCACGACTTAAGTAACATCACTCAAAGTGAAGAGCGGGGTCGTAGCTGTCCAAACGATGTCTGTGATTGGCGAACGATACAATTGATATCACTTGAACAATGCCCCTATCCCTAATCCCTATCCCAGCGGGATAAATCTATTGTTTTCTTCGCGAATCACAGACATTGTTTGGACAACTTGTGCAGGACTACCCAAAGTGAAGCTGGCAGATAAAATATACCATACAGTGTATATTACAGTTTGGGTAAAACATTACGTTAGACTTTGTCATTTACTGTTAAAATTAATATATAACTACCAAACGGACGCAATAGCAGAAAATTTGCTATGAGTTGAAGAAATAGCACAACAGTTTTAAATTTGTAAGACATGTTTCGGCAAACTTATGCCATCTTCAGTTGCAAAAGTAACGAGCTTCTGCAACTGAAGATGGCATAAGTTTGCAGAAACATGTGTTATTTCTTCAACTCATAATATATAACTACATAATAACTATATAACTCTTACTTTATTAACTCCCTGTGATTTGCCGCTGCACTTGTGTTGGACTCATTTCATTTTCCCCGGGGAGGTAAAAGGTATGCTAAATAATGGTAGTTTCTTGGTGTTGCGGATGGTGTGATCACCAAATGACGTAAAACAAAAGATTCAAAAGACACTGAACAATACTCACACCACAACACAAAAGCTAACCAACAATGGCTTCCGCAACACCACGAAATACCCTAAATAATTCCAAGGACAAAAAATATTATAATCCATCGTTAATGATGGATGCACGCATTTTTACGCCTATTTCGGTAAATGATGGTGCAGCTTGGCGAGAGATATTACGCTTGCTTTTTTCATACACGGACAGCACCTAACTAAAAATTAGTTGTCGGGTAAAATAAACACGACCCGACCCGTCTTCTGTAAAGCGTGAAAGATTGCTTTTTTCTGATAACTGCTCTATAAAGAACTAGTTTATAGAGGAAACCTCTTGCCGATATCAATTAATGAAAATAAATAAGTTAAAAGAAACAATAAACTCACATTACTTCTTGTTTTGGATTATGAATCTGTTGGATTCCTAGTTTCATGAATTGATAGTCAAAAGACGTTTACGTTACGGCACAGTTATTATTAACAGCTGGGCTACTTTTTCTTTTTTTTTTTTTGGTTTCGGGATAAAGTTCCCACCCCTTTACCACTAGGATATCTTCCACAATTGGCTTCAAAAAAAATACGAAAAATTGAAATTCGTTTTGAGTTCCAATGGTTTTCAGAACCCGAACGTGAAACATTTCCTTCAAACAATTAAGCGGAAACTATTCAAAACGTTTTTTGGTTATTTCTTAATGTTTTATATTTTTAACTTATTGTAAAACATTTTTTTTTTCATTTTGTAATGTCTTTTCAAAAGCATTTCAAAATGGGGTGTTTATGTTGTCGTTATCGAGACCACTTAACTTGGGGATAGACGTCGAGTTAATCCCACTTCAGTTGTTAATATATGCAGCCTCGTAGCCATAGGAGCCCTTTAAGCCTAGCGGACAGTGACTTATTTTGTACAATTAAAATCACACAAAAACCAAATAAGTGAACCACCAGAACGATAACAACACACCCAAAAAGAATGTTTTGAAAGTTTGTCAATATTTTCCTTCCTCAAAGGCTGTTACTCGACTTTTTAGGCGCCCTTTCTAATATTGTTGAAATTCCTCGAAGCTTTCCTACCAGACCTCCAGGTCCGTAGGCCTATTTAAGCATTAAAGCACTAGGATCAACCCAACTACCTTGTAGCAAGAATTCATAGTCTCTTGCTTGTAGTTAGATGATCCTAGCACTAAAGACAAGTGTAAGCCTATATATGTGATCAAGCGGCGAAAGATTATAGCAATAAGCTGGTCTACCGGCTAGATTGGCATCAAGCGTTCATCGTGTAATCAGGTTACACGCCACATATTTTGGTAATTCAAGCGATCTAGCGGTTGTTGGAAATACCTTGGGCACTTAGCATCTCCGGTTTGTTTAGCAAAATCAAGGCAACTGCTTTCCTTCGTCATCATCGTATCATTATCGTCAACGTCATCGACATCGACCAACTTCTGCAGCCCTTCTTATGTTTAGCAAGTTGGCATAATGACTTGGAGCTGGTAGCCCACTATTTCATGTATCATCATCCAGTTGTTGTTGCACTCGAGAGCTTTCTTTGTCTTCCAGGTTTGCTTTTAGGATGTACCCTTTAGGAGGAACCGCAGTTGTCGCATACCAGATG
>JAJLRJ010000003.1:41768988-41978988 GCA_024195265.1 Dendrophyllia cribrosa | reverse complement strand
CAAATTGGGAACTTCAAAACGTAGTTCGCAATTTCAGCGTAAACTATGCTCAGCTAACTTTGAAGTTGAACAACAAACACCGTCGCCTGACCTTTGGATTGTTTGAGTGTTTCGCTTCAAAAGCAATTGCCAAGACGAATTGCATTGCGTGACGCAGTTGCGTTTATAAAACGAAAGCAATTAAATCTCGTGACCTGACCGTCGGGCAGTATTTTGAGATAAATCGTATTTATTCACATTTTCTATATCGAAGATCATTTTCAGTCGAAAAACCAACATCACTCATGGCCCCCGAGAATAGCCATGTGCATGTGCATATAAACTATATATGTAGGCCTAAAAATATATATTATTTTTTTTACTAAAATAAAATGTTATATCTTTATAAATAATGGCATGGAATATTTGAAATCATCAAGTCTCAGAGGCAGAGCAGAATTTAAAGGGGTAAGTCTTACTTGCCTCATGTTGTATAATAGCCGGATACACTCTTTTTTATAAGAATCCTTTTATAAGAATATTGAGGTTGAACTTGGCGAAATTTTAAGAATATGTTAAGAATATACCCAAGGCTGAGATTTTGTTAAGAACAATTTTGCGTGTTGATGAAAAATAAAATACAATAAAATCACATAATATTTAAAATGAACTTTATTATACCATTGAAAAGTATGGTAAATTCTTTCCTTTTTCTAAAAAAACTAGCTAACAAAACGATAGAAACTGGCTAGCTATAAGGTAAAGCGGTAAAGCACGTGCGCATGTAACACGATAACCTGCGATCAGGCGCTCTTTTTTTTCAGAGCGGGAAAGCGCGAATGCGCGAAAAAAAGTCGGCGGAATAGCCTACGTGTAGCCGTACCTCCGAAAAAAAAAACGCCTGATCGCACCACACGACACCATGCAGTGCTACTTGATTGTTCAATTCCTGGTCACATACGTTTTATTATACTGAAATACTATACTCTGTAATCTAAGAATGTACACAAGAATATTTTCAGCCTAAATTCGGCAAAAAAAATAAGAATATCCAGCCTGGGCATGAAAATTATTGCTGCGGAACGAGCGTAGCGAGTGAGCAGCAACATAATCAGGATTTAAGAGAAATATATGAGAAAAAAATATAAGCTACGAAAAATCTCGATTTGATCGCTTTTTACCAGAATTCACTGCGCCACGCACACATTTTGGGCCAGAATTCACTGCGCCACGCGCACATTTTGGGCCAGAATTCACTGCGCCACGCACACATTTTGGACCAGAATTCACTGCGCTACGAACAATAGCCTCGCTTGCTGCTTCAAGCTGTTGGCTGCGAGATTTGTAATATTTTGGTCCAACATGTGCCAGTCGTAATAGGAACTGAAGTGTCGAAGACTACCGCGAGTTGAGCGAGGACTGTGAGGCATGGTGATAGGACCGTTTTCGAAGATTGTACGGAATAAAAGACAAATTTATTTTGAAATCACTCCGACAGCGGTCGATGAGACTGAGCTGAGCGCATGGGGACGCGAAACCTGAGCTGAGCGCGTGGAGATGCGAATACGATACGGCTAGCTAGTAACGCAACATATTCATTATCAATAATTAAGTTAAACCTAAATTTTCACACCTTCCTCGTGGTGAACGCGTCCTTTGCTCAACAATATTCTACAGACATTGCAAGAACTTAATGCGTGAATTACAAAACAAAATTAGTCTTATCAGCTGGAGTTTTCGTCGATTCATCCCGGTTACATTTGCTTTGCTTTCCCTCAAAAAACGAAAGAGAAAATTCTGTAATACCAGCGAGGCGATAAAACAGCATTATTACAACAAATTTACCGCAGCAATTACTATCTTTTGGATACACTAGTATATTCTTATAAAAAAAAAAGAGTGTAACCCACTTTTTACATATGAGGACTAGAAGTTAGTAGCTACATCCTAAAATGCAATTATTAAATGTTTTTAATTGCTTAGATAATTAATACATTACCTTTAATTCGCTATCCCTTTAACCGCAGAAAAGAGCTGTGTTCACCAAAAGTTGCAAAAGCGATCTGAAACTTTCAAAAATACACGTGGACGTCAGGACTAGACTTAAGGTCATTCAAGGACACTCCTGATTTTCTCGTGATGAAAGCAAAGAAATACGAAATAACAAAATAACAAATAAAAAAACTCAAAGCTCCACAAGAATCACGACCTTTGGACCGCATGCCGATGCATGCCCGAAATCAAATTAATTAATTTTGATGAACTGTAATCTTGACTTTCACCCTTGTAATCCTGCACTTTATCCCCAAACAAATTGTTCTCTTATATTTGGTGGCATTTGGCAATATAACACATGGTTATTAGGCAAGCGGAATTTCCATATTTCCTGCTCGCTGAAGTGCGCGCGGGACATTAAACCATACCAAAAATTATCCGACGATCGAATACAAGTTCAACGCAAATTCATTTTTAAACCCAATTTATGACAAATTTTGGTTGGATGGTGACTTTTTTCTGCTGAAGTGTTGAGCTGATAAAGCCGGGTTGCTGCTTAAATGCCGCGAAAAGTTCCCCGAGGCGGCTACTCATTTGAAGTCGTCCCTAGACTGCAAAACAGTCGTATTTTTTTGCGTCATACGAATGTGCGCGGTCTTTGAACGAAAGGTCTGGAGCGACGGTGAATATGAAGCGTGTGAGGCTCGCGCGCTTCGCGCGCGAGTATCCACGCTTTTGGCGCCTTTGCGAGCGAGCCAGCGGAAAAAAAAAACGACTGTTTTGCAGTCTAAGTCGTCCCGGTCGTCCGAGTCGTTTCAGAAAAAGTGCACGGACGACTGGGACGATTACATGAGAACACTCCTGAGACGACCCGGGACGATCGCAAACGACCCGGACGACTGGGACGATCGCTTTTGCTTGAATAGAACTGTGCTCTATCCGGACGACTGGGACGTGAAAAATCGGGGACGATCATATCAGAACTACTCTCAGGCTACCGGGACGACTGAGGCGATCGAGGGGACCCAAATCTACCCCAGAATGCACTATTATTTCCAAGTATTCGTAGCTCTACCAGTCCCAAAATGGCGACAACTTCGGAGTCTCAGACTCTGCTTTAACAGCCGCCATATTTTTTACGATTCTCGCGCCCAAAACATGTTGTCGGAACCCAGGTTACGATCGCGCTATTGACGTTCGGGACGATCGGGACGATCATATGAGAACCCAAATCGCTTGAGTCGTCCCGATCGGTCCGATCGTCTGAGTCGTTTGCAAAAAAATTTGAAACCACTCGGACGACCGGGACGATTATATGAGAACCAATCTTAACTTCTATTTTAAATGACTTGAAATGGATCTTTCCCTAATTTGCTATGTTATTTCCATGGAACTTACATTTCGCGGTGTTTAAAATAAAAACATAACCCATTTTGCTACGAGGGGTCATCTCCGCCAAAATCCTGTTTCAAATTCTGTTATATATGTAGAACCTGTGACCGGAACTGTCAAGTGCCGAAATATAATTACCGGATATGACATTTTCTGATTTTTTCGTTGATGACTTTTGAAATCGGAGAAGGGAGATGGTGATTGAGAGTGTAAGAACTAGAGAGGGATCGAATCGGTTGGAGAAAATGTAAGAGCGAATTGTAGGAACGAATAAAACGTGGAATTGTACAAGTGAGTCTTGAGTGTACCCCCAAGTTTTGTACACCTGTACATTTTATTACTTTACATCAAATCTTTTCTCAAGACAGTAAAACTGAAATTGTACCAACAGAATAGAATTTAGGGAATCAGGTTTGAATTTGAACCAACAAAACAGAATTCCAAACACCGTAACACAACGGAACAGAAATTGGAGCAATAGAACGGAAATTCGACGATGTCCCAACTTTTGTTCTGTTTTCCAACGAACCGAGTGGAACCTGGGTAAGAACCAGTTGCACATTATAATTTATGATGATTCTTCCCGCTCAAAGAAAATTTATTCCATTTTCAACATGGCTGCTCGGAGAGACGCTCGAGATCAAGACCTTCCCGCGAGGTGCATCTCTTTGCTCGAATAAGTTAAAGACCTCATCGAGGTACATAAAAGTGGATCCGAGAACGCTGGTGAAACTTCTAGCGATAGAGAAGCTCGCCCATCGTTTTCTGTTCCACAAACGCAGCCTAATAACCAGCATACAGTAATGCAAAATTTTCGCTGGTTGTTCGCTCCGTATTCCGCCGGCGCCTCTTCTGCAAGGCACCCACCGGCAACGAAAGCAGGAAGCTTTTACCAGGTAAAGGAAACATGGATGCATGACTTTTTTTGTCTTGCGTTCACTAGTATCCGTGAGATTTTCAAAATAGATCACCATATCTGTACAAGCCATGTCGGGATGCAATAACGCCATGATGAAACAACGGAGGTTTTTCAAGCTCCAAGAAACACTACTCAAAAACAGAATAAAACAAGGAGCTAAAACATAAACTGCAAGAAGTCGTTATTCCAATAGAGACACGGCAGCTTCAGTCTGAAGCTGCCGTGTCTCTATTGGAATAACGACTTCTTGCAGTTTATGTTTTAGCACGCTTACATCCGTGATAAAGATCCACTTTCTCACAAGTCTTGCACACCGCAGACTTAGACACTAAATCGCGGGCTGAGAGATTGACTGATCCAAGCATATTCATAACAATAACAAAAACTGCAGCCGATCACTACTTATCTTGCAACAAAAGTTAGCCAAAGAAGCCCTTACATATGCCAAAAGAGCTAACATAACGAAGGCATAGAGAAACAATAATTCTATAAATGGCTATGCCCAGCATGTAAACTGACCTCCTGTCATTAAAGAGATTTATATCCCAAAGATCAAAGAGTCATACAATACATATCGAGCACTTGTCACATCTCTATTTTGGAACAAATATCTCGTAGACCTTCTTGAGAAAGCTATTCTAAAGGCTTCTTTTATACATTTTGCGACTAGCGGGAGTCGTGTTTGGCCTGTCACTTTTATAATACTGATATGATTTTTTTGATAGAGCTCCGTTCCGCTACGTTGCACAAGACTATATCCTATTACTAGTAGTAATCATAGATTATAGTGCGTCTCCTTATCCCGTGGCACCTCGTCTTGACCTAGTACCTCAGTTTCATGAATTAATTCAGCCACTGTTTAAAAGGGCTATGTCGCGAGATGTGTGACGAAGGCAAAAACGTCGGGCCGACATCAAACAAATTCACGCTATCGCCGTGGGATCGGGCAAAATCCTGCCGTGCTATGTACTCCGAAAGGTCTCAGATTTTTCGGACATATAAATAGTATATTTGTCTTGATTTCATTTCGGTTATTTCTCCGATTCTGAAATCATACTCATCAGCGCATGTACTAATACCGGAACCGGAAATGAGAAATTTCTGAGAAAAGCCTGAAAAAGTGCTCCCGTGATAAACTTCTTGGACACCGCGTTACTGTGGAGCATGAAATCGACGATTAAGTCACGCAACATTCAACGTGAATTTCGCAGGATTTTTCGGATAAAATTACAGCTACCAGTTGCAAGTAAGACACAAGACTGTTGAATATAATTCCTTTATTAGCTAGACAAATTTTAGTCACAAAACTTCGAAATCTTTAGTCGCAAATGCGCCCGATACAGGCGCAATTTCGAGCACTGTAAAGTTAATCTGCGTTCGCCTGGCGCGGCCGGTCAGTGAATTATTGCTACAAGACATACAGCGAATTGCACCGTACCGTAGAACATCGCGAAGAACGACGTTGGTATTTAGGTGAAAGCTTCCCAAATCAGGCAGAGAACCACAACAAAATCAAGATAGAACATTGAAAACATACCAGAACGGTAGCGAGGAAAATCCGATAACTTCTTGCTTGATTCCAAAGAGACCCAACAACTTACTTGGTCCCGAGAACCTTCGTCCAATTTTTCCACCGCGTACTTTTAGTAGGCATTGAAATATTGAGCCGTACGATTCCAAAATCGGGAAAATATCCTAAACTAAATCAAGACAAATAGATTATTCACATGTGACATTTCGGAACCCCAGCTCCCAAGGATGATGTCTGATTTCCACGCGTTGGGAATGCTGGATACTATTGTGACGTTTCAAGATGGCGCAGATTTGGTACCGACACTTTTCTCGATTCGTTCCGCCTAGCCGACAAGATTAGGAAGCGTCTCCTTCGTCGACGCAATAAGCTTTAAATCAATAGGATGCGAACGCCCACTGTACTTTTATTTTAACTTTGTTCAGTTTTATTTGAACTTTTATCATGGCCGATTTTATTTTTGTCTTGCTATGTAGGCAGACCAATAATTTGTCTTTCTATTTACTACTAAAGGCTAATTCAGCGCGCGTGCCTGCTTTTTAGACAACTCATATTTACAACAATGTCACGCCGGTTTATATGTTGACGTTCAGATTTCGCTAGCTACTGTAGAACCTCATTGAAAAAGTGGAAGAATTGTCAGTGTAAAATGCTTTTCTTTCGATTCACAATCAAAACGCGCGATTCTCTGTTTATTGTAAGTTGTCTATGGAAGAAGACGGCACGTAAAATTCCGTGCGTATTTAAAGCTGACAACATGAGATTTTATTTGTTAAGGTGCTTCCGGAGAAAAAGACTGATTGCACAATAAATTTCACGTATTTTAAAAATAAATGAACAGTATACTATACTCACCGATCTTACCCGCACCTATTTGAGTATGGGCGTTCTGCCGATCGCGCTTAGGATGTGATACGGTAAACAAGCAACCGCCCCAGGGAGGGAGTGGTGGGTAAGACCTAAGCCGCGATCGACATGGGTATGTGAGGAAAGACTGGTGAGTATAGAACAGAGACTATGTGTAGACTACACAAGTACTAACTGGCGCGGTCTTTCCGGAAGTGAGTGGTGTTAATTAGCTCGGTCTCCTTTTATAGGTGCATGGGTAAGACCGCTGAGTATAGTATACTATACTCACCGATCTTACCCGCACCTATTTGAGTATGGGCGTTCTGTCTCCGCGCGAGGGACATGTCTGGTGACACAACCTGAAAACCACGAAACCCAGAGGTAGACAAAACCCCCAAACTCAAACCCCAAAGAAAAAGGGCCCAAACTGAAAATCGGACTAGGGACAAGGTTCTAGACTATGAGGAACAGCTAGCTGCCCGCGTAGAAGAGGATGGAGAGGACCGCTTCAAGCGCGAGTGTTCGTCTCCAGGAAACGCCTGGACAAAGTCCTTCAGGTGATTGTAGTCACTATAAAGGCGGGAAGATTCTTCCACCGCACTCGATGAAGAGAAAGTTAACAAGTCCGCGGGTGCCCCCGCGCGTAATACGTCAACCAACTTCATATAATAGGACGCTGTGGAGGAGTTGCGCCAGCCGACGTAATGTAATGTAATGTAATGTAAATCTTTATTTAAACACGGAGAATCATCAGTTAAGTTAATAATTAAAAATTAAAACTTGTACAACTGCTTTACATGATTGCCGTGTGGGAATCCGATATCTCAGATACTTTCTTAATACCCCGTTTAAACTGCCCAATAGAACAAACGCTTTTTAAATCTTGGGGCAAGTTGTTCCACAAACAGGCCCCGCTGTAGCAAAAACTTCGTTTTGGGTAATTAGTATTTGGCTTGGGCAGCGAAAGCTTTCCTTCAAGATTTCTTAGGTTATAATCATTAACGTGGCGTTGAGTGAAGAGACATTGAAGATAGTCTGGGGCAAGTTCATTCAATGTTTTATACATAATTAAAGCTTTCTGCTTTTTACGACGAAGAGACAGCTTCTCCCACTTAAGCATCGCGAGAAGGAGGTTGGAGCTCGTATCAAAAGGTGATTGAGTAATTACTCTGGCAGCGCGATTTTGTAATTTTTGTAATTTATCACTTAAACAGCCATTCATACTATCCCAAACCGGGCTGCAGTAATCAAAATGTGGTAATATTAAAGCATTGTAAATTTGAACTGCAACATCCGTCGGAATAAAAGGTCGTACACGTTTCAATGCACCAATGGCTGAAGAGACTTTCTTGCTTATCTCGTCAACGTGTTTAGACCAAGAGAGTTGTGCATCAATGGTAAGACCCAGAGATTTAGTATGGTCAACTCTCTTGATCGTCCTGTCATCGATACTTATATTAATCTCCTCACATTGGGCATTCAATCTCTGCCTAGATCCGATTATCATTAGCTCAGTTTTGGCCACATTCAAACTTAATTTGTTGGCTCTCAGCCAACAGGTAAGATTGTTAAGTTCAGAAGTCACTGCTAGTTTCAGATCAGCTAGCGTTTTTGCGGATAAAGTTATACTGGTGTCATCGGCAAACATTCTCGGCGCAGCAACCCGCAGGCAGTTAGGGAGATCGTTAATATACATCAAGAAAAGCAAGGGACCCAGGTTGCTACCGTGCGGTACGCCACAAGTAACAGTGCTGGCAGTTGACAGATTGCCATTTACATTACACCTTTGGGTCCGATTACTTAGGTATGACTGAAACCACTTAACAGTTGCCTGGTCAGCACCATAACGTCATAACGTCCGCCAATGACGAGCCAGAAAACGCCAAAGTTAAAGCACACCCGCTACGGAAGCTGTGGAGGGTTTCGCCCGCGTCGATATTGCCTTGGCGGAGGTAGAATTTTGGGCGCCCTTCAGCCGCCGAATGCATGAGTGGTTTATTGACAATGTTGCCCTGTGGATTGGTTGGCCGGAACAGATAACCGTTTCTCAAATTGATCCCAATAGTCTGGGAGATTGTCATGTAATTCTCAATAGCTTTTACAGGACATATCGCAGGGTTGGGGTGCCTACGTAGGCCAAACAGATTCGAAGCGCCGTCCCGCAACGTCTTGCCCCAAACGTGGTTGAAGAGCAGACCGTCGTCCGCTGGAAAACGGGCAATTTCCGCCGTCTTAACTTGGCCAAGGTCGCTCCCTCTATCTCCACTAAAGAAGAGCGTTTTAAAGGAGAAGTTCACTCCAGAAGGCTCCCTTTTTTCTTTCCACTAATAAAAAGTACATATAGAGATAAGATGCTGACCAAAGTTTCAGCTCCTAAAGAGCTTCCAATTCCAATTAAATCCTTGTCCAAAGTAGCACAAAACTCGTTTTGAACGCCGCCATTTTTTAACCATATTTAGCAGCCTGGCCTTGAAATGTGACGTCATTCCGTCCAACTTGAAGTGACTAGTTTTGTTTACTATACTGAAATCACGGATTAAGAGGGTTTTCAAGGGTCCCGGCGGCATTTCACGAAATTCACCGGAATTTTTCTGCCCTTCAAGGTCTTTTAATAATTTATGTTTCAGCCCGAAGTTTCTCTTTTCCCGAAGCAGAATGAGTTATTTTATATTGACCAGACTTTTTTTTACCACATCACAGCACCGAACCACGCAACCTCGTTTTTAAGAAAATAATTCCTTACTCCTTAACAAAAGAAAGAAAAAGAAAGAAAAAGGTAAATTAAATCAAGCTTAATATAGCTTTCAACGAAGTTTGTAGCGATTATGTGACAGTTTTCTGAACACCGGCGCAAGTACGAAAAGACTGAAATTTTATCTCAAGTCGTGAATTTTATTGGCTTCGGGGATTTTTTATATATATGGTCGGATTTGTTTAGGTCTTCCGCGAGAGCAGGTTGACTGTGAATTAAACTAAACAACAATTTTTAATCAATTTGCTTTTTGTACAAGTACCGCTCCTTCTCAGCCAGTTGTCAAATGTACATAGTTTATTCAAACTGTTTGACATTTCAGTGTTTTCCTGTTTCGCTTCCCGGTGTTTTTGTTGTAACGTAAATAACAGGAATCAGAACATTCAGCAGTGACTTAGTTTGAAAGAAAACTCCACTAGCAAACTGAACATAGAAATATATTTCTTCCAATAATATGCGTTTCACATCAGTCTCAATGAAATAGTCCTTGTAGTTATTATTTTCATTGCGTGTTAAAATATTTTGACCTTGTCCAATTCTATGCCTCTATGCAAATTTTGGCGTTGAAACGCGACACGCACGCTGCTATGCAGTTTTTGTAGCTATTTCTGTCGAATAAAAAATTAAGTTTGATTGCTCACATTTAGCTTATTCCCGTTTAAAAAATATATTATGAGAAGCAAAAAACTTCTATCATCAGCTTATCGGCAAAATTTGCTTTGGAATCGCAACCAATCCTTGTTACTCCTGTTGTTACTTAACAAGAATCGGCATAAAATAAAAGCGTCGTATTAAAAGCGTTAGCGATGCATGCTAATTTCAAAATAAAACATTTAAAAGCTTGAGAAAGAACTGTACGCAAGAAATTCATTTGAAAAATCTCCCACCTCATTCTGCACCGAAGACCTATTGGCTAAACAATTCGATCTGTGTATATAAAAAAAACGCCGAAACCAAAGAAATGTATAATTATTCGGCTTGAGAAACTATTTCAGTCGTTTCCTGTTTGTGCCGATATTAAATCTCACATCGCTTAAAAGTCCCTTAAATTTCTATTGAATATACCTTTTTCTTTCCCGTCTCAAACGTTTTCTTCTTCTTCTGTGTGTCTGCGCCATAGAGCGAAGAATTATTGTCTTAAAAAGATCATGTACGATGCTGCGATGTGTTAAAAAAAACTCGGGTCCGTATGAAATCTCAGGAAGATAATTCATACTTTTCGAGAATAGAAACTTCGAGCCTTAACGGGCAGAAAAATTCCGGTGAATTTCGAGAAATACGGCCGGGACGCTTGAAAACCCTCTCAATCCGTGATTTCAGTATAGTAAACAAAACTAGTCACTTCAAGTTGGACGGAATGACGTCACATTTCAAGGCCAGGCTGCTAAATATGGTTAAAAAATGGCGGCGTTCAAAACGATTTTTGGGCTACTTTGGACAAGGATTTAATTGGGATTGAAAGCTCTTTAGGAGCTGAAACTTTGGTCAGCATCCTATCTCGATATGTTATTTTCATTAGTAGAAAGAAAAAAAGAGTGCCTTCTGGAGTGAACTTCTCCTTTAAAGAAGGCCTGGTCTCTTGCAAGTATAAATAACTGACTAGGAGACGTCGACGGCGAAACCAGCTGTTTCTGAATTAAGTGGGAGAGCAGGCTCAACTTGTTCACGAAGAGTGGCGTCGCCTGCCGCGGGGTAGCACGCGCTTGGAGCTGTTCCGCCGTGACGGCTTTGAGGTATTGCTTAACCATCAGGTCTGAAGCGGGGTTTCCCACTAGGAGGGCGCGGTTCCAATCGCCCTGTCGACCTCTCTCGTTAAATATAGCACGCAGCTTGCCTATGTAGGAGTCGACTGTGCCGTAAGCTAACCGCGACGGACATTGACATTTAGCGACATTTCTCGAGCCCATGTGGGGGCACTCGCTTCGGTGGACTTTTGTTCTGCCATTCTGGTCTTTGAGAACCAGCAAACGGCACACGTCTAAAGGGGTGGCATTCGACAGACATTTGCTGCCTGGAAGGGCGAACAAAAAATTTTCAAATTCATCTGCTAATGATTGTTTTTGCTTGGCGTAGGGTGAGGTAGATTCGACTTGCTGGAGGTGCGCAATGCGTTCATCAAGAGCGCTGAGAACGAAAACGGGTGAATTGGACACGCGGGGCGCGCGTGCCTTCCTGACGTAACCGCAGCTTTGGCAAAACCGGAACGAGACGTCATTGGCGTAGAAACACACTGGGCAACTGACAGCCGGGCAGAAGAAGCGAGCCACTTGGGGAAGATCCTAAGAAGAGATGACAAACGGATAAGGCGCGAGCAGGGGAGAAATGAACAATTCACAAGACACAAACACATCTCTCCAAGACGGTGCTTTATTGTCAGAAAGCTATACATGGATCGAGCACTGCTAGAATACCATATACATCGTGCATACTATTACATGGAAATTAGAGAACTAGCCAATTAAACGATTGTCAACATCGGAAATGAAAAACCCAGAGATCCCACGGGAGGGGCCAGCTCACGGAGAAGCCTCCAGGGCCGGGAGGCAATACAACGCCCGGCGAACCCTTTGGAGCGACCAAGAAAGAGTCGGAGGATTGGGTCTTGATCCGAGGCCACCAAGGTCGTCGAGGCTGAAGATCAGGGACGCGCATGGAAAAGGAGATTGAAAACTCTTGAAGAAAATGAAGCACCTGAAAGATTAGGGCTATAGGCGGGAAAACATACGGCATTTTAAAGATGGCTGGCTGGCTCAATGGAGACTGCGCAAACACGTTCACACCTGAACATCGGGGCGTAGGATACGGGGAGAAGAACGGGAGCACGCCGCCATCTTCTCGCGATTGAGCGTTTGACGGCAGAGCCATCAAATCAGCAGAGTGAGGCCCAAAACACCGTTCGATCTCACGCCATGCCCAACGAGACAGCTTAGCATCTTGCAAGGTCAGGACACGCGAAGGGGAGTCGGCCGGGTTTTCGCTGGAAGGCAAGTGCCAGAGGTTGACACGGGTGTTGTATCTGACACAAACCCAGAAAAGCTCCTTGAGGGCGTCGCAGAGGTCATGGGACCTTGAACCTTGCCGGTTCCAGGCATCAATAAGAACTTGGCTGTCTGTAAACACGTCCACCCAACAGTTCTCGATCTGTTCGTGGATGGCTTCAAGGACGTTGACCAGCGCAAGAGCCTCTTTGACGTTGATGTGCATCTTAAAGTGTCGGGGAGGCCAGTAATCGCGAATAACTACCTGGTTAGCTCCAGGGCTTAGGACACCGCCCCAGGCAAAGGAAGATGCATCGGTGGCCAGTTGGACCTGAATGTGAGTCTCGCGCACCCATGGCAACGAACCTTGCCAGCTCCTAAGGAAAGACCAGTGACTGATCTCCTCCCTCAGAGGGCCCTCAATACGTACAGGACGACATGATCGGGCTGCCCTCGAAATGGCTGAGTGCACTTCGTTGACAAAAAGCCGAGCGCCTGGGACCGCTTGAGAGAAAGAGATGCACTTGCCCGCGAAACGCTGTAAGGTCTTGATGTCCGTCTGCTGGCGTGCCAAGATGTGATCGGTCAGGGCGATGAACTTTTGGCGCTTCTCCTCTAGGAGCCGGAAGGCCTGGAGGATCGAGTCCACTTCAAAACCGAGATAAACTATTTGCTGCGCTGGTAGTAAAGTGGACTTCGCTAAACCAATGAAATAGCCCAGTGACGTGAGGGTAAAACAAACCACGAACGCGGCCGAAGACGCCTTGGCTTTCGAGCGCTCCGTAGGACAAGACACACTCGCGTAGGCTGGGGCTCGGTCGCTCACCGCGAGTTCGCCAGTGTGACGGTCGTCAATATAGAGCAGACAGGGGATGGACAGTGTGCGAAAGAAGTGCGACACCACCAGACCTGTAGAATGGTATATGTAGGCCGAAGATTTCCACCCAAACGGGATGGAATTCGACACGTAGAAAAAACCGTCCCACTGGAAACCGAAGAACTCGCGACTGTTCTCTGAGAGAAAAATGTGGTGGTACCCTGATTTGTCGTCGCATACTGTCTGAAAAGACGACCGAGTTACGTAGCGAGGCAACATGGACAACTTGTCGAGCTTGAAAGGGGTGTCTTTAGTCCACAAATTCAGGAAGCGGTTGTCGTGGCAGAGGCGAGACTTAGAGGGTTCCACCGTGAGGGGCATCACTAAACGAGGGGGCTGGACATCGCCTACCCTACCCCACAAAGAACTGGACCCGGAGGCGAGGCCATCGGAGATAGAGTCGCAAACGAACTTTTGGAACGAACCACACGATGCGTTATTAGGAAAGAGTCTAGAAGGAGGTAGGCACGAGTCGAAACACTCTCCCTTATATTGGCCCTTGAAAGGTTGCAAGAAGTCCAAGACGTTAATTCGGTTCTTAATCCAGCCCAAAACTTGAAATGCCAACTCGCAAGGCGCTGCGTCACATAAAGCCTGCCAAGATGCGACATGGAAGTGGAGATTTCCCGCCACGAAAGAATCGGGGTCCCGAAAAGCAAGCCGGGAAACGTCCGCAATAGCCTCTCCTCGTACAACGGAGTCGACAATGTCCGCTGGAATGTGGGCGTTGTTTGCCACCACCCCTCGAGCCGCATCGAGTGGGCATCCGTCTGAATGGACCCAACGGATGGAGTTAGGTCGAACTGCTGCAGTATGCTAGAGAATAGACAAACAACCGGGGTAAGAGGGATGCGGCTCAAGGGGTGGCAGCTTTATGCCTCAGTAATCCGAGAGGGAATAAGATTCCCTTATAAAGCTGCCAACCTAGAGCAGAGGAGGGGGGGGGGGAGGGGGGAAGGGGGGGGGGGAAACGCAAAAGACAAAAACGAAAAATGCACACAAAAATCTGTTAAATTGACAAATGACAGCCTAAGAGCTACTTGAAAGGCTTGCCGCGCCCAGATTGGGAGTACGGCGAGAAGCGACCCCTATAAGCCTGGCTGCGTCTCATCCTATAGCAGAAAGGTGCCGTGTGGCCTGCAATGCCACAAAAATTGCAACGATATCTGGGGCTCCTGGAGGAATTCGTGGAGGATGTGGAAGGGACTGGAACCTGAGCCGAGGGAGCTGACCTTTGCTGAACACGTAAGGCCTTGTCGACCTTGGCAATGGAGTCCAAGACTTTGGCGTAGTCATGATCGCTGAATAAAGCGAGAAAATAGGCTTGAAATTGGTCGAGAGGTTTTTCGATCCGATCTCTGAGAGCTTGAGCAGCCGCAGCCAAGAAGGGGGCCTTGTCGTGTTTTCCCTCGCAGTGGCCACCAGATCGTCCGCCATCGAAAGAGCAATATATTTGTCAAAATCACACTTTCGCCTAAGACCGTAGGCGCCTAAACGGGAAAGGCCGACCTCAACCCCATTTGGCTTCTGAGTGCTCTCAAGGGCTTCGATTCGTCTCAGTAAAGCGGCTACCTGATAATATAAGGGAAAAAACGAGCTATAAAAACCCAAGGCGCCATGAAGAACAATAGCGCTCATGATCTCATGGACGACAAAGCGCAACACGGAATTATAACTGAAAGGGTACCAAGAAAACAAACATCGCACAAAAAATACATGAGCGGCGTGGGTTAAAAAACACGGTAAAAAATTTCCTATCACCCAAAAAGGAATACATAGTAAAACGAGCACCAGAGAGGCAAACGAGTAAATAACACGACGAAGGAAAGATCGGGTAAAAATTGCCGCCGAAAACAGTACGAATAAAATACCGGCACCTAAAGTTGGAAGTCATGGGAATACAAACCAATGAGAAAAAGCATAAAAAACTGCTATAAATCCCTATGAGAACGAGGGAAAAGCGGGTACAAGTTACCGCCAAAGGATATGCAAAACGGATGCGCAACACAAAAATTTAAGCAATTATCCCACGACAAAAGGGAAAATAGAAAGCAAGAAAAATGCATAGACACCAAAAAGTGCCATAAGAAACAAACAAGCCAATTTTCTCATGGACAAAGGCGGGCCCAAATTACCGCCAAAAGGATATGCAAAACGGATGTGCAGCACGAGAATTTTAGCGTCATGAAAAGATAAAGGCGCCAATTGTCCCACGACAAAAAGGAAAAATAGAATGCAAGAAAAAATGCATAAATACCAAAAAGCGCCATGAGAAACAAAACAAGCCAATTTTCTCATGGGCAAAAGCGGGAACAAATAACCGCCAAAGGATAAGCAAAACGGATGTGTAACACAAGAATTTTAGCGCCATGGGAAGATAAACGTGCCAATTATCCCACGACAAAAAGGAAAAATAGAATGCAAGAAAAAATGCATAGACACCAAAAAGCGCCATGAGAAACAAAATAAGCTAATTTTCTCATAGACAAAAGCGGGAACAAATTACCGCCAAAGGATATGCAAAACGGATGTGTAACACAAGAATTTTAGCGCCATGGGAAGATAAACGTGCCAATTATCCCACGACAAAAAGGAAAATAGAATGCAAGAAAAAATGCATAGACACCAAAAAGCGCCATGAGAAACAAAACAAGCCAATTCTCTCATGGACAAAAGCGGGAACAAATTACCGCCAAAGGATATGCAAAACGGAAGTGCAACACAAGAATTTAGCGCCATGGGAAGACAAAACGCGCCAATTATCCCATGACAAGAGGAAGATAGAAAGCAAGAAAAAATGCATCGACACCAGTAAAGCGCCATGAGAAACAAAACAAGCCAATTGTCTCATGGACAAAAGCGGGTCTGAACTACCGCCAAACGATATGCGAAAACAAAATTCGCATACGCAAAAAATTGTGCGTGACGAGCAAAAGGCAAAGGGGAAAAACCGCCCCATGGTCTAAAGGATGCAACGAAACGAAAGCATCCAAGTAAAACCGGGTAAATAAAAAACCATGTAACTAGCATTGTGGAGAGCGCGATAAAACACGCAGTAAAGGTTTGACAACAAACTTAAGATAACTACGGGAACGAAGAAATAAAAAACGGCCTGACAAAGGAGCGAATAAACTAGGAAAAATAGGGGAGAGAAAACAACAACAGTGACGTACAGCGAAAACCACAAAAACCTAGAGCCGAACAACGTGCGAGAGCGAAAAAAGGGGGGGGGGGGAACGACAATATAGTGAGTAAATAAGATATTGAAACTTAAATTACCTCTAGCTGTGGAGCCGGCGGGACCTCTTGAGCATTAGGCGGATTAGCTTGGCCTTGAGCAGCGGCCGGGGCGATGATTTGCTCTACAGGAACATCCGGCTGTCTTGGGGCTTGTTCGGCCATTTTGCTGTGAAGACCTATCTAGAAGTGCTAACGCGAAGGTCTTTCCCGAAGTGAGTGGTGTTAATTAGCTCGGTCTCCTTTTATAGGTGCATGGGTAAGACCGCTGAGTATAGTATAACATGAATGATATTACTGAAGAAAATATTGTGATTTACCCCAATAATATCTACAGTAGCGACAAATTGTTGGCCCGAGCGTAGCGATGTTAACAACTCCCGGTTGTCGTACCTCGGGAGCTAAGCCGCGCGAATTCGAGCGAAAATATATATTTATTTCTATATATACTTGAAGATGTCATGTTAGCCTATATAGGAGCATAGTAAACAAAGATGGCGGACGGTAAACGGTACGCGAACCATCGAAAGGACCTTTTACCAACGTTTTTGGTTTCAAAGAAGACGAAGTGGAATGACGAAAAGCCTCATACGCAAATCGAGAGTTTCGACTCGCGGTGCACCCTCCCCGAGCTTCGCGAGGTTCTGCGAGACACGTATTTCTAGTAAAACATAACATAATTTCACTTATTTGTTGGATGACCTCTCGTAGGACGTTTGTAACTCTTTCCACTAGAATCCTTCAGAAGTGGACAGACCTAAAGAAGAACACTCCTATGTGCCAGGGCCGTACTGAATCTTCGTGTTCCGTAATGCAATTTTAATACGTGTTCGATGCTTCCGTCGAACAACGAAATTCTGTCGCACCAACAAGGGTTTCTCTTCTGCATTGACCGCATTTGCACCCATTTTACAACCGAAAATTCGAAAACTAAGTCGCTGTCTCACATTTTAACTACATAACAATAACAATAATAAATTCGTGACAGGATTCATTCTGTGACAGGAATGTCCCCCTCATATCTTGCCGCTAACATTGCTGGAGTTAGTCCGTCTTCATCTAGCCTGCGTGCAGACGTATTCGATTTCCTTGCTCCCCGCGGAAAACGGAGCAAGGAAATCGGATACGTCTGCACGCAGGCTAGTCTTCAACTCCATCTACAACTTCTTCGCCATCTTCCTGATTTTCATTAGTTTTCCTTCAAGATAAAAACATTTTTCATTTCAAGTCACAGACACTTTAAATAACCTGCGCCAATTTAAGATTTATTTTTGTTCCCTGCGAAGGTTGGGAACTCATAAACGTAAAAGGTTGAACCGCGCTCAACTTTTTACGTTTACGTCAACCGTTCACAAGTCGTCTTCTTTTTTTATGAAAACCAGAATGCTCCCAGTAAGACACAGATATCGTGCTACCGACTAAAACAGACGGTATTGCAGTTGATACAACAGGGCCGGCGGAGCAGATTTTAAAGTGAGGAGGCTAAAGCGAACGCGTGAGCGTAAGCCCCCCCCCCCCCCCCCCCCCCCCCCCGGAATAGTTTGAATGTAAGTCGGCTAAAATGGGCGCAAAATGCATCAAAAATGGTAATCGTATGGCAGATGCCCGAGGGGGAGGGGGTACTCCCCGAAAAATCGGGTGGGGGTGCGCGGCACAACCCTTACCCTATTTCAGACCAAAATATGCGATTTTCCCTACCCTATTTCAGACCCGACACAAAATTCGATACCATATTTCAGACCAGACCCTTAAATTGATACCCTATTTCAGATTAGTTAATACTGCTAATCACATGCAACTAATCCCCATTGAAAAAAAAATTTCCGTTTATCATTGTTATTTTTCTAGGTGGAGCCCTACGCATTTCCGTTGTAACGTATTAAAGCCTTATGTCATTTATCTGCTTATAAAACAAACAAATGTAAATTTTACCTCATTGTACCTGAAGAAGGCTGGTTTAGCCAGCCGAAATATAGTACACTTTTTTAATTTATATCTAGTGCGTTGTATCGGTCACTTTCCTTCAAAATCTATACCCTATTTCAGACCAAAACGGCTTGAAAACCGTACCCCTTAGGGCCGCACATAATAATTTATAATAATTTACCAATTTATATAGCGCGTATTTACATGTACTGATCAATAGCGCTTTACAATCATATGTTTGAAAAAAAAAAACGAAAATACATTACTATAAGAATAAAATAAACTAAGTTACAAACTATAAAAATACCTACATAGCTTATATAATGGAGTACCCCCCTCGCCTCCAGGGGGAAAAATGACACGTATCAAATAGGTAACTCATCCGTAATACTGCCATTTATATCTTAATAACCCAACTGGTACGTACATCAGTAAGCTCAACTTCACAGACAGAAGATTTTTCAACACCGAGGTATCGTAGGTATCGTCACTCAAAACCAACTAACATACTCCGAATGTTTCAAGGTGCTGTCTACTTTTAGTAACGATAAAACGCCTGGTAACGATGGGCTCACTATAGAATTTTACAAGTTCTTTTGGGCAGAAATCGGAACGCTTCTAGTGGACTCATTAAATTTTGCGTATTTTCATGGAGAATTGTCAAATTCTCAAAAACAAGCCGTGATAACTTTAATTGAGAAAAAAGACAAAGACAGGAGATGGATAAAAAACTGGAGACCAATTTCTCTAGTAAATGTTGATGTTAAAATTGGTTCAAAAGCTATCGCTAAGAGGCTAGAAAATGTCCTACCACATATTATTCATTATGATCAGAATGCCTTTGTGAAAGGACGAACTATTTTTGATGCAGCTCGTACGATTAGCGATGTAATGGAATTTACAAAAATACGAGATTATCAAGGTATAATGACTGCAATAGATTTTGAGAAAGCTTTTGATTCTTTAAATTGGAACTTCCTTCTCAAATCATTAGAATTCTTTGGCTTCGGGGAATCCTTCTTGGGGTGGATTAAAACGTTTTACAAGAATATATCAAGTTGTGTTATCAATAACGGTTTTTCCACCCCCTCTTTCAATCTTAAACGGGGTGTTCGCCAGGGTGACCCACTCTCGCCATCTCTTTTCATATTAGTACTTGAATTATTAGCAGTATCCATACGAAACAACGATCAAATTAAAGGTATTGCAGTTGATGACTCTGAAATCAAATTAGTTATATTCGCTGATGACATGACCTCATTTGTTAGGGACAAACTGTCGTACCGCACTCTTTTTAATACCGTCGATTTGTTTAGTACATACTCCGGATTGAAGGTTAATCACGACAAAACGGAAATTCTTCTACTGGGAAATATGGAAGTAAGCCCTTCGGAACTAGGTGTAGATGAAATAAGTAAGGCCATAAAAATTCTGGGGGTTAACTTTACCTATAATCACTCACTTTTTTATAAGTTAAACTTTGAATCAATCGAGAAATCTCTAAGAGGATTGTTGAAGGGCTGGAGCTGGAGAGGACTTACACTACTTGGAAAAATCCAAGTGATTAAATCTTTCGCCATACCAAAGATCTTGTACAGGGTCGCTCTCGTTTCAAACAAAAACGAGTTTATCAAAAAAATAAATTCTTTATTATATTCTTTTGTTTGGAAAGGACAAGATAAAGTAAAGCGCACAGCACTCATTAACCCTATTGATAAGGGAGGCTTGAAAATGCCTGACATTGAGTCAATGATTTCGGCCCAAAGAATAACTTGTATCAAGAGATATCTCTCTACCAACCCCGCTGGCTGGAAGATTTTTCTAGATTTTTATCTCAAAAAAGTAGGGGGAAAATTTTTTTTTTATTGTAACTTTAACTATAGTAAACTACCGTTAACTCTTCCAGATTTCTACAAAGAATGCATTGTGACATGGACCCGATTAAACGAGTACAATCCCTCCTCATCCTCTGAAATCGCAAACCAAGTTATATGGAACAACCAGTGTATTTGCATTGAATCTAAGTCAATTTATAACAGTAGGCTGATTGATCTTGGAATCGTAAGAATTGGAGACCTCTACGACATACGGGGTGAGTTCAAGTGGTACAAGGAACCCTTATATTCAACTCTTTCGCCAGTGGAACACTTTTTACTTTTCAGTCTTATCAATGCTTTTCCAGAAGAATGGCGCAAAGTATTAAAAACAAATAAGAATTCTATCTCCTCAGTAACTCATGATCTAATCGAATCTGATTTCATTTTACGTATTGAAGGGAAAAAAGTCAATTTCCAAAATCTTAAATCAAAGTCATTATATGACAGTTTTGTTTCTAAAATATCCAGTATACCAACAGCACAAAAAAAATATAACGAAACTTTCAGTACGCATACATCCCAGTTAGACTGGGAGAAGATATATTTACTGCCCTTCAAAACAACATTGGATACTAAATTAAGGGAATTCCAATATAAAATATTAAACAGGATCTTATATACAAACAAGATGCTGTTTAAGTTTAAAAAAGTAGACTCACCCTTATGTGATTTTTGTAAAAAGGAGTTGGAGACAATAGAACATCTCTTTTTCCATTGCACGAAAGTATGTATTTTTTGGGATGATTTAAAGGCTGTACTTAATTCTTTAAATATAACTATTAGACTTGATATTAAAGCTGTTCTTTTTGGGATTTTAGATACAGAAAATATAAACATAATAGTCAACTACATCCTTCTTGAAAGTAAATACTTTATTTACCGCCGTAAGTTAAATAAGGAGTCATTATGCATCAAACCACTAGTCGATAAATTTAAAAGAACGTTCGAAACCGAACTTTTAATCGCGAGAAAAAACAACAAAATCCATTTCCACGATAAAAAATGGAAACCTCTACTTCCATTAATACAACAGTAGCTGCTATCCAAACCTCGTTTTTAAAGATGCCCTTAATAATTACATTTTGTTTATTTACTTATTTATTTATTTATTTATTTATATTTTAAGTCTAGTGTAGCGCTTTTTCTTTGTAAAATTGAGTTGTGTATTGTATATTTATGCATGTAAAATCTGTGATGTATCTTGTGTACCTGTGTACTTGTAAAACTGAAAAAACCCAAAAACAAATAAAATACAAAAAAAAAAAAAAAAAAGGCTACAAACGTGCGCTCGTACAGGAGTTAACAAGGAGGAAAGCAACGCTAATACTGTGTATACGCGCAGAGAAAAAATAATCCTAGCCATTTTTCGCAAATGAATCACTCTAATTCAGAATAAACAAAATAACGAGAGCTTGAATTTTTGATAAAATACGGCCAAATAAATTGCTCTCTCTTGTAACGTTGTCTAAAGTCTCAGTTAACTAAATCAAGCTATGAATATATTACTTCATCACGCCACAAACCTACGCTCGCTAAACCCCTTTCTAATTTTGCTAACAGCTTGATTTTTTTTATAAAATACGGCCAAATAAATTCCTCTCTCTTCTAACGTTCTCTAAAATCTCAGTAAACTAAATCAACCTATCAATATATCGCTTTCTCAGCCCACAAACGTGCACTCGCTAACCACTTACAAAAAAAATGCCACTCGACTCTTGTGTTCATTGATAGCATCTAACAAAAATGCGAGAAATTTTGTTAACTCTTGTGTTCTTATCATAGTATCTAACAAAAATGTGCTAACAAAAATGCAACAAGAATGTCCCCACAAATTCACTAAAAAGTCTATTAATAGTATCTAACACAAATTTTGCTAACAAAAATGCATAAAGAATGCCTGTTAGACCACATTATACTCCTGTAAGTTAAACATTAACATACAGGAGATAAAAAATAAGAAGTAAGCTAAACTTTATACTTTATACTTTGTACCTGTATAAAGTGTAACTATACTTTATACTTTACACCTGCTTCATACTTTATACTTTACACCCGTCCGGCTCCTTCGACTACAGTAACTGGGGCCAGTTACACAAAGCAAACAAGTCTCATTACAGAACAGCAATAGTAAATTCGAGCTTCGGTTATTTGAGTGTGCCGTTAATGCTTGTGCAATACAAAATGTGAACTTACACAGTTGTAATCATGAATTTCTTTTGTTTGAACAGTGTAGTTGAGTTGGTTGTTATTTAATGGCGCAGTGTCACGGAGATTTTGACCTTTTTGTGGCCAACTGCAGTGAAACCATGCTACAATAACTTTACCTATTTACAAAATAATACTAAACCACCAAGAATAAAAAATCAACCAATTTTCGAAACAGAGACAAATCATGCATGGTCTGTTTAAGTCCATTTTGGTAAGGAAAATGTGAAACTTGAAAAAAGTTAGGCTAATTTTATTCAAGTTTTATTTATTTATTCAGACTCAGTCCGTCTATGACTAGAGACACTCATCGACAGTTATGGTACACTAGGGTGGTAATTCATTCAATCGAAAAAGTATAACTGAGAAGATTATACTTGCTATAGCTTGCTTATGACGAAAACACAAATCAAACCGTTATCAGAAAACATGAATGAGGATGAATGCAATTAGAAATGAAATTGCTTTTAAATCTACCTAAGATGAAGGACAAAAATAAAATGTTACATTCTTACCTTATGTTATATGACTGTGAACCAAGTAACTTTTTTGTCGAAATAATGCAAGTACTTGCAAAAACAATGGGCATCATTAAATGATCGATCTCGTGCAAGGAGGCATTCCTTTAGTCCAAACCACAATTTTTTTTATTAGAATCATTATAACCGCATGATTGACAGCTTCCTGTTCGGGTAATCAGTAAACATAATGTAAATCAATCTAGCTTATATCAGTATTCGAGGCATTTATAAAAACCAACATGGTAGAATTCGTTATCAATTATTATTTTAATATTTCAACCAATTTGTTGCTAATATTGCTGCTAGAAGACGTATATGAAGACCAAGAAAAACGTGCCAGAGAACAGCATGATTGTGCTGAGACGCGTACAGGACGTGCCAATTTGAACATTTTCTTGGCTTGCACATGACTTCATATTAAATTCATGAATGAATTCAATAAATGAATTCACAAATCTAAACTTTACATCCTACAAAGCTGTTTCTAACATGGTATGTAGATACCAGTGTTACAACCTTCACAGAAAGATTCAGGTTTTAACCATGTTTTGCTTCCAATTCATAAACGATCGTAAAGGTTTTAAATGTGTCACGCAATTCGTCACGCCATTTTCAGATAAGCCGTGAATGGCCGCCACGGTTGGTGTACTTATAAAGTGGTACAACAAGATGGCCGCTCCATGCATTTTTACTAAAAATGTCTATAAACTTTATACTCGTTCGCCTATAACTCTTGAACAAAATGCTCAGGGGCCAGTTGCATAAAACGTAACGCCTGAAATAACAGCTAACGTTGGACGTTCAGCCAAGTCAAAGTTACCATTTTAACGTCAGACGTTAGCAGTTATGTCCGACGTTAAGGTTTATGCAACTGGCCCTTGGCGCTTCAAAATTTGGCTCAGATATATAGTTTTAAACTCTTTACAATTCCATAAACATTTTTTAATTGAAATCTGTTTTTTAATGCTTCTGAATTTTGATATGACATGATGTGACTAAATTGAAACCAACTGGAATATTAATTCCAAGCACGTGTAAAGGTATTGACGATGTTGCACACTCGCAGACCCTCGCAGGATTAGGTTCGGGAGAAAATACGTAAACATGGCTTGCATTTTTCGTATGTTTAACTAACCATTCCTTTGGACGGATAGTTTACATTTAAAGACACAATCAAAACCCGATACGGAGTTCTCTCCCCTTTCATATACCTTTCATCGATGCCTTAACGTGCGTCTGTTCGATATATTTTGAAAGGCGCTTTTTATAATACTTAAATCACAGTTTTCCCTACGTTTTTTATACTTCAACTCGTGTTTTCGCTACCCTTTCCTATTCTTCGTGAAATCCCTACCCTTTCATATACTTTAACTCGTGAAATCCCGACCCTTTCATATACCTCTCAAAAAGGTACCCCTTTCGGGCAGAGCATCCCCGTATAGCCCATTATAGGGAGTACCCCCCCCCCCCCCCCCCCCCCCCCGGGAGGTTCTCTCTTCAAGCATCTCTGTTCTTTACAGACTCTTTGCAACACCGTTGCGATTCCGTGTCTCCTTTGGAGCCCTCTTCAGCGTCTTCTTTCTACCGTCTATGCATATGTACTTTTTATCATGTCGTGACTCGTTATCAGTGAGTACAAAAACTCATGGGTGAAGTCATGTTTGCGGCTACGGAAGCACTCAGCTGTTATTTGGCAAGAAAACGTGCATGCTAAACACATTTTATATCATTGGTCGACCGCAACTGATCTGTACGTGACTACAGAATTCAACAAAACCGCAGGTGTCAAACGTGTGGCTTCCTTTTTCAAACCGTCAGTATTTTACAATTATATGAACCTTTCTATATTCCCATACATTTCCTCATAGTTTTCAGTAAAGAAATATGGACTTACTTTGTTTTTTAAAAGCAAAATACCAACATAGATTCTTAAAATGACACAAGAGAAATTCCAGTTTTCACTTTTCCAGTTGTCAGTAATGTTCACAAACCACATAAAGACTAAATACTCAGAACATGCAGTCAAAAGCATGTTTCGAAAAGCAGAACCCAAACAAGTCTAGATCTAAATCGCCTCATAACTGACGACCATTCGAGGCCATACTGCTCCATGTATTGAACGATTTACCAGGAATTGTACCCATATTTTACCAGCTTGCATGTTTATTTGTGTAAATGCGCCCAAAATCGACGCTTGTCTGTATGGGAAGTACAGGAGCCAAATTCGTGCCACAAACCACATAGCCAACATTTTTTGTGGACTCTTTGTGATGGCATCAGCTGATGGCATTTTTAATAGGAGTAACCTTCAGGGGTAAACATAACCACATGACCGCTTCCGCACCGAATGTTATGATTATTTCACTTCAAGTAAGAAAATCTGCTAAAATGTGCTGGTAATGCACTTTGCTTAAGCATGTCGATCAACAAGGCCGCTTAGCTAAACGAATTAAAAAAAGGCCATTTCTGCCAGTACAGCAAACTGAGTTGTAAAGTGCTTGACCATGACTACGCTGTGCTCAGTTTGAAGAAGACCGCATACATCATATCCACAGTTGCGTATGTTGAATACCGATAATTCTCAGTTCCAAAAGGGCCGAGAAATGGATGCTTGAAGTTTATTGTTTTGCGACATATGCCTGTAACAAAATATTGCTTTCCGAACCATGTAAACATATTCCTGCGTTAACTTCGGCCTTTTAACTGACTAGCTCAATGATATAACTGCATAAATATTCCTTTTATTTTATCACTGTTTATAAGCCTTGTTGGTATGTTAACCAACACTTTTGATATTAACCCTCGGACATACACTTATGACGTCATATAGAGCTTTTTCATATGACGTCACGGCGGCCATATTGGTGTTGCAAAACAAAGAAACGGCGGCCATATTGGTGTACCAAACCAGTCCTCCGGGAATTGAACTCTATTTTTATGCAAACATTTTCTTTTGTTTCATTAAACCAATATGGCCGCTGGTCACGTGAGTGAAAACGCTCTATAGCAACCAGTTGTCGCCAAACTTTACCAAGTGTCCAAAGGATAAACGAACGGCTGTACTAAATTGAAGACGGCTACTGAAGAGGGCATGTATAAATGCTCTTGAAAAAATCCGAGAAAAGCCTTAAGGGGGGTGGTTCCCCCACCCCGCCCCTCCTCCCCGTTTGTCCGAGGGTTAAAAAAAGAAAGGTGCAATTTTTCCAACTAAATGCCACAGCTCAATGGAAACGTCAGAATTTGAAACCATCATGGCAGTTGTTTCAGGTTTGTGAAATTAGCTTAGGAGGAAAACAAATGAAGTGTTCTTATCAGTACATATAGAATGAAAGATAATCCTAGTATGTTCATTGTGTCAAAATATTTAGACAACAAATAACAAAACTAGATTGGAAAAAGTTATATTTCGGTATGAAATACACCATCATCAGACTAAAAATATGCATGCAAGGTAGGTCTTAAATAGTGTGTTAATAACAATTAGAACGCAAAACAAAAAGTATGCTCATGAGAAGAGGCAAAGTTCTCTGCTGGGCTTCAATCCATTTTTGAGAGGTGTTAGGCGTTTGATGTAATATGCCTCTTTGTATAGGAAAAGATTCCAATTGTGGTCGCAGTCTAATACAGTGGTGTTGTTGCGGACTGATCGTGTGAAATATTCTTTCTTACAAGGAAGAGCAAGTGGGGCGTTGTCAGTAAATTACACAAAGTATGATCGAACTCGGAAGATATGACCAAGTTACTAAGACAATAGAACCTTCCCTATTTGTGGGTCCAATCAAATCAATGACGAAACTCGCTTTCTTTTTTACTGCCCCAAGTACTCATCAATAACAGATGAGTTTTACAAGAAAATACCGTTTCAGTTGCCCAATATTGAGTTTTTACCTATCAATGAATTGAAAGCGAGGCCGCAACTCAGGTAACGAAAATCTGACTGCGCGCGTTGTGCTTGATCAGTTGAAGGAGAAAGCCCAGCCGGTGACTAAGACAGCCAGGAGGTGTCCAACGCAAATAAAAGATGAGTTAAAAGCAGAGCTAAAGAATCTGGAACGTCAGGATATCATGTTCGAAGCTCAAGAGCCCACGGATTTGGTCAAATATATGCAGATGGTGTGGGAGCGAAAGGCGTCTTGCAAGGTAAGAGTTTGCATTAATCCTACAGATCTTAATGAGGGAACATTATCAACTCCTAACTTAAGAGCGGAAAATAAGTCTGAGATGGACGGCGCGAGATTCTTTATACCGAGTTGGTCGCTACCAATGGGTTTTACCAGATTAAGCTTGACAGCGAATCTATCAAGCTGCAGTGTGCCTTTTTAAACACACCATTTGGAAAGTATTAATTTAAGCTTTTGGCCATGGGGTTGACGTCTGCATCTGAAGTGTTTGCGATCTTGGAAGGACTGGAGGGAGTTCAAAACTTCATTGACGATATTATCATATGAGGTGCCACCTTGGAGGAACACAACACAAGGCTATGTGCAGTACTGGCTAGTACTAGAGCGCGCGAGGAGAGCAAACACGAGGCTGAATCTTGACAGGTGCCTATTTTACCAGACAGAACTATTACCACTTGGAAAATTGTGTCAAATATTTCAAAGGCTTTACGAAAGCTGCGACACCTTGCCAGGGATATTTGAGAGTGGAATTTATCCGTAGAAGCTGATAAGGAATCGATCTGTGTGGTACAGACCTCATTTCAGATCCTGTCCTCAAGTTTAATTTGTGATCCAAGCAAAAAGTGCAAAGTCTCGACAGACCCAAGTATGGGTTGGGTACAGGAAGGGGAGACAACCGCCCAGACACTGGAATTGCTGTGTTCCCGACAACAACAGCTACCGCAAGACAGCTGGGCTGGAACACTTGGAATTTCCAAAAATGTTGAGTTAACAAAACAACATTCACTTTATGTGAACAACAAGACAGACAGCAAGGAGAAAGATCAAGAGGTCGAAAGAGTCTAAGAAAGGAGCTGAAAACCTGCCCAAGTATATGAGAGAGGAACGATGATGATACTGAGCAACAGGGAAGACCAATGGTAAACTTTTTTTTGGTCTGATGCTTGACAAACTTTGGGTCGAATATAAATAAACGGATACGTCATCGAGGTTGGTTCAAGATAACTGATGCTAGTTCCGCATTGGTTATTCTCGTAAACTAATGAAAACGTTTGGCTTTACGTAAGATGTTTTCTTCTTTTTTTTATAAATCAATAGACAAATATCAACGTTATATCAAAGTCCTTTCGCGCTCGCTGCGTGCGACCTCGCAATACAGATTATAATTATAATACAGCTTGGAGCCTATTTTTGCTAAAAGAAGTTGATGAATAATAATAGTAATAATATATGCTAAAAGAAGTTGATGAATAATAAATAAATAGTAATAATAATAATAATAATAATTAATATTATAATGACTAAAATAACGTTTCCTTGCGGAGAACAGGCCTTTTTACCTTGGCGTGTTTCTTTAACCATTTCAGATCATGTGATGTTACTCTCGAGAGCTGGTTCTTGCAAATTTTATCACATGCACAATTCTCTGGAGAAGTCATATCTGAAATGGGTAAACAAAAATGCCCAGGTAAAAAGGTCTATAGACACTACTTAAGTCAAAATATTACAATAATCTTAAGGCTGGTTTCCGCAAATCGCCAGCGATCGCTTAATTTTCGTCGTTATCGATCATGTTTCCGTACGATGGCTGCAATCACTGAGTCACTTTTTCAGCGATCGAGCGA
Organism: Dendrophyllia cribrosa; assembly: GCA_024195265.1. Lineage (NCBI taxonomy): Eukaryota > Metazoa > Cnidaria > Anthozoa > Scleractinia > Dendrophylliidae > Dendrophyllia > Dendrophyllia cribrosa. The sequence goes on along the minus strand of JAJLRJ010000003.1, from coordinate 41,950,204 downwards.
TCGACAGTGATCCTATGGTTCTCAGTCTTTTCATAAAAAAAAGTCGTCCTTTAACCTGACGAGGCGCACCGGAATTATGTGACATGAATGAAGGCAAACTGAGAACCTGCCACAGAGCCAACCACCGAAACTGAATTTGATTACTCCGGTAGAGAAACATGCATATCAATGATTTACTCAGACTGATATCAATGCTAAAAAACCGAACAGGACCACGTTCGTTTACTAATTAAATCTACTTCGTTAAACTCTTACTCGTCATAATTAATGTATTTTCTTACCTTAAATAAAATCAAAATTATGGCACACAATAATTATGAATGCTGCTTAGTTGTCTGTCGGTATTTCCGTGTTACAAATTTTAAAACAACATTTGCGTTCTCGTCTCCAAAAGCTTTCCCGCACACTTCCCGGTGCTCTCTTAGACGCCGGAGCCTGAGCACGAGGAATACGTTAACTTACCTTAATTAAAGCTCGGAGCAAATCAAATACTGACGAAGCGCTTGCGATTGCGCTTAAAACGTTGGCTTTTGATTCTCTTTACGATGCCCAAGTTACTTTCAGCTCTGCTGATGAATCCAAATTTTCGTGTTTTCACTTTCCCACCCTGTCACGCGAAACATTCGAAAGTTTCCGCCTTCACTGAAGGACAATGCATGGGTTAAAGAGCCTCAGCCCAGGAGGATCGATGATACAAACAATTCCTCATTCCTAAACGTGCATGTATTCCCTAGATTAAAAAAAATTGTGAATGCATTAACTTGTCTCATAAATCCATGACGAACGTCAGTCCGCTTTATTCCGGACGCCGGAATTGAATGCACTTTCATTTATACAAATTTATACCGCAAATCCCGTACAAGTTTACATGCGCTTTACTATTCAACAGAGAACGAAACTGAGTGTCAACACATTACCCTGCTATCTCTACAGATCAGCTTCTGTATTGTTATTTTGTCTCACTTTCATTATTTTCAATTACATTACTTTTCCCTGCCTCGAATAGCGTTTTTGCTCATTTGCAGGGAAACTGTATTTAAGTTTATGTCCAATAAATTTTTGTTTTGTTTGTTTGTTTGCTATCAGTCCACTAGGTATCTCAATCTACCTGACCTAATCCATGAGTAAATACCAACATAGGAGACAATGTCCCTTCTCTTCTTCGACAGTGATGGGCTCAGTGATAGGGGTTCTTCAACGCCAACAGCGGCTGTGCTAATAATTTCTGTCTACTACAGAGCGATTGATTTGCTAGATAGTTATCTGCTGTTTGAACAACAATTTTCCAATGTTCTGTTTGGAAAGGAAAAAACTGAGAACCTCCTGGAGATACTCCTCAGCTTTCAAAAGAATTACCGGACATTTTGTAAAACATTGCCTGATTTCCAACCGAAAAATGTCGGATTATTGGCTCAATGGAAAACACCTGTCTTGTGCACACGAAACTATCCTAATGAGGGGCAAAATTTACGTGACTTCAAATTTATTTAACGTATCCTAAGTATGCTTGTTCCTAGATTGCGAGCAGCGGACCTTGTTTCCTCAGATCCTAGAGCACGCCACCAGGTGTAAAATATCCTTCTTGCGATCGATCTGTTCGTGTCGCACATAGATAATAGGAAAAGGAAGAGACTGCCCACTGCTCAGTCTAATTATTAAGATTAACGAGTTGAAAACCTTGGAAAGTCCTGGATCAGTTAAAAATCACACGATCAAATAAAGAAAAAAAGAATGTCAAAAACAAAGATTATGAACATTTTTATTATTTTCATCAACAATTTTCATAGTACAGTGTGGATCGTCTCGATCAGCTCCAAATAAACTGAAGGATACCAACATCAGTTACTAGCATGCGTATAGACTATGTACGCGGACAAAACTTTATTAATTGGAAAGGCCTCCCAAATATATATTAATACGCTATAGATTAGTTACAACCAGGCCATATTATTAAATTAAATCAGTATGGTATGAATTGTTTTGCGGGAGTTTAACTGATTTGGCCATTTTCTTTTTTTTTTTGTATTTTGCGAGATCTAATTTTTGCAATAGTTACGACGGCGTAGAGTTCTCGTCCTGGTTGGTGCGAAGTAAATACACTCTTTTTTTCATATAAGAACCTTTCTTATAAGAACGTTGAGGCTGAGATAACCTAGAGTTTCAAGAACGTGCTAAGAACATACCCAGGCTGAGATTTACCCAAGAACGTCTCTATTTCCTAGTCTCCTCCGCATGCATCTCAAAAGAAAAATCTAAAAGACCGGGCTTCCTGTGGTGGAAAGGAAAGGGAAAAGGAAGAAAAGAGGGGACTGGGGAAGGAGGGAAGAGAGATGCGTCTCTCTCTCTCTCTTCTTTCCTCTCCCCTCCCCCTCATTTTTCTCGTTTGCTCGCCACAGGGAGCCCGCGTTTTGGCTTTTAGCTCTATTATGGGGACGCCTGTGGAGGAGGCTATCTATTTCCCACGTTAACAATGAGCTAAAAACGTATACAAGTCTTTTTCCATTTTATAATATCAAGCATGTCTAATAATTGGCCAATTTGGAATGTTCTTTTGCCGGGTTTGTTGACATCAACGCGTTATTGGACTACATTTTTGCTAAACAAAATTAGCGGGAGATTTTTTTTCGGGACCGCCTTATTTTTGCGATTCGTGAAAAAATCGTCAAAATTAGAACCCGCAAAAGTTTCATGCCATACGGTAACACTAAATATTAATCCGCAATTTATACATTAATATTATCGAAAACATATATTAAATACGCTGGCAAGTTAATTGCAATTTAGGGTAGGCCATTTTATTCATTTTATTTCAAAGCTTTTGAAGAAGAAAATGATATCACACAGCAAAACGACATGGTCCCTCCATTAGACACATCATTCCATTAAATAATACTACAGTAGTTACTAATTAATCTGATTTGAATGCTTTATGAACCACCTTTTTAGTTATTTTTCTAAATGTTCCCATTCATTCACAGTGCCGCGGGTTCTTTAACGTCCCCCAATATTTGTGTCCGAGAAAAGGCCAAAGGCTTAACGTCATCGCCTAATGACGCCGGCGATCATCTGAACTGCAGACAAGGTGTGCGTTTCTCAAAAGTCCCGAAAACTTTTCGGGTCCAAAAAACTGTGTTATTTGCAGAATATTTACCAATAAAATTTGGTTTTTGTTGGTTTTGAAAGCTAAGCAATAAAATGTTACGTTTACTACACAAGTTGAGCTGGTTTGCGGGCTAAAAACTTCAACGTCATTCGCTAGCAACTAAATATTAAAAATATAGCTTTCGGGCCCGAAATGTCTTCGGGAGTTTTGAGAAACGCAAGCCAGGTGTCAAGCACAAACAGTCTGATGATCTTAACCCGGGGAGAGACTTCCACTTATTTTCACTTGTTTTAATTCTTTCACCTGCTGCAAATGTTTAACAAACTATAGCTGGGGGATAACTAGAAAACTCACCCAGGCTCAAAATTATATTAACCATTTAAATTATCAGTACTTAGTTAATAAAATGTGTGTAGGTATTTTTAAAATATAGTTGTAAAAAAATGAGTAAATAAAGTATTATCCTATCCTATTATCCTTTCCATATAAAATAACGGGGGTGACCTTTTAGGGGTCAAAATATGATGTAGATTAGAACAGCTAGTGTGCTAAAGTCCAAAATGACCACCGTTAGAATTATCGCGGTACCTTTTAGGGTATTTAGCCGGGAAAATATGACAATATGACATGTGTTGTTTTAGAATTGGTACCTTTTAGGGGTGAAAATCCATTTGAGCCACCCCCCTCAAATGAGATTCTGATACGATTCTGATGATTCTGATAAGGTATTTTTCAAAAATTTCCCACAAGCACCCCGTCATTTGTATATAGGAGTACACCCGGGGATCTTTATACTAGTTATTTTAAGACCCTAGTTAGTGGTCGACGCATGCTAGTAAAAAAATACAAGAGTGTTTCTAAAACACATCCAAGTCAATCAGATGCAAAGACTAATCATCGTAAAATGTACCCAACACCATTGAAAATTGAAAAGCTATAAAAAAGAATAAATATACGTATGCGGCCTGATATTAAAAATATGCTGCGCTAAAAATCTACACTTCTGTACCAGCAGCGTTTTGGCTGCTATACGAGTGTTTGAAATTACAAATTAACTGCGACAGCTCCACATCAAACGATATTTCTTCATGCAAGTTTCAGCTCTCGACCGGATCACCAATGACAGACAGTGGTGATCTGTAAAAAGAGCTAGCGGTCCCTTTTGCGATCGCAAATTCGATCTTCCGTTCCTTTAAATACAAACCACTTCTTGACTGTACTTCAAACGATCCACCCACGAGAGTGGAAAGTTCGGTTTGTTTTCTAAAAGTTTTGAATGCTCCCCTTCCCTTCTTGGATGGTTCGTTCCCAAACGTTTGCAACATAACTCAGTGCTATATAATAGCATGTGATCGTTTCTTTTTTCTTGTGTTCTGTTTTTGTTTGTTTGTTTCTTTTTAATCCACCAGGCTATGTAAAATGTGAGCTGGCTACGAAGATAACTATATGCGTCTAACTACAAATAATTGGAAGTAATAGAATATGACCTAATAAAAGTCGTTTTATTTTTAAAATCTCTTCTAAGCTACGTTTATCCAGACCATTAGATCGTGCTCTTTTGCTTTCGACTATTTCAACCTCAACCAGTTTGGGCTCATTTTAGTCGGAAGTGTTCTAACAGAATAATTTTACTACCGGTCTCGGCTGAAATAGTTGATAACTATAACCTGATTTTCCAGTTTAAAGTTTAAACGTGGAGGGTTCGCTCCGACGTACCGACGTTCAAACTGTTCAAATTTACCCCTTTATTATAACAAAAAAGGAAAGACAGTTCATGCAGATTATCTTGCAAGTTTGTCATTCAGCCAAACTATTTAAACTGAAAACGTCCATCAACAAAAAAGCTTTCGTAATTATTTGCGTTGTAATTTCTTCCCAAAACTTGCAATTTTTTTAATACCCAGATTTACTTTCTCCCCCCTTTCACTTTACAATGATTTCAGCGACCCTTTCAAATAATAATTTATTCTACTCTTTCCTGTACCAGCTGCGGGCATCGAAAAGGCAGACACCCATATGACCAGGCCAAACCGCTTGAAACCAATAAAACACGTCCGTTGAATATCGGGGGGAGGGGGGAGTGTTCAATCAGAATCTCGTTCCCAAGAAAGCACAAACCCACGTTTTTTAGTAGAGAACCGTTTTCTGATATGTCATGCTGACGTGAAACGTTTGAAGTGTTCTTGCTCATTTTTTCACGAGTCGATCAAATTTTCACTTGCAAATTGCAACGCCGGGTATTACACACGTGATCTCTTTTGCAACTTGACTCGAAACGGAGTTGCGTTGCAAGCTGCGAGAAAAATCAACAACACCATATTTACCGTAAACACTCTATTAAGCCACCCCCTCCCGCCCTCTAATAAGGACTTTAAGATACGGTGACTACGGACTACCGACTACGGACGGAACGAAAATTAGGATTGGGACGAGACACATTTGCTCTTGCTTCCTACCGTCGCAAGTTCACGACGGTGCGTAGTCGACAAATTTCACGTAGTACGGAGTACGGAGTCATGAAAAATGTATGAAAAAGGAAGTTTTAAGTTAGAATATTGACTGAGGAGTTTCTTCTTTCTAACACGTAAACTAAAAACCACCTCTGGAGCAATTTCAAGTGCTTTTGAACTCAGAAAAGCGAACAATTTATGGCTAACTTTTGTTTACTAATTTTGACCGCCACATTGTTTAACTATATTCTGTATATTCACACTTGCAACAAAACTTACAATGTTAACATTTTCTTTGAACTGTACCGGAACTCTAAGAACCTCGGCCAAACGAGGAAGATCTTCCTTGCTCACTCTAAACTCAATTAAGCATTCACTTGAATCAAAGGAGTCGAGTCAAAAACCATGGTACTCCCAGTATCATTTGTAGGCATCAAACAAAAGTACAAATTCTTCTTCGTCTATTATTTCATCTGCTGAAGCGTAAACCTGGGCATTTTGTACTTTTCTAAAAGACATATTTTAGACATAACATATAAAAACAAAGCGATCCTTGTCTGGTGTGTACTTCGCCCTGTGTTCGTAGTCCGTTGTCTGTATTCCGCGTTCTTAACTTCGTATTTTCACGCCACTCGTTGTGTACTCGACCCAGTGCTCCATGGAAAGAAAAACGGCGTCCAACCGTAGTCCGTAGTTGCCGTATCTTAAAGTCCCTAATAAGTATTAAGCCACCACTCCCTCCTCCCACAAAACCATGGAAGACACACCCATTTAGATCGGGTTAGAATTATATATTTTTGATCTCAACATGTCCAACTTTCAATTTCATATGGGACAGTTTCAATTCTTTTTTTATCTGATATTTCAATACTATCCTGGAGAATTTTAAATAAGTCCCCCTCTCTATTAAGCTCCCCCCCCCCCCCCCCCCATCCCCGAATAAGAGAAAAAGAAGCTTAAGCCACACTTTGTATATCCACGCCACAAAGTAATGACACATACGCGGCAACCTTCTCATTCATGTTATCTAACCTGCGGACAAGTCTTTGAATTCTTTGCTTGTTGAAGTCAGCTTTTTGGTGCAATGCTGCAAGCTCTTGGTGAACTTGAAGGCTAGATTCCTGTAGGCGATCAATTTTGACTTGTGCCTGGACAAATTTTTCATGCAGTACTTCATATTTTTTCTTCAACTTCTTAGATTCGACCTGAAGCTGGGTAACAGCATTGCGTTGTTGGTTGACTTCAATTTCCATATGCTGTCTATAACACATGTTCTCTCTGAACAGTGAATCATGCTGGTCTACCACTTTCTTTAACTTCTGACTGTCCTGACTAGTTGAATCCTGACGGGCTACCTTGTTTTCAAGGTCGGCCAATCTGCTTTCAAGCATCTTAATGTATGTAAAATTCATTTCTGGCGTCCTAGAAGAGGTTCCAGAAACAATATCTTTCTCTGACGAGATGATTTCCATATCTAACTTTGCAGGCTGTTTCTGGACGTTTCTGTTTTCATCCACAGGACTTGATATAAGAAATAAGGCATTATTCACCTTACACAAAGAATCGTTGGCTCGTTCAGACACTTCTCTTCCCTGTAGGCATAAATACATTAAAATTAACGCACTTCGACCTTCTTTAATTAAGAATACAAGCAAAAAACATAACCCCACACTAATCACCTATTTCAAACACCAAGGAAATAAAGGGCAAATTATCTTACGTTGCCAATCTCGTTGTGGCCTCCACGAGGTAAAGTGGAAGCAAAATCGTAGGGCGATTATCGGTGTCATTTCGTCATGCAGTTCGTTTCAGTTACGGTAAATCTCATGCATGCAGGAAAACAATAAAATGAAATTGAGTTCCTTTAGTATAATACACTGAAACCTCTCTACAACGACCACCATCATGACAGTATTCCGGCTGTCCAGTTGAGGCGTGCCCTTATGGACAGATAGCATGCTTAGGTATCCGGGGGCATTTTAATAATCTGTGTGGATATTTATATTTTTTTGGTGTACTGATATTGTAGTTTTTTTGGTATTATTATTAGTATTATTATTGGTGTAGTAATCATTCAGAAATAATTTAGCATATTGGTCATGCTTATAAGATCCCCTTTGCTAAGTGTGATCTTTATAAGTATTCTTTTTTTTCAAGAACCTTACAGTTATGGAACAATCTGCCAAGACAAGTGGCACTGGCAAAATCGCTTGCATCTTTTCTTTTTGAACTTATTTGGTAAATAAGTAAATAAGTAAGTAAATAGGCAATCGCTGCTGTAAGGCTGGTTTTCCCTGGCGACGGAGTCCGATTCCAAGTCGTAGTTGGAGTCGTAAGAACGTTTCCGACCTAGTGAAAATCGAAAATCGGAGTCGAAAGCGGAGTCATAGCTCAACGACATCGGAGTTGGAAGAATCAGAACGGTTCCATTTTCTTCCGATTCGGCTTATGACTCCGACGCTTATGATCCAGTGAAAACTAGATTGTCGGAGTCGCAAGCAGAAGCGAATAAACCAATCACAATCCCCATTCCTTCCTTACGACTCCGACAATCTAGTTTTCACTAGAACATACATGTAAGCGACGGAATCATAAGCGCAATCGGAAGCTCTGCTTTCGACTCTGTTGTTTGATTTTCACTAGATACACTTCCGATTACGACTCTGAATCCGACTCCGACTCTGTCACTAGTGAAAAGCAGCCTGTAGTGAAGAAACATAAATCCGGCAGACTAATTAATGGTTCACTGCATCTCCCAGGAATTCAATGAAAATTTATCATCAAACAACCCGAGAAGCTAGGTGGTACTCTGGTAGTGTAGTGTAGGTTCTGTAAGCCTAAGCTTAGCCGAGGTCACTTGTTCTATCATGAGTGGGGGTTTCAGACTTTCTTTTTACACTTAAAAATTTAACATGTCAACATTACATGCATGATATATTCAGTATTCTCCATAAGGTGTCCAAGGCGGTGTAGGTGAGTGTTATCTAACTTTATTGCACCATATAAAACCTCTTGTGTGTGAAAATATATGGAATCTTTGCTGATCAATCTACTCTGGCTTCAATCATTGTTTAAACTGAATGTAGCCAAATGAGTATTAATTTTTTTCTCCCATTGCCACTGCTCCTTCTCCTTCGTATTACAGTAAAAACGTATTTTTGTCAGTAGGAATGATTAAATGATGCATCATTCAACAATACAAGTCACTTGTCACCCACCTCGTTGGTGGAACAGGGAGTCTGAGCGCCATTGCTGTCTTCGGGAATTGAATGTCCCTCAGCTTCATTCTATTAAAACAACATTCTACACGGTTCAGTGCCTCAATCCTGTTAAAAACGATGGACACTCTTTTAAGTATTACTGCGTGGTAAATAATATTAGTCATATCTACATGTATTAAACAGCCACCCTCTTGAGGAGGGGGGGGGGGGGGGGGGAGGGTCTTCCATTTAAATTGAGGGAGGTCATCATCGGAAATTTTGAAAGGAATCCCTTAAAGGTACCAGAAATCTGTCTTGTGGGTGTGGCCCACATTAACTTTTACCCCTAAAAGGTACTGATTCTTTCTGAAAAGCTGTTCCTGCCAGCATCTTTTTCTGGCTTAATACCCTAACCCTTTCATCCCCAGAGTCAATTATGGAGACGTGTAGTGCAGATCTAACTTTTGAGTCTGTGGACGAAATCCTATGGTGTGACCATTCAAATGAAACCTCGTCGGCAGTTCTTTTACATGGTACTATTTGTTTGTCAATAGTTTACAAAATGAAATTTTGGATTTTATATGAATTTTTATCTTTGGTACTCTTGGGAGTTAAAGGGCTAAAAAGTATCAGAATAAGACTGACAGTGGTCATTCTTAATTCAAACACCCTTAGTGGTACAAAACCGTGAATTTTAGCCCCTAAAAGTTACAGTGATCACCCCTGTCACTTTTATCCGAAAGTCCATAGACTAACATATCTTCCCAAGGAAGAGTACGATGTATGTACTTTCAGTAGCTTCACGCTGCTTTATTTTATGGACTTGAAGAAACATGCCAGCCAAGTAAGGCTAATAAAAAGACTTAAATCAGTAGTCTTGACAATGCAAATTGTATGTTGACATAATGTTTCAACTATTATTTTCCAATCATTTATAAAAAAATACTGAACAGAGAGTAAAATTAATGTTCATTTAAGTAACAATTTAAGTAATGTACAAAGTGTTCAACTCTTGCCTCTAATTTGCCATTGCTGCAGACTTCAATTTTCCCGGCCTGTAGTTTATCAAAATCTACATGTATCCCCTGTGAGCATGCTCCATCTTGCCCTGATGACAATTTAACTTTACTCCCATCATGTCTTCCAAGGTGTTTGCTGCCATCAATATCACCAGAAACCAAGAACATAAGGATAGAATTCACCTGCAAATGAAAAATAAGAGCCAGAACTAATTACATGTCATTTATGTCAGGCAAGGGGTAGCCATTGGGAATGCCCACACTCAATTTAAGCAATAACATTACTTTAAAGGAAAATTATTATGTGGGTATCAGCAACCATCCCAAGGGGGCGATTCCTGGGCAACCCAGGGGCTTGGCAGGGGTTTTGTAGCAAAAACATGCCCCACTCCCAGGGGCATTTAGAGCAGTTTTGCTTTTTTTATCAAAATACCCTGGGGACCAACCCATGGGATTTAATCTGCTGTCTGGTTCAGCAGTATTAGTCCTTCATGGGTTTCATTTGGTGGCACATGTCAAAACAGGATAAGTTACAAATTTAGTTTTCTCTCTCGAGGAATAGTTTTGCTGTAGTTTGTTACAACATTTTTTTTTCACAAGAAAACTTTTACATGAAAGTCACGCACCGATTATTTCCAGATAATTAAGTACTTGTTTTTTCATATTTTAGATCTTCTACATTTTAATTTGTGTGTAGGTGGCTATGGAATAAGGTTTACACCTCAAATGGAAGTGAGGCTAGTTTTCTTAATTGTGAAACAGCAACATAATAATCTTAATGGCAGACAAAGGAGGATATTACCATCTTCCCGGCATTGCACTGCAACTAAACTATATTATCAAATGGCAGCGACCCGCAAGCAGCTCATTTTACACAGACGCCGTTGAGGTTGGAGGTCAGTTGGTCGTAGCGGAAACCTTTCAAAAGAAATCTATGTTAACCTATTTATTCTATTCACCTTTACAAAATATTTTCCATTTCGGGTTATGTTTACAGTTTGCTTTAAGGCCGCTCAACTTCCAAGACGGGCCGAAACCCGCGATAAGCGTCGCGTGGTAGACGCTTGAAATCTCTTCGCAGATTCATGGAATCAATAAACCGTCTCGCCATTTCAAAGCAATGCCGGCTTATTTTAGAAGAAATATCCGCAAATGCTTGCTTTGACTTATTGAATCTAACACCGGTGAACAGAGCTGGTGAAAAAATTCCCGATAATAAAAATATAAAACAACAGCTACTCAGCTCAACCACTCAGCAAGCGACTGTCCTGCTGTGTTTGTTTATGGTTATGTTATTTTTAGTTAAAAATTGATCTTCACTTTTCTTGCTATTTTCTGACTTTTCTATGGTACGAGCATTAAACATTCAACTTCATTTCATCTTATATTTGGCTGTGACCAAAATAAAACTCAAATCGGTCCACAAATGCAAATAGATCTTCTCACAAACGACGTGCAACTTGGGGCTTGCCGGATGTATAGTCACTTTCAATTCAGCCGACAAAAACAAACAGCCGCTGAAATAGATCACTTTCAACTTCAAAATTTGGGATGAAATCGTGGAGTCAATTGGAGTCAATTAGGTTTTCGAGAAGGTTTATACCCTAAATGACTGGAATTGGGTGTTATTTGGCATTTGACTCGCCTTTTTTGACTCGATCCAACCAATTTAAAATATGCATTACCGACGACTACAAGCAGACATGTACGACAACAGTCAAACTATACCACGATAATTTTTTTCAACGGGTCCACTCCACTCTAAGAAAAACATTTCCTGGCACATTATTAATAGAGGAATAAGGTTCGCATTGTTTTCTTTGGATGATTTTACATTAAAGCGAGGAAATCCATGTACAACTTTGTCTAAAATATGTGCATTCTTCGGTTCCACCGGAAGTCATTCACCCGAATTTTACCGAAAGCATGCTGGGAAGATGGTAATATCCTCCTTTATGGCAGACATTAGACTTTAGATTATCACATTTCAGCTGACTAATGGCTTTACCAGCCTTTTTTCCAGCTGGTGTAGTTTCATCTTTTTCATATTCGGTCAGGGTATTAAAGCTTCAAATGAAACATTGCTCTCCAGAAAAGTGTTAATCCTTTTTATTATATTTTATGGGTTTGTAGTCTTCTTTTTTTTATTCTTCTGAAATAGAGCATTTGCCAGGCATGTCTGTCTTGATGTGATCTTCTTCATTAAAGTGATTGTTTTCTTATTCTACATGTAGTTCTTCTTAGGCTAGAGTTTTATGTTTTTTGTTCTCTATGGGTAATCAGATAAAACAACTTTTTAAAGACTACTTTTCGTATTCTCGGTATTGAACTGGAACTAGCTTGCAGACGAGGCTCATGCGGGGCATTCTTTTCACATGCAAATATTTTTAATGATATTCCCCCGCATGAGTCTCCATTGCAAGCTAGTTCCAGTTCAATACCGAGAATACGAATATTGTCTATTGACATGGGGCACTTGTGTGACACAGGGATTTGGACCTTTTTTGGTCAAATTGACAAAACCATGCTACAATAATTTAATTTCAGAACTTGAAATTAGTTAGGCTATAACTTTTGCTATAAAAGTTGCAATTCATCCATGGCCATGTCTATGTCTATGACTAATGAACATGCATATAAAAGAATAATAAATTGCCCACCTCTTTCTCATTATGCTTGCAAAGGTTCATATCACGATTGCCTCCAGGATTAAAATGATTCTAATTAAAGTCAACAAAAGAAAGTTGCATGTAAGTTTAATATGAAATAAAACTTCTGAGCAATATTTCATAAGATTATGAAAGTGTTTGCTGACAACATGAATCTGAAGTCTTCATGGCAATAAAAAGTGTGATCACAAGGGGCCCAGGCTCATGAACAAGACCACTTAGTGGCAATATACATGTACATGTATATCGAACACAACAGCCATTACACTTCATGTCCGTTTATTACCCTCCCCGGCAGGAGATTTTTGTATCATCACCACAACAACTGTTGACCAATCATAGCGTTTGTTTTTCATCCAATCATGCAAGGCTAGGTTCCACAGCAACGAGGTCTATCCTTCACAGTCCATTACAGTATCATTGGAAGTGCCAAGTTCAAATTATACATGTAGGACAATTTTCGGTATTCTCAGAATGCTGTTAAAAGTCTGTGGATAGAAATATTGCTGTCAGGAAAGTTTCGTCTTTGATCTGCACTCGAATGAGTCTTTTGTCGGCTAACCTGGATCTGTAGTGATCTCTCTAAGCATTATTTTAAAAATTACAAACAGGCTAAAATGCGGCTTAGAGGCTCCAGGGCAGTCAAGAAACAAGGCATGGACAACATTCGATGCGGTGTGTAGAGTTTAATAGCTGTTGTTATTTCTTGTTTGCTGTTAGTTACATTCCCTATAATTGAAGGGCTGGGGATAACACTATGCTAAGTGATGAATTTGGATAAAATAATGAAATTGTTCAAAAATTGCTGATTTGCAATAAAATTGTTTATCGTACAATGAATATCACAAATCCTTGTTGAATTTGGACTAACCCTAAGGAATTTGACGAATTTCACCTGAAAAAAAAAGCAGAGTTCTGGCCCTCAAGTGCTTTGACTGTACATTTCGACCCTACATGCAATTGCTTTCAAAACTGCATGAAAGGTATAAGCTGGAAGAACTCCAAATGACGCCATAACAAAACAGATTGGCCGTGAGAATATGCGACCGCAATACTCCTGACCCGCGCCAATGACCTGTACGAACATACATGTAACGTCATTTAGGGTGGGCTTATCGATCATGTTCACTACTTGAGACAACATGGCTGAACAGCTTACAACTCAGTTTAAGGACGTTCGCGCGAAAATCCTCTAACATTGATTTTTTTATAAAACTTTTGCTACGGCTACAGTGTAGGTTATGAGTTGTTCGTGTCAGAAATGCAAAAAATGAGGGGGTCACCGACTTCGTTTCCGAGATAAGATATCTGAAAGGCGACCCTAATTTTGAAAAATTGGTCTTCCTTATGGGATGAGACCCCAATGTCTGTTAGTCTAAAAATATTGCAAATAAATCTCAAAAATGCAACTTTCTTTCCCAAATTTTATGCGAGTAGGTCTGTTCAGCAAATTCATTCAACTGGTGACGTTTTTAAAGTAAATTTCATCTTTAAACAACAGCATTTGCAAACTCTGACAGCCGCAAATTGGCAGGATTCGATGTCGCATGGGTAGAAAAATGGAAAAAAATTAAACTTCCTACATTGATTTTTTGTTCATTTTTTCACAATCTGTCTAGAAGTGGCAAAGAAAATTATCTATCAAAAAAAAATTGGGGGTCACCGACCATCCAAGTGAGTTAAATCTAAGTGGAAAGTTAACGCAACGGCTACCAGTCCTTTATGTGCTTAGATTTCTTCCCTTGCCCGTGCGCTCATGCATGACATAGCATGGCGTTGCGACATGAATTGCGTGTGCAGTAAGGATGCGCATAAACAATTAGCATGAACGTCCTTAACCCATGTTTAAGGCCCGCCCAGTGATAGAAGGACATTATGAAGATTGGAAATCTTTAAGTCTCTAACACCTCTTGAAGAACTGAGACGTGTCCTTGCCAGGCCTCAGCCCGAAGTGCTATTCAGAGCTGAAGGTGAAAATGGGCCGTGGTGGACAAGACGAGCCAGCGGGAAAGTATGGCCGGATAGAGAAACCACTACCCACTTTCTACACACCTTCAACCACTGCCATTCTTCTGTGAAATTTACTATGGAGATCGAACATGACGGCTTGCTCCCCTTTCTGGATTACTAAATCGAGCACTTGGATCAAGACCAAAGTTTATATCAAGCCCACCAACACAGGCCTCCTACTGCACTACCAAAGCCACATAGAAAGTTGGTATAAAAGAAGCCTAATTAACACCATGCTAGACCGCCGGGCATACCAATTATCTTCTGATTGGTCGCATTTCCATAAAGAATGTGACCAGCTGAGAAAAGTATTTTGTAAGCTTAAATACCCACAGCACTTGATGAACATGGCCATTGAAAAGCTCATCAACACTAAGGTATCTGACCAACAGCCCTATCCATCGTCACAAGAGAAAATGAACATTGTTAGAGTCATCCTATCATTTAAAGATCAGAGTTCAGTGAACATTGTGAAACATCAACTTAGCAATCTAAGTTTAAAAGTAAGAACTGCCATCTAACCTGTGTTTGTAAGTCAGAAGCTCATGACAATGAAGATCTCAACGTGCAAGAAGCTAAGCCCTCTATTGTCAACAACCAATGTGTAGTGTATACACACTAAGTTTAAATCTAACCTGCATTATGCAGGATATGTGCATGGGCTAAATGCATTGGCACCTGCACCAGAGCGTGGACGGTCACAAAAGAAAGTTGTCCTCCATTTACAAACACTACCAGCAAGAACACAATGTTCGGATACCAAAGCGTCTTTTAGATCAGTTTCATGTGCTTGCTAAATGTACTAGCAAATTCGATTGCCTCATTAACCCATTGACACCTGAACTGCCCGAAACCGCCCGTACAAGACTCCACTGCTTTAAAAAATTGCAACTTTCTCAATCGTGCGAACATTGCCTTAACTAGCAGTTGTGAGCATTGACTAGAAAGTCCCTCAAATTGAGATACCCAATAAACACAAAAAAGTCAGCGATTTTTGCAGAATATCAGCGTTTGAATTTGGACAATAACAAAAATGACCATTTTTAACGTCATAGAAAAACAACAAAAATCACGTTTTTGCCTTTAGTTTTTTTTATTCAAATCATTGTGGCAAACCCAAAAGTCAACATTCACAGCAAAATTCAGTCCTAGTCCTAGCTTAGCAGCGAATTTTTTTGCTCTTATTCGTTGCTCGGTCCGAGCTACAGCCTCTCATTCTAGTGCATACTGACCTTGCCTCGATTTTCAACATCACCACCGCACTGCAATAGCATGCTGGGAAATAACAAGAATTTTTGACAGCATTCCTTCCGTCCTCCACACATTTCATATACAGCTGTTTCGAGAAAGGTTGTCGGAAAAAAGCGTAAAAGTGCACACGACAATCCAGAAAGGTATTGTGGGTAGTCATCCACGCTATATTCAAAAAACTCATTTATCCCAATGGCCCGCCATCTAAGATCGTCCCTGTATGGACGAGGCATCGCGGGTTTCACGTATTTATTTGATTTATTAAAATTCATTGATCATATCCCATATTATTTTTCGGTATTGTCGCGTGCACTTTGCGCTTTTTTCCGACAACCTTTCTCGAAACAGCTGTATATACTAAGTCCACAGCCACTCTGATCCACCGCCGAAAGTTCGTGCTTGTTGTGTTCTCCTGTGGTCGCAACTTCCAAAATATGCCACGGTAGGTCAAGAAATTCATCCAGAGTTTAGTCCCAAGGCTACTTCGTTTCTGGGCGGCCATTTTTCCAGTTCAACGAGCAATGAGCCAAATTCGTAAAGGAAGTACAACACCTAACTCGCTTCGTTGAGAAAGTGGACACTGAACTACCTTCAAGTTTAATGATGCTCATCAGGCAGCTACTAAAGATGAGAAATGGCTGTGAACTTACCAAAAATCGCAGATAATTCATATTGGACCCTTTATTGCAATTCAACCAAGCAAAATGGAAACGTCACAATGACGTTTCCAGTAAACTCGAGCCTTCAGTGTTTTAGAACAGCAGCACTTTCAATGGTAACTTTAAATATGGAGTCACGAAATCCTATGGGGCGTGTGTATGCAGGAAATCGTTCAAAAACATAAAAATTCTCAGGTGTCAATGGGTTAAAGAGATGCCATTCATATGCAAACTCAAACCAGAACTGAACATGCAAACTGCCTCAATTCATGCTAAAGTGTTTGTTTAGCCATCTATTTAGTACTGATGTAAATTTTAGCTCGAGCCTACTTAAATATTCACTTTGTTATATTTTCTTTACTCTTGATAATGGCATCATAACGACACCGAAGCGTTGAGCAAAAAATCTTTGTTTCTGCATGCCTTTGCTTTAGCAAATCTCTTTTGATTAAAATAATAATATTATGTTTATAAATAATTCTTTTTACAGTACGATGGTTTTTACTTACTTTAAAACAAAAAAGTGGTCTTTCACTTATTGGACAAGCCATCCCTGGAACATCGGACCTGGGATATCAATAATTATTTGAACAACATTAATTTATTTCAATAAGTCAATTACAAATAATAATAATAATAATAATAATACATGTACCATAAGAAATCTAAAAGGCATGGCTTTTTGTATAGAAAAAAGGACATATTACAAGTACTAGACAAAATGTGAGCGACACAACTGTTTGGACAGTTAAGCTATAAACACTGTAAGCTTAACTTATATTATTAAACATTTACTTTTAACAGTTTCAATCTGTCAAAAATTGAACAAAACAAGAAATTGTAACTAAGCTTACTTACCACAATGCAGAGCAGCACAAAAAGCTACCACAGCCTGCCAAAACAGCATCATTCAATGGCATCCCACAATCATTGCACACAAGGTTCTCATAGACGTCCATTTTAGCACAAAGACTTTAGAGTGGCGGCTATCATGAATGAAAGACAGAATTTATTTTAAAAACTAGTAGTAATCATAGAAATTATAGTGCGTCTCCTTATCCCGTGGCACCTCGTCTTGACCTAGTACCTCAGTTTCATGAATTAATTCAGCCACTGCTTAAAAGGGCTATGTCGCGAGATATGTCACGCAGGCACAAACGTCGGGCCGACATCAAACAAATCAACGCTATCGCCGTGGGATCGGGCAAAATTCTACCATGCTGTGTACTCCGAAAGGTCTCAGATTTTTCCGACATACATGTATAAATAGTATACACTGTATTTGTCTTGATTTCATTTCGGTTATTTCTCCGATTCTGAAATCATACTCATCAGTACATGTACTAATACTGGAACCGGAAATGCGGAATTTCTGAGATGCGTGACTTAAAAGTCACGCAACATTCAACGTGAATTTCGCAGGATTTTTCGGATAAAATTACAACTACCAGTTGCAAGCAAGACAAAAGACTGTTGAATATAATTCCTTTATTAGCTAGACAAAGTTTAGCCACAAAACTGCGAAATCTTTAGTCGCAAATGTGCCCGATACGGGCGCAATTTCGAGCACTGTAAAGTTAATCTGCATTCGCCTGGCGCGGCCAGTCAGTGAATTAATGCTATAAGACATACAGCGAATTGCACCGTACCATAGAACATCGCGAAGAACAACGTCGGTATTTAGGTGAAAGCTTCCCAAATCAGGCAGAGAACCACAGCAAAATCAAAATAAAACATTCAAAACATACCAGAGCGGTAGCGAGGAAAATCCGATAACTTCTTGCTTGATTCCAAAGAGACCCAACAACTTACTTGGTCCGGAGAAGAACCTGCGTCCAATTTTTCCACTACGTACTTTTAGTAGGCATTGACATATTGAGTCAAATGATTCCAAAATCAGGAAAATATCCGAAACTAAATCAAGACAAATAGATTATTCACATGTGACATTTCGGAGGATGATGCCTGATTTTCACGCGCTGGGAATGCTGGAAACAATAATTTTATTGTGACGTTTCAAGATGGCGCAGATTTGGTACCGACACCTTTCTCGATTTGTTCCGCCTAGACGACGCGCTAAGCATGCTGGATACTATTGTGACGTTTCAAGATGGCGCAGATTTGGTACCGACACTTTTCTCGATTCGTTCCGCCTAGCCGAGATTAGGAAGCGTCTCCTTCGTCGACGCAATAAATAGTTATGGAACTGCGACACTGAGGAAATTAGTTGAAGAGCAGTGCTTAAGCACCATCTCTTGAAACAATATAATCCATCCATCCTGATCCAAAGCAGACGAGACCAATTAGCTTCGTCTTCGGTGATCATGACCCGCGAAACCCTTTCATGTTATAAACAACCACACTACTAATTATCGGATTACGGACAAAACTTAGTCGGGATAAAGCTAGTTAGCTTCTTTTAGTCACTGTTTCGTACAAAGCGTGGATACTAAACAATCACAAACTTGAACTAGAGCTATAGGCTTATATGATTTCTAGATTTAAACTACGGATTTCATCTTAACTTGAGAGGATTCGTTCTCTCGCGACGCGGAACCCTCAAAATTCAAATCAAAAACTGTGACCACAAACTTACCACAAATGACCAAACGAATCCCAAACATCGTACAGGACTAATATGAACTTGTGTTTAAATTAAACTAAAAAAAATAAATAAAAAAATACAGATTTGTCTGATGCTAAGCTACGTAGCCTAAAGATTTGTCTGACAGGACGAGCGAGAGATTTGTCTCCACTGAGGTGGGGACTGTCCCATATCCCATGATTCCAGCGGCACAAGAAAGCGAACGGTCCTCCCCAGACCGCGCTCGGTTCGATCGCCCAGCTCTCATCAGTTTCATAGCAGTTTCATCATATTCAACGATTAGAAGCTTATCACGCGATAAGCTTCTAACAGGAATCAACCAATCAACAGTAACGATCACAGGAGCCTCGCAAAATTGATCAACAATTCCCGTGAATCCTTGCAGCTCAAATTATATGTCTGATAAGGGACGGACCATTATTTTTCTGGAGTGTGGGGGGGATGAGAAATTTTCAAACAATATTTTTTTTTTATTTACGCGCCTCTGCAATCATTTTTTTTTTTCATTTTTTTACAGTGCTCAAGGCTCTGGTGCTAAAAATATTTGAGCTAATAGGCTATTTTGCGAAAAAAAAAATCAATAGTGCTATTGCCAATTATTTTGGCCACATACGCTCCTTGTAATTTATAGTTGCTGTTCCTTTATACATCACTCACCCTTTTAATTCCTACGCAGCAACTGGTGCAAATAAAGGGCATACGACAGGAAATATGCAAACGGAGTAGCAGGCTTGTGCAGCCAAATGGAAAGACACATCTTGAAGCTATTTTCAGCTGTATTTGCTTTCGCATCACTGAGCAATATTTCAGTTTTGGAATGTTTTGCAAAAATTTTTTTACAGACATTGTGTTTGCAAACAATTTATTTTGTCTTCTCGGGCCTTGCAAACAATTTTTTCAATATTTCTCATTCCCCCCTCCATGCTAAAGGAACAGGATCCTCTTGTCAGAAGAACCTCTTCTGAACGAACTTTAAAACTCAGCCAAATCGTTTTTATTGAAAACATGGCCTTAAGTCGCTAGGCGTTTATCTACTCCCTCAGGATAAAATATAAGTGCTTTGACGAGGTCTCGAACTAAAAAACTTTTTATTGAAAGTCCGCCGACATACTAACCACTCGACCATCGCTCCTCAACTTAGAAAAATAACTCGAACTACTGTAATCCTGTAGTTTTGGTATGTTTAAACTTCGTCCAATTCTTGTATGAAGTCCTGAAGTTCAGTTCGGTTTATCCGCTCAAGCACAGAGTTAAACAGCAGCTGACAACAGCCCATCCTTACGACATCAAACAATTATAATTAAAGGAACTCGACCACGAACTGGCGTCGTTCTACTGAAATTAATTTGTCAAGCAGAAGCCAAGTCGATGGTATTTGAAAGACAAAGAGAATTAATAAACGAAATGTATGTCATGGCTTTTCCTGATAAGCTCTGAAAATGCATCCAGCTACTTCTGTACTTAAACCTCAATGTTGCGTCCAAATGGTTAATGGGCTAGGTGGTAGAGGAACTCAGAGGTAATGCGCCGATCAATTCGAAACATCAACATCCCCCCCCCCCCCCCCGGGCAATGCCCCGGGCATTTGAACTTTTGAAGATCGACTTGTTCAAATTCCCGCCCCGTTGGGCCAAAATTGCATTCAAATACCCCACCCTAGCACTGGATTTGACTGTCAAATGCCCCTCCTAACGATAAAATGTTTTTAGTGAGATTAAAAAATACACTTTGCATTCACTTTTTCTGATTTATTCTAGCTATTGTTTTCCTCGAGAATATACTCAACTGTTCCGCGTATACTTTGCAACTGATAGTTCACGGCACTCCTGTGGCACTCCTGTGGTTGTCTTGGGGATTTACTTTTCGATATTTTTTTATTTGAGTAATTTCTCGTGTGATCAACAAATATTGCAAAAATATTTAGCAACGCGGTTGATTCATTTTTGGAAGCGTTAATTTCCACGAGGTGAAAATTTATTATTCTAAACGCGTTTTATATCAACTGACAAATGTTTCCTTAAAGAATTTTCTGTTTGAGAGAGTTCATTTTGCAGTGTTTTTTTCTTTCAATCAATGGCCGTTTAAAATCTGCCTACATTTAATAGACTGGCACAGGACTGGCAATGCAGTCAGCCATTTTGACTTCGAAATCTAAAACGCGTTGAATGGCAGTTGAATTTAACTTTTCATACAAACCTTCAAAAACACTGCAAAGCTTTGTCAGCCCATTTTACTAGCCATTCACTAACAAAAACGATATTTTCCCCTTTAAATTGCTCCATGTTGAATCTGAACTGCTACCGCATGTGTTTGATAGGCGCCGGCCAAAAAAATATATTTTGAACACTTCCGGTTCAAATTCCCCACCCCACCCAGGCAAAGTCAAATTCCCCACCCCTGGGATGGCCTTTCATATCAAATTCCCGACTCCCCGGGCACAGAAAATGTTCAAATACCCGGGGCTTGCCCGGGGGGGGGATGTTGATGTTTCGAATTGATCGGCGCATAAGGATGTTAATTAAAGGGTGCAAATTAAAACTACTTAATAGACAAATTCGGCTAACGCATTGTTGTACCCAATTCAAACCTTTTGGGATTAAAACTCTTTGTTCGTCATATTTCCATATCAATGAAGCATTGACATGGAAATTATATGGAAATATTGTGAACAAAGAATCTTATTCCCAGAAGGTTTGAATTGGGTACAACAATGCGTTAGCCGAATTGGTCTATGGAGCATTCATAGCTCATTTATCGTTTTTTGATAAATTTGATCAATACTGTATTAGCTTGTCGATTATTATAATGACAAATTTCATTTCTGAGACCCCCCTCTTCCATGTTATTCTAATCAGAATTTATGTCTCATCCTTTCAATCTCACACACTATTCAAATTGCCCAAATATTCCACGGGAGCTGATTACCAATGAGAAAGCGCTATAAGCACGGAGTTCACACCCTTTAGTTTAGTATGCAAAGGTATAAGAAGGACAAAACATGTTGTTTGTCGTGTTTTAACGCTTGAAACTTCTGATCGTGAGTTTCGCTGGAGTTCCGCCATGGCTGATGAACAACGTCCTGTGTTACCGGTTCCCCTTCCAGCCGCTGCTGTTCTAGCAGCTCCTCCAGCGCCACCAGCGCCAGCAGCTCCAGTTGTAGTTCAACCAGCTCAGGCGGCTCAAGCGGCACAAGTCCCGAATTTAGAGGTAAACACGTGGCCCGTCATTTATTTCATACAGTTACATTAATTGGTTAAGATTCCTCTTTATGCCAGGTCAACAAATTGTTAGTTTTCGCTGTTTTAGCTGGCGTGCTGGTTATTGCCAGCGTCGAAACCTGGTTCCGTTTCTTTTGACCCTAGGTCAACAAAATTGTGCGAGTTCTGGCCAGTTCGTTAGCCGGCGCGCTGGTTGTAGCCAGCTTAGGCTAATTGGGTCATGGTTTAGACTCAGTTAAATTAAGTCAATATATTTCTGACTAGTTGTAGCCGGTCCGCTGGTTGTGGCCAGCCTAGGCTAATTTTGTTACGTTCTTGATTTTAGTTCAATTAGATATCTTTCTTAACTGGTTGTAGCCGGTCCTCTGGTTGTAGCCAGCGTTGGTTAATTTGGCATTGTTTTTGAACTTTAGTTCAATTGAATTGATATATTTTTTGACTGGTTGTAGCCGGTCCGCTGGTTGTACCCAGCATTGGTTAATTTGGCTATGTTTCGGACTCTATAATTCAACTCAATTAATATTCTTGACTGGTTGTAGCCGGTCCTCTGGTTGTGGCCAGCGTAGGCTAATTTGGTTATGTTTTGAACTTTAGTTCAATTAAATTGATATATTCCTTGACTGGTTGTAGCCGGTCCGCTGGTTGTAGCCAGCGTTGGTTAATTTGGCATTGTTTTTGAACTTTAGTTCAATTAATTTGATATATTTTGACTGGTTGTAGCCGGTCCACTGGTTGTAGCCAGCGTTGACTAAGTTTTGATCATGGCTTTGTCCCTAGGTTAACTAATTATGCGTGCTTTAGTCGGCTTGAACCGGCGCGCTGGTCGTAGACAGTGTTGGTTAATTTGGTTATGCTTTGACTCTATGTCAACTAATTTACGAAATTTATACTTCTTCTGCTCCGGTTGTCGCCGGAGCGCAGCTTGTAGCCAGCGTAGGCTTATTCGTTACATTTTGACTCTTAGGTCAACTAAGTCTATATAGTAGCCGGCACGCTGGTTGTAGCCAGTATAAGTTAACCTTAAGATTTTAGTTATGGTTTTTTGATACCAGACCACCGAAGTTGCGGTATTTCTAATCGACTATCACCAACGTCTGTTGGTTTTAAGCCAACGCGGGTTTACTAAAATCGTGGTTATGTTTGATAAGTGACAAACAATCAATTTTCTTTATACTCTCTGACCGGTTTTAGCTGGCGTGTTCACTTGTTTGTAGTCACGTGAGGCTGGAGGCTTTCTCTCCTTCTGGGGTTCTCGGGAAAATTTAAGTCCGCGTTCTGTCTATAGTTGGTGCTGGCTACTTGTTTGCTTTTTTTTTTTTTTACTGTGCTACATTTTAATGCGATTAAACGTGGCCCCTGGCCTGTTATGACCCGGGGTGCCGGTCGTAGTCTGTATAGGTCGATTCAGGTTAGGCTTATTTTGCTAGTTACCGTTTTTGTAGTTGTTTAGGCTACGTTTGTTAGCCATAGGACTGTTTCCAGGAAGCCATTTAAACAGATATGACGGTGCATTTTTCGACTGATTTACTGTAATCAATTACAATTTGGTTGTAGGAACAAGTCCAAAGCTTGACCACGCAATTGTCTGAGGTCAAAAAATCGGTTGATACCTCTTCAGTGGGGCAGGCCCTCTTTAATGTACGCTAGCTGGCCTCCCGCCCGTCGGCTGTGTTCGACCCCTTCGCCTTGATTGGTGCCCTGTTACGTTTAGAGGAAGTGGCTCGCCGCGTTGGCCATCCAGAGGTGAAAAAATTTGCAGCTGTCCTGTCACAATGCAAGAGACTTCCGAATGGCCCGGTCATGGGTGAAGTTGCGACACGCTTACTGGGCGATGAGGTGGAAAAGGAGGTCGCCAACGTAGTGTCAAAAATGCTTAAAGCCAGACCCTGGTATGGACCTCGTCAGGATCAGGCTTTCCCTGGAACGTCTAGTCAGCGTGGGTTTTCTCCACAACGTGCTTATATGGGCTTCCAGTCCAGAGACGTCAGATGCTTCAAGTGCCAAAAGCCGGGTCATTTTGCTCGCAGATGCCCTCAATCGAAATAGGTTCCTTGAGAGGAAAGCGAGTTTCTACCTTCCTGTGTAATGTGTTTCCTCATTAAAGTTTGAGTGTTCACTGGCCCTCATATTGTTTTTGTTTTTATCTTGCCAAGTTACACATTTTACTTCCCTCACACCCCTGCATTCATTGGGTCTTGGGTTCTCTTGGGGGGGGGGGGGTGGGGAAGTGATGGCAACATCCCAGGGTAATCTGATACCCTTTGTACCCGACTCCAGCAGTTGCGCCGGGATTGTTCGCCATCACCGATCCCGTTTTACTTCCAGTTTCTGCTAGGTCTTTAATGTCCGTCTATTCCTCTGTTTCTTTTAGCCCCCTACGAAACGATCGAGGAAAACTGTGATTTATGATGTTCCAGAATGGGAACTACGAGGACACTTTGATCCTATAGCAGCGTTAGACCGTTCTAGAATCCGCACTGTCAAATGGATCTCCATAAACGGGATCGCTGATGGTGGGCACATCCCGGATGATCTCAGGTTAAAACGCAGGAAATTCTTCGATTTCCAAATGATGATGGGCTCTTGTTTAATCATACATGGGGTAAAACCTTACGTGGGGGAAGCTCTAACTTATTTGGTATTAAGCGATGTCAGAATACCAAAATTTGCGCTGTAGCCGCAATAGAACGCTATATTTCGATCTCTAGAGGTTTATGCGTTGACCTTTCAGAAGGTTTTCTTTTTCGGCCTACGTCAAAATCGGGCGGGATAATTAATACCCCTATTTCCTCTGAGGCAATGGGAAATCGCTTTAACACATACTTGAAGGAATTGGACATCTTTGAAGGGGAAACCGCCCATAGTTTTAGGTCTGGCTCTGCCATTACCTTAGCACTGACAGGTGCAAATTTGGCGGATATCATGAACCACGTTGGCTGGGGGAGGGAACATACTGCTCGCTACTATATGCAGCTGGCAAAAGTCGTTCAGTTTGACAGTGTAAGTTCTCGTTTAGCCGATGCTGTAGATAGTCACCACACAACTGCCGAATTGACTCAACTATTCAGGATTTAAATCGCCTGAAGAATTTTGCTACAGCCTTCCCTCCCGTGGAGTCTTTAACACGCAAAAATGATGACTTGCCTTTAATAAAGGGAGGGTTTCACGGTTCGGCGCATGTGCAAGCTATGATGTCACTCATTTAATTTCAATGTTTAGACCAATCGGAAGCGAGTAGATAACTCCGGCGGGAAATTTGCCCGTGGAAATGTCGCGGTCAGTCAGCTGATTGAATGGATGATTATGCATACACATGTTCGCCATGAAAGCCACCAGAGCGTAGAATAAATCCTTCGGGTCAAAGGTTTTATTCAGTGTTGACTTTGTCGGTGTTATTCGTTGAAATTTTCTATAAATTTTGGTCATCCTTCGCTTTGTTTGGACTAATTATAGCAGTGTTTGATTATTGAAGTAAATGTGAGTGTTTTTTCACCGATAAAATTGGTAAGAAAGCGAATAAAGCATTATAATCTGTGCACATGCGCCGAACCGTGAAACCATCCCTTTAATCTTGTCGAACGTTTGATTGGCACATTGTTTTTCTCTCATCTACGCATAAAGAGCTGAATTTTCGGAAGTTGACTTTTAGATCAGGTGACAGTTCCGAAGTGCGTATTAGTTTACTATCCCTGTAGACACCCTGTGATCTGTTGCTCTCTGTAAATCTTCCGCCGAATGAATTGTATATTTGATGGCATTTGACGATACATTTATTTCTGTACCAAGAAACCTACAAAGCACGACTTACGGAATTTCGAGCAATCGAGTAAATTTTAACCAGAATCCGAGCATGCGAGCACTGATTTCAAAATTTTGCGAGCACGAGCAAGCGAGCACTCGTCTAAATTTTGCGAGCACTTAATAATAAATAAATAAATAAATAAAACTTTATTTCTGTGTCAAGAAAGAATATAGCAGTTACCCACTAAGTAAGGACACCTATCTAAACTATCTAAATAATTATGCAAGCTAAATTACACAAATAAACTAGTAGTAATCATAGATTATAGTGCGTCTCCTTATCCCGTGGCACCTCGTCTTAGCCTCTGAGTACCTCAGTTTCCAGAATTAATTCAGCAACTGTTGAAAAGGGCTATGTCACGAGATATGTCACGCAGGCAAAAACGTCGGGCCGTCATCAAACAAATTCACGCTATCGCCATGGAATCGGGCAAAATCCTGCCGTGCTGTGTACTCCGAAAGGTCTCAGATTTTTCCGACATATAAATAGTATATTTGTCTTGATTTCATTTCGGTTATTTCTCCGATTCTGAAATCATACTCCTCAGTACATGTACCAATACCGGAACCGGAAATGAGAAATTTCGACGTTTAAGTCACGCAGCATTCAACGTGAAATTTCGCAAGATTTTTCGGATAAAATTACAACTACCAATTCAACCAATTGCAAGTAAGACACAAGACTGTTGAATATAATTCCTTTTTAGCTAGACAAATTTTAGTCACAAAACTGCGAAATCTTTAGTCGCAAATGCGCCCGATACAGGCGCAATTTCGAGCACTGTAAAGTTAAATTATCTGCGTTCGCCTGGCGCGGCCGGTCAGTGAATTATTGCTACAAGACATAAGTGAATTGCACCGTACCGTAGAACATCGCGAAGAACGACGTCGGTATTTAGGTGAAAGCTTCCCAAATCAGGCAGAGAACCACAGCAAAATCAAGATAGAACATTCAAAACATACCAGAACGGCAGCGAGGAAAATCTGTAACTTCTTGCTTGATTCCAAAGAGACCCAACAACTTACTTGGTCCGGAGAAGAACCTTCGTCCAATTTTTCCACTGCGTACTTTTACTAGGCATTGAAATATTGAGCCGTACGATTCCAAAATCGGGAAAATATCCGAAACTAAATCAAGACAAATAGATTATTCACATGTGACATTTCGGAACCCCAGCTCCCCAGGATGATGCCTGATTTCCACGCGATGCTGGATACTATTGTGACGTTTCAAAATGGCGCAGATTTGGTACCGACACTTTTCTCGATTCGTTCCGCTTAGCCTAGACGACGCGCTAAGAATGCTGGATACTATTGTGACGTTTCAAAATGGCGCAGATTTGGTACCGACACATTTCTCGATTCGTTCCTCTTAGCCGACAAGATTAGGAAGCGTCTCCTTCGTCGACGCAATAATAAGTAGGATTTTGTATAAAACTCTATTACATAAAATCTTATAGAATATTAATCCAAATGTAAAATATGTGTACAAACTAAGAATTACATAGGACACAACTTTTACAATCATACGTAATAAGGTTAATTAGATCTTGTTTTCTGATTAGATTCTTAAAAGCTTCTAGAGTAAGTAGTTCCCTTGCATTTGCATCTAACTTGGACCAGAGTACTGGTCCTGCAGATATCTCACTGAGTGTTTTCCAAAACGCGTAGTTCTTACGGGCACAAGTCCCCTTTAACCTTGAACATAAGTATATTGCTATATCTTGCAATCTTCTATTCTGCAAAGTAGGTAATTTAGCCCATTCCAGGAATGTCTTATAAGATGAATACAGACTTGAAAATTTTAAGGGACCATTCGATACCCCTAAACACCACAACAGCATATCTTTAAAGGCACGTTCTTTCTTGTATGATGATTGGCTTTTTCCTTAAAAATGTCGTTTAGGAATGGTTCGCTTTCAATAAAATGCCATTTGTTCATGAGAATTTTGTTTCAAGTTGGACGCTGATGGTTGATATTGTGTTACAAAGGGCAAGATTCGTTTGTTTTCTTTGTTGTTATTTTTTTTGTTGGAGGGCTAGTTTTCTGTCTTCAAAGTTCACTTCAGAGAGTGTTTCCTGTATCAAACGTTCTGGTTAACCTCCCTGAAGGAGGCGGTT
This sequence comes from Dendrophyllia cribrosa, assembly GCA_024195265.1. NCBI lineage: Eukaryota > Metazoa > Cnidaria > Anthozoa > Scleractinia > Dendrophylliidae > Dendrophyllia > Dendrophyllia cribrosa. Next base: position 41,922,098 of record JAJLRJ010000003.1, on the reverse strand, counting down.
TTCTTTTTAAGTTTTTAACTTTCGTCTCTTCAAATAGTATTTTAGAAGAGTTTGTTTGCAGTAGTCTTAAGGCGGGGGTCCACATGAAAGCCATTTTCCCGCTACTTGACATGGCTTTAATGGAAACTCTCGTTAGTTCTCGTTTCAAGCAATCCAAAACCTCTATGCTCATCTCATGAATCTATGTTATGAACGGGGTGTTTTGTAAATTTTTGGGTGATTTTTGGGTTCGTTTGGAAGTAAATAGTTTTTCTCAAAGGATTTGTAAAATTAAGAGAAATAAGAAATATTAAAGATTTAGTGGTTTTAAAATTAAAATTTGTAGTTAATAATTAATATACGGACACCAACTTAGTCCACTAGCAACCTGGGGTACTCTTGCGTGGGTATCAACTGTCTGTTGGTGTTCCTAAAATAATTTTTTTTTCTTCTATGCCTTCTTTTTAAAAACCTCTTCAAATCAAACATGTTTTTAACAGTTTCTCTCAATAATTGAAGAAAACACAAGACATGCAATTACTGAGGGTCTCAATGGGGTTAACCGTTAGCCGTAAAACGGCTCAAAACATTAACCGTAACGGGATGAAATTAATCGTTGGGGTAATAAGCTCCTGTTAGCCGTAAAAAGCCAAAAATTTAACCATTAATCGTAAAAGCCACCACCCCTTGAGACCCTCTTAACTAGAAATACGTGTCTCGCAGAACCTCGCGAAGCTCGGGGGAGCTAGGATGCACTGCAAAATCTTAGCGATGTGGGAGGGAGAGATGGAATTTCTGATTTAAATGGAAAGGTTGGGTTGCTTGCTGGCAATGGCCCCAAAATTTAAAGTTGAGACATTTTCGTTCCAGTCTCTTCCATTTAACTTGTACTTTGTGCCCTGTGTTCCTAAAATAAAATAAATGGGAGCTGGTGCTGGTCAGTTTTGGGTTTTGAGCTGTGGGTCGCTGTAACTGCTATGGGACTGTGTCGGTACCAAACAATCCTCAGGCCCTTCCTCCCCCCCTCCCCCCCCCCCCCCCAATTTTTGTTAAAAGGAAAATTGGTCTGAAAGTGGATGTATAAGTGCTGTTGTGGACAGGGGTTCAGGACAATATGCAGTGGTATTCTGTTTATTTTGATTGTCTCAATTAAATTCCATTTTTAAAGATTGTGAGTGCTATCTCCCAAATTAACCTGTTCCCTTTAGATACTGCTATAGTTTTTGTTCTATATACTGGGTATCAAATAATTGGTAACCCAATCCTGTATTTGCTTGAATGGTTGAGATCACAGGAGGTTACTATGTTGATGTACATTCTCCTTACTGGTGTCAATACAGTTCACATAGCCATATAACTATAGTGAATTTGTAACTCTTGTTGAAGGTGATGAGGTTCTCAATTTGCATAATCTATGTACTTGCTCGTACACTGATATTGTGAGAAGATTTAAAATACTGATCACTGTTCCAATAATAAATGTGAAGCAGTAATGTTGATGTGTCATGTGTTTACGTACATGTATACAGTTGCTACACATTAGCAGGCCATGATTGCAAACAGAAAATTATTTTTTCCTAACAAAATGTTTTTATCCAAATTGTAAACAGAAATTCTCTTTACTAAACCATTGGAATGTTATTTCTTATTGAACTATTTTATGAAGAATGCTGTAAACTCAAGATACCGTATATGTATACAAAGCACACATTTCACTCAGTTCATTCACAATGCTACATCATGTAAATGTTGTATATTTGGGAAATCATTTCTACCTGTGTGATCTGCAGTTTTGATCATTTATCTGTAGTTTTGATCATTTAAAAAGTTCCTCAGTGACCTTAGTGAGAATATCTAAAAACATCAAATTACAGTGTGAACTAAGAGAATTATTTTTCAGTGTTTGATTATCCTCTCAGTCAGTAGTTTAGCCACTTAAATTTTTTTTTTTGCAAAAGCCGGTGATTTGAGCTACATTTCTTAATCGCTCTTCTTCACTGAGTCTGTTTGCTTTTCCCTACCGTATCAGGTATGAAAGATATTCGTCACGAGTATTTAGCTGATCGTGTAATTCTTGCCGCCTCTCGTTGCGTCCACAAACAGAATCATTTTGTCCAACACTTCCAGTCGGTGTCGCCTCTTCTGATCGGTTTCGTTCAGAATTCTAATGGCGGCATTTTGTCAAGGCGTTTGAACCTAGTCAAACGGTGTGCCTAGGCTGTTCGAAGTCTTTGTAATCTATGCTCTCGTTGTCTCTTCGTTGCTCGATCGCGCTGAATTTCAAGTCACCGTTCAGCGGAGTTTCGATAGTTAATTTTCTCGGACAAGGATTTCCAGTCACTTGTTGAATTCAGCGTTGTTGTGTTTGCTGTTCTTTCTCATTTCCATCAAGAATTGGTTGTGTTTCACCGAGAGTAAATGGGTAAACGGCCGCCGGCACGGCCTCCATGAATAAACATGAGTGCGCCATTGTCAGCGGTCGCGATTTTTGTTGCCAGGCAACTGCCGGACACCATCAAGTATATATTGAAAAGGTGGTCAACGAAAATTACAGCAATTTCACTACAAATAGCCCAAACAAGGGTTTTTATGACCCCAATCAGCCCGAAAATTACAGAGAAGAGAGAGAGAAGAGGGAAAGGGAGCGTGGGCGAGAGAAAAAAAAGACTAGCAACAGTCTTTAGTTTTTATATTGGGGGTTTTAGATATAGCTTTTGAACGGCGAAAAAACAAGGCCATGCATACTCACGAACGGTTACTTTGGGCCATACCCCTTTTAAAAAATCCAGGTATATATTCTTAGGATGTTCCCTGCACGTTTTCAGCTCATTTGGATGAAACGTCAGTGTTTGATGAGATCCAAAAAGCTGTGTGTATTCTGGCTTTTTCTGTTCTCTGAAGTCAAATTGTCATCGTATTTTCAAACCTAAGATCGGAATGCAGAAAGATACATTTTTTGGCTTTGGTTTCCTACATCTACAGATACTAAGGATGTAAGGATGTTCTGTGCAAATTTTCAGCTCATTTGAAGTAATTTTCAGTTTTTTATAATTTTTTTTTTCAGAAAAAAATCCCAAATGGCGCCCATGACTCCTGTATTCCACAAAAAAGAGAAAAAAATGGGAAAATAGTACGTCTAGCTGCGACTTCACGCGAAAAAGGGACGAAACAGGAGGGAAAAAATGACGAGAATCGTGAAACTGGCCTCGTTAGTTCAAATCTTCTCTGGGAGCACTGCAAGTATCGCACCTCATATTTGGTGTGAAAGTTGGACAGGCCCGCACCGGGAGTTAATGTTTGGCCGGCCAAAGGTTAGTGTTAGGGTTACTGTTTGACCAAGGGTTAGGGTTAGGGGAAAGGCCTAGGGTTGTGTATGAACATACCCAAGGCTCGCACCCAGCACATTCTTCTTATAGATGTGTGTAGCTGTGAATATATGTTTTCCCTGTGATATGGTCGTAGACGAAAGATACAGCGAAAAGTTTAGTATTTATAGTATTCATAGTGAAACTTAAGCGATACGAAGGAGGTCGCCATGACACATGACGCGGGGAGCCTTGGATTTCGAGACCGCGATATATCGGCCCGCGGCAGGGCCGTGAACGGGCAACAGCGTCGAATAGGCCGCAGTCTCGGAGCGAGTTCGATACTGCACGCGTCGATCTCTCCGTAGCGCCGATTAAAACATATTTTAGGCCCGTCAGGTGATGGAAAGACATCATTAAGTCCGGAAATCCGTAAGTCACCAGCACCTCTCAAAGAAACGAGACGTGTTTCTTGCCGGCTTCGGCTCGGATGAAAATGGGCCGTAGCGGACAAGAAGATCCTGCGGGAAAGTCTGGAAGCAGTTCGGATCCCTCGAAGGGCAGATTCGTGAGTTGTGGCCTATTTGCCAGCGCACGCCGTAGGCGAATTGCCCGACATCCGAAGTGGTTCCAGACTTATATTATTTTGTTGATGGTCTGGGAGGGGAACTCCATTTCGAATTGGCCATCTTGCTTCCCGGCATGCTTTGCGTCAGTGGGCGGGCAGGGAGTATAGGTTCGCGTTGCGTGCTCGGGGTGCGCGCCGGACACAGAGCTTTGTGCAGCCCTAAGCCGAAGTTGGGGGAGGTTAGGAGCCGGCACTGGGGAACCGGGAGTGGAGTGGCTCAGTTTTTGCCTATTTTTTCACAAAAGTTTGGGCAAATCTGTCGCATTTCTCCCATTTAGACAAACTCATGAATTTTACAATGCAGAACATTTTTTTTTTTCATCGCAACTGAAGCTCCTTTGCTAGTTTAATGGTTTTCAAGCAAAAAAAGTGCATCTAGCTGCGACTTCACGCGAAAAATGAAAACAAAAAGGAGGAAGGAGGTAAAACTGGCCTCGTTATTTGAAATCTTCTGTGAAAGCACTGTAGGTATCGCACCCCATCTCTGTTGTAAAAGTTGGACTGGCGCGCGCAGCGGCAGTTAATGTTTGGCCAAGGGTTAGCGTCAGGGTTAATCCAAGATGACGCCCGTGACTCCAGGATTTCATCGTATTTTCAAACCTAAAATCCGAATGCAGAAAGATACATTTTTTGGCTCTGGTTTCCTACATCTACATATACTGAGGGTGTGTCCTGCACGTTTTCAGCTCATTTGGATGAAACCTCAGTGTTTGAGGTCCAAGAAGCTGTGTGTATTCTGGCTTTTTCTGTTCTCTGAAGTCAAAATGTCATCGTATTTTCAAACCTAAAATCCGAATGCAGAAAGATACATCTCTTGGCTCTGGTTTCCTACATCTACATATACTGAGGATGTTCCCTGCACGTTTTAAGCTCATTTGGATGAAACCTCAGTGTTTGAGGTCTAAAAAGCTGTGTGTATTCTGGCTTTTTCTGTTCTCTGAAGTCAAAATGTCATCGTATTTTCAAACCTAAAATCCGAATGCAGAAAGATACATTTCTTGGCTCTGGTTTCCTACATCTACATATACTGAGGATGTTCCCTGCACGTTTTAAGCTCATTTGGATGAAACCTCAGTGTTTGAGGTCCAAAAAGCTGTGTGTATTCTGGCTTTTTCTGTTCTCTGAAGTCAAAATGTCATCGTATTTTCAAACCTAAAATCCGAATGCAGAAAGATACATTTCTTGGCTCTGGTTTCCTACATCTACATATACTGAGGATGTTCCCTGCACGTTTTAAGCTCATTTGGATGAAACCTCAGTGTTTGAGGTCCAAAAAGCTGTGTGTATTCTGGCTTTTTCTGTTCTCTGAAGTCAAAATGTCATCGTATTTTCAAACCTAAAATCCGAATGCAGAAAGATACATTTCTTGGCTCTGGTTTCCTACATCTACATATACTGAGGATGTTCCCTGCACGTTTTAAGCTCATTTGGATGAAACCTCAGTGTTTGAGGTCCAAAAAGCTGTGTGTATTCTGGCTTTTTCTGTTCTCTGAAGTCAAAATGTCATCGTATTTTCAAACCTAAAATCCGAATGCAGAAAGATACATTTTTTGGCTCTGGTTTCCTACATCTACATATACTGAGGATGTGTCCTGCACGTTTTCAGCTCATTTGGATGAAACCTCAGTGTTTGAGGTCCAAAAAGCTGTGTGTATTCTGGCTTTTTCTGTTCTCTGAAGTCAAAATGTCATCGTATTTTCACACCTAAAATCCGAATGCAGAAAGATACATTTCTTGGCTCTGGTTTCCTACATCTACATATACTGAGGATGTTCCCTGCACGTTTTAAGCTCATTTGGATGAAACCTCAGTGTTTGAGGTCCAAAAAGCTGTGTGTATTCTGGCTTTTTCTGTTCTCTGAAGTCAAAATGTCATCGTATTTTCAAACCTAAAATCCGAATGCAGAAAGATACATTTTTCGTGTTTTGGATTCCTACATCTACATATACTGAGGATGTTTCCTGCACGTTTTTAGCTCATTTGGATGAAACCTCAGTGTTTGAGGTCCAAAAAGCTGTGTGTATGCTTGGCCTTGTTTTTTCGTCGTTCAAAAACTACCTCTAAAACCCCCCATATAAAAACTAAAGGCTGTTGCTAGTCTTTTTTTTCCTCGCCCTCGCTCCCTTTCCCTCTTCACTCTCTTCTCTGTGATTTTCGGGCTGATTGGGGTCATAAAAACACTTTTTTGGGCTAGTTGTAGTGAAAATGCTGTAATTTTCGTTGACCACCTTTTCAAAAATCCAGGTATATATATATATATATATATATATATATATATATATATATATATATATATATATATATATGTATGTTATGTAAAAAAACGGTCGGTGTAAAAAAGCTGCTTTTTTACATAAAAAAGCTGTCTTTTTACAATTATACTAGAAATACGTGTCTCGCAGAACCTCGCGAAGCTTGGGGGAGGATGCACTGCAAAATTTCAGCAATGTGGGAGGGAGAGATGGAATTTCTGATTTGACTGGAGAGGTTGAGTTGCATGCCGGCAATGGCCCGAAATTTAAAGTTGAGACATTTTAGTTCCTAGTCGCTTCTATTTAACTTGTACTTAGTACCCTGTCTTCCTAAAATAAAATAAATAGGAGCTGGTACTGGTCAGGTTTTGAGCTGTGGGTCGCTGTAACTGCTATGGGACTGGGTATCAAAAGATCCTCAGGCCCTTCCTCCCCCCCCCCCCCCCCCCCCCCTCCCAAACCTATCTTCATTAATTTTTGTCAGAAGGAAAATTGGTCTGAAAGTGTATTTATAGTACTGTTGTGGACATGGGTTGTGGACATGGGTCGAGGACAATATGCAGTGCATGTGTTCTGTTTATTTTGATTGGGTGAGAGCGGTTTGTTTATCAGGAATACAGCTAACTCCTGCTGTCTTGATTAAATTCCATTTTTGAGGCTTGTGAGTGCTATCTCCCAAATTAACCTGTTCCCTTTAGATACTGCTGATGTTTTTGTTCTATATACTGGGTATCAAATAATTGCTAACCTAATTCACTATTCGCTTGAATGGTTGAGATCGCAGGAGTTTACTGTTGCTGAAGAGTGATGTTGCACAATAAAATAACAACTCAATGGTGGTACAGTTGTAGTAAAAATAATAATTTAATCTTACTCAAAAAGAGCAATGAGGCTACAGTAACATAGAATAGTAAAACCTCCTAACATACCATAGATAATAGTAATTAAATGTAGCATTGTCATATGCATACAATGTTATGTAATTTAAGCTTATATCAAGATTCTTAGTGAGAATTTCAATAAACATCAATTTACAGTTTGAACTTAGAGAATAGTTTCCAGTGTTTGAGTACTAATATATTATATTGAAAAACAGGTCCTCTTATCATCTACCTGTCAATTTTTAGGTACTTTAAATCTTGTTTTTTGCAAAAGGTAAATTAAACAATAAGCTTAATTTATAGAGGGTTGTACGTATATAAGCTTAAAAGGCTAGGTTGTTTGAATTGAAGAGCATTGGAGAGCGAATTAAAGTGTGGTGATTTGAGCTAGATTTCTTAATCGTTCTTCTTCTCTGAGCCTTTCTTGTAATCTGTGTTTGCTTTTCCCTACCGTATGAAAGATATTCGTCACGAGTATTTAGCTGATCGTGCAATTCTTGCCGCCTCTCGTTGCGTCTATAAACAAAATCATTTTGTCCAACACTTTCAGTCGGTGTCGCCTCTTCTGATCGGTTTCGTTCAGAAGGCGTTCAAGGCGTTTGAACCTACTCAAACGGTGTGCCTAGGCTGTTCGAAGTCTTTGTAAACGATGCTCACGTTGTTTCTTCGTTGCACGATCGCGGTGAATTTCAAGTCGCCGTTCTCGCTCCAGCGGAGTTTCGGTGGTTAATTGTCTCGGGCAAGGATTTCCAGCCACTTTTTGAAGCCAGTGTTGTTGTTCTCAGGTATATTAAGGCCTGGGTCAGTTAAGGTACATTTAAAAACTACCGGGGGTGGTCTATCTCATAAAGTATGGAACATATTGATATGAAACTTGGCCAAAGGCTTAAACTTGATACACAGATTAATTTTGATAAGAAGTTGTCACGAAAACAGTCACACAACTGATTAAGGTATCAAATTTCCATGTTTTTCTTTAGGCTAAGTGCAGTAGAACTTAAACCACTCTGACTGACAAAATATCGTTTGGATATTTTTAAGTGCGCAAAGTCATACACGAAACAAACTGGAAGGCGTGACCAGGTCACGTGACGATTGAAACGTCACGATTTTGTTGTCACGGAATAACCGGAAAACAGTCATGCCGCGTAGGAGGACCACGTTTCCAGTTACATTTGGAAAGTACCTTACAAGGGTAGAAATAATGCCACTTAAAACTCGCAGGAAACACAATTTTTCCTTGTCTGCAAGAGTACTGAAGGAACAAACCGGAAGTAAAACCTCAATTGGTCACGTGATAGGTTGCCATGGAAACATCAACGTCAAAAAGGACTGTCTTAAGTCAAATGCCGTTGCCAAGTCTCATACTTATGACACGTTTCCTTTTGAAGATAGACCACCCCCCTTACTCTTTTGATAAAATAGGGGAAGAGCCAGTCCTTAATATACCTGAGTTGTTTCTCATTTGCATCAGAAATTGGTCGTGTTTGACAAGTTTATCCTTACTCATCGTCGGTGAGCCCGGCCGCCATGAATAAACATGAAGCGTGCCATCCATTGTCAGCGGTCGCGATTTTTGTTGCCAGGCAACTGCCGGACACCATCAAGAATATAAATATATATATATCTGACTGGATTTGACAAAACATGCTCGCTAACTTTTCGCTTGGACATGGGCCCGGCCCATGTCCAAGCCACTCCCGTCGCTGAAAATTGAGGGGGCTTACCGTAACCCGATATGCTGCGACATAGCCCCGGGGACAGGGCTAACAGCCGCTGGTTGTCTGGGGGTTGTGCGTCAAAACCACAGGGGTGGGGAGGGGGGAGTTTTGACACTTTGAGTGGAATTCAACCTGTTGGTCTGTTGTATTTCGAGTTGAAATCCGTTTTAATAAATGTTAGTGCAGTCAGTTTTAGTGAAAATTTTTTTAGCTGGCCTGTGGTTGGGCCGCCTTGGTCAGGGCTAACCGTGGGTGGGTGGCTGGGGAGCCGGTGTTGTGTGTCCGAGGAACAGGGGTGGGCAGAGGAGACTTTTTAAGACTTTGACTGAAATTCCTGTCTCAGTCTTGGCAGCCATGTTTTGTCAAATCCAGTTAGATAATTAATACCTGTGGCCCAATGTCACCTCCCTCTATGCAAATGTTCCCTGGGGACTAGATTTTTGTCTTCCTGGAGTGGTTTTCGCCTTGATAATTAATTAATACCTGTGGCCCAATGTCACCTCCCTCTATGCAAATGTTCCCTGGGGACTAGATTTTTGTCTTCCTGGAGTGGTTTTCGCCTTGATAATCAATTTATACCTGGCCCAATGATACACGGATCCCTTCTATGTTAAGATGTATCCTAAGTATTGTTTCTTAACAATAGGTCATTGTTATTTTTACAATACTGTATTGTTAAGTCCCTGGTCCCTATTGTTAGGTCCCTGGATGTGTCTTTTCCTTGATAATTAATTTATACCTGGCCCATTGATAGGCTCGGTGGGGTGTAAATTGAAGCCATGAAAATGTTGGTATTAGGGTAAGGTTTGGCTATGTGTAAATTACAAAATTGCAGATCGCTAAAGAAACCTAATTTTTCTTTCTCTTTTTGAACATGAACACTGTCCTTAGGAATTCTGGGAAGTTTGGAAGGCCAGTGAAAACCTGGAGGAGATCAGTAGAAGAGGAGCTGAAGGAAGCCAACGTCGCCTGACACACGGCAAAGAAAACATCTACAAATAGGGTCCGCTGGCGCAGCATTGTCGACGCCCTTTGTTCCACTCGGAACCTAATGGATTAACTACTAACTACTACTACTTTTATCTTTTTTAAAAACAAATCTGCGAAACTGAAGAGCTACTCTTTTAATTTATTGTAAAGCTCTTGGAACAGCGATGAAAAAGCGATGTAGAAATGTTTTTAGCACGTGGAAAGAGCCTTCGGTCACTCAGGCTAGTTTGGTAGCTGGGTCATCCAGAAGGGATAATGGCTTGTGGCATTGACAATGACCAACTGACAATTTCATGGTTGCAGCTGGCTTACTCGAGAAGAGTTTGGCTGTTTGCATAAAATTGCCAATTAGCATCGTTGTAGTCCCAGAGTAGTTCTGTGGTCTCCGCGATGTCATGAAGAGCGACAAAGAAAACACGTGGAACTTTTGAATTCTTGTTTGCCACGAAGGGCTTAACGTTGGCCTTTCCCCTCGAATGGTTGAGTGTGGCACCCCATGTTAAGGCACTTGTTGGGTTGCCTTCGTAAGGATCAATCCTAAAAAAGGAGGGATTACAGTTACACTGCAATTTTTGCAAAACTTATCGTGCTAATAGAACTGATTGAACTTGTTAAGAAAATGACAGCTTTCTTAACTTGTTATGGGCTGATATCTTCAACTTATAATTTTGAAGGGCCGTGCATATGGAGTATCTAATTCTTCTGTCTCATCAGTCACCCGGTTCGTAAAAAAACAGTTCGCTAGAATCGGAAAGTTTTAAATATGATTTCTATTCTGACCTAATTAATGTTCATTTCCTTTCACTACAAATTCATTACATCATACAAAGACGTTTTACTAATTGCCACTATATTCCTTATCAGGCTTTAACATTGTTTAGGAGAAAACAATTCTGACATTTGGTAATATATTTTAAAACGTGCGTTTAACACTCACGCAATCTTGTGTCCTGCACTTTCAATGATCATCATCGTGCATGGCTTTCCCTCTCTTTCGTAAATGCCCTCCCGTGATTTGCACTCCTGAATTGAAATTTGCTCTCCTTCATATTCGCATATGATATCGCCCTTGTTGATATCTCTTGAGGCGAACGCGCAAATTCCCGCGCCACGCGGGTCACTTGGCACATTATGCAACTACGGAAGAAAATAAATAACATTTCAGTCATTAAACTTTTTTTGTATAAATTTATAATAGTGAAATATATCTAAACTTTTGAGAATCGACATACAAATTACTTACTTCGATTGGCGGATCTGACTTTGGATTGAGTGACGTATAATAATGAATTCGTTCCAGCATTATACGTCCACCAAATTCCATCGGTGGCTGTCTTCGAGGACGTTTTAGTTTTATTCCTATGTACCCACGGACTTTTGGAACACCTTGCGTGGATGGTTTCACAACCCAGTCTCTGTTGTTGGCATATTCCTCAACTGCTTTCTTGAATTGCTGTTGAACGAGAAATAATATGACTGAACTGAGTTAAATGCAATTTGAAAATGTTTGAAAATTGAGCACTACGTTTCGCAAAAGCAAGTGCGTTTTTATGGTAAGGCGCTGTTACATTTGTCAACGTTTCCTCTAACTTATATATTTAAATCCATCTGTTCTTCATGACACTAAACAAAACGTTTTGGCGATCGGGAGTTTAACGAGCGGCATAAAAATTTGTCGACAAGTAGTTCTGAATATGCAAATTAATATGCCGCAACTTTTCGCACTGCAAGTGCATGTCGCGAAAGACAATAGCATTCTGGGCGATGCGACACAACTTCTTTTCCTTAATGTCGTCTTACACAATTTAGAGTGGCGAAATAAGTTGTATTTCCTGTAACTTGTCTCGCAATTTTATTGCGTCGTTGCGAAACAAGTTGCACGACCATTGCCTAGTTAGCATCCCCAGGCAACGCGTAAAATATTTGTTGCAGAGTCAACACCGAAATGTATTTTTGATTTTTTTCACGCCAAAACGTAACAAAATCCCTAAGTTCAGTTTGGAATTACAAAAACAGTAGTGACCCTTAATTAGTATATGTTAAAACTTGCCTTGTGAAAAGCTGTCCTCCTCATTAAGTATTTGGTTTGTCCGTGCAGACTGTCGCCTTCAGTCCACACGGCCACTGCAGCGCAGTAAGCTTCAAAAACATGTTCGGTTGCCACAAAATGTTCCTCCTTTCCTTTTTCAACAGCAAGACTAATGAACTTAGTTAAAAAGGGGCATTTTGCAGCTCGCTTCTGTTTTAGCATGACTTGCCCGACATTAGCAAATTTCGGCATTTTGCAAACAGCAGTTCACACACTCGATCTGAACTCAAAATGACAGCTGGTTAAAGAGTTTCCTTGGTTTTAAAGCATCACAGAGAGCATGGGAATTTGGTGCGATTGGCTTAGTCGAAAATCTTCCCACGGTAACGGACGGTAATTTGGTGGAAGGCCGCGGACGCACTTGAGAGATAACTGACTGGGTTATTTTCCCCCGAAACCCGGTAACATTTTGCGGTAAAAATAACTCGATAAAAGTGAAGATAAACTTAAATAACAGAGTTGAATTTTATGAGCGGCCGCATTTAAAGTACCCTGGGTGCCAGAGGTTTTAATTTTTTAGTGGAAACGGCGAGTTTGAGTTTGAGCCGTTTATACGGTTAATTTCACTCATGATATTCAGAGAACGGACCTCTGGATCCAGGGTGCATTTAAAGCGAGGATAGTAAAACATTTACATACATGAACCGCAACGATTGACATAACTTGACCACCCCTAAACGTTAACCAAGTTAAAACTATGCAGAAAGGTGGTTCAGAATAGAATCTGGATGGGGTTAACTGATAGCTGAGAATTGGCCCACATTTTAGCTGAGAAATTAAACGAGCTCTTCGTCCCCTCTCCCTCCCCTTACAGGCTATTTTAACAGAACATAGCTCTTCCTGTTAAATTATTATTTTGTTTTGCCTTTTCGTTTCATTTTTCTTTTCACGGTATTTTTTGTTACCGCAACGACTTACGATTGAACATGATGATGATAGTCTGACAGAAAATATGTATGTATTGTAAAAAATAATCTAGACTTCCCATAATAGTTTCTATTGTACAAGTTCTCTTTTTCCCCACGCGATATTAAACCTCGCTTTGTGAAAAATAATTTGGTATTTTTTTAGTTGTTAATTATTTTTAAAATTATTTGTAAGTTTTTTGGTATTTTTCTGTTTTTAGTAATTTATGGTTACCCTTGGCTATTCCCTACTAGTACTTACACATGCTTTATTAAACCAACTGTAGTTCAATGTATGACATCATTTCGCAAACTAATTGAACGATCTCGCTAATGGCCATAACCATGAAACGTTTAGGAATTAAAAAGTCCTTCACAATTAGGGGTTAAGTTGGTGATGTGCTAGTCTATTGATTCTTCAATTTTTAAGAGGAAATGCATTTCTGTCAGCCGTAACTCTTTTTTAATGAAGCTCCTTGCAAAAAGAACTTTAATACGCCCAAATGTATTTTTTAGTAAACAGCACAAGAATTCTCCCCCCCCCCCCCCCCCCCCCAAATTCATGTCACTGCACACCAGCTAAAATCGTACTAATTGGAAAGAATATTATAATCCCAGTTGTACAGTCAGCCTTGCTTTATTAGTTCTTTTGTATTTATATCAAATTTGCTGACTAGATCCACCAGGATCCGACGCTTTTGCATTGTCCGTTGGCCCTTGCAGATATTTCCAAAGTGTTCAAAATCTTACTGCAGGTACTATTATATTCCCCCGTGAATATTATTGTACTCTGCTGTACTGAAATGATAAACTATGTTTGGTTTGAAAACTGCATGACTATAAAGTACCACGCGCAGGCGATGTAAGACAATTATAAAAGGGATAAACAGTCAAGCGTGTTTTTTATGGATTGGTAAAGGCTGGTTTTCACTAGCGCATAAGCATAAGCACAAGCCAACATACGCAGACTCAGTAACATGTTGATCATTAGTGCCTATTGTTCTGTTTTGTTCAAACAATTGGAACTAATGAATAACACGTTACTGAGTCTACTTATGTTGGCTTGTGCTTGTGCTTATGCGCTAGTGAAAACCAGCCTTAACATAACAGAAACCAGAGCAAATCAAATTGTTAACAAGCTCTTATATGACAAAATATAACCGATCGTTTGATGACAGTCATGACAAGTAAACAATGTGCAAAAAACCAAATTTTAGGCCACAGTGTCTGGTTTTCACACTTCTGCTAGGTCTCCGCTGGAACTTTCAAGAAAAAGTAAAAACATGGGTAAAAGAAACACGGCCACTTATTAAAATGTGTGTAACAGTAATTGGAAGTGTAATTATTTATGACGTCTGCGGCCCGGCGACACCACTCTAGAAATGCCCCTTGTCGTACGCGTGATAACGTAAAATACCTCAATTCAACAATGCCTGAAAAGGCGATGGAACGTGTTTTACTGCGTAAATTTTAAACACGTTAGTAAAATATGAATTTAAACGTACGTAAGTATGTTGGTTCAATTATTCAAGAAAAAAATGAAAATAGAAACGCGCCTACTGCGTCACGTCACTATCTCAACGGTGATTGCAAATGCGATTAACTTTGACGTCTGAAACACTGTAATAACACTCCTTGTCACGACACTAGAAGCTTCTTGCGTTTGCGGGTCATATAAGGGAGTACACCCCCCGGGATCCATACGCTTTATAAAATAAACGGAGCGAGTCCCGTTATCCAGTGGGAGATTGAAGCACATGCAGATATGTTCCCAAAGACTATTACCTTGCAGTTGGATTTTGACAAATCGCTCAAAACTCCCAAAGTCAGTTCCCAAGACTCGTATTATTCCATGAAAATTCGAACACACCAGCTGGGTATGTACTGCGCAAACGACGAAAACATTTACTGTTTTCTCTACGACGAGACCATCGGTACCACGGGACCAAATGAGGTTATATCTCTTTTGGATTATTTACTTGTTGAACTTGAAAACAAGCTTGGAAAGCATCACCACCTTATCATAGAGCAGTTTTCAATTGAGTGTCGTAAAACCAAAACCAAAGTAATTACTCTGACCAATCACAGCAGTCGTAAACAATCCAATGAACCAATCAGAGCTCGAAGCAATTACATGTCGCGGGCGCCAAGCGCGGGAAAACGCGTGCGAGCAAGTCACGATTGGTTTTGGTTTTACTTCTGATTGGTCGAGAAAGTGGCGCGAGATTTTTTAGCCAATCACAAAGCGTAGCAATGCAAAACCAAAGCAATTGTGTAATTACTTTCGACAGTCAATTGAAAACTGCTCTATTGTGACAATGCTCCCGGGCAATTCAAGGAGTCTTTTCTGTTCTTTTACCTGGACCACATGGTAAGAACACGACAATTTCTAAGAGTTGACTTAAAATTTTTGCTTGAGGGTCACACTTACTCTGTTTGTGATAGACGATTTGCAAGCATACAAACGCTTTACCAAAGCCAAGAAATTGTTGATGTTCCACGAAAATGGGCAACAGTTTTAGAACAAGGCAAACTAGCCAACGTCAAAGTTTACTGGGTTACACTAGACATGATAAAAGACTATAAATCGTTCCTTCGACTACAGTACGTCAGCCGGAATGAAGATTTGGAGAACGAAAAATTTCTGGTCCGAGACATCGCCTGGCTCAATTTCGGATACGGAGAAAGGATTGATGCAAATGGAGATCTTCAATTGGTACACCATCCTGATTGCGTCTTGATAAGATTCGAAATGAATCCTAAACAATTACCACGGAAAGTTTCCTTTCTCAAGAAGAAACAAGGTATGGCACTAAGACCAGAACTTCTTACTACTTTTCGACAGGAAAGGAGGCCGGTGAGTAAGGACGTTAAACAATCTTGTGTTAAATTGGCAAAGAAGTACCTATCTGGAAATGCTATTCGATTTTATGAATCACTGCCGTCGGCGGATGAAGAAAATGACAGTTGTCAGTGACAAACATTGAAGTGAAAAGTGGTTCCCTGAGTGGTCCGTCAGTTGTTATACGAACCGCTGAGATGGACCGCTCACGAACCTTAATTTACTTGCGTTTTTTTGTAAAGATATTCAAAAGGACATTTTTTGGCAATTAGTAGAAGATAAAAAGGGCCCTCAAAGATGACATGACTATTCTTTCAAAGAAACGGCGATTATAAGAGCCGTTTGTTATTTAAAGTTTTGCAAGTCTCAGTCTGCTGATTAAACACTGTACATCAAGTAGTAATTGTTATTATAAAGGAAACTCAGCCTTGTTAAATAAGGTATGCTTTAAAATAGTATTGTGTTTTTATTTATATTTGTATTTAAACCGGCTTGCTTTGGCTAGAAGAATTTCCACCTTCACACAGTGTTACAGCTGCTTTTTAAATGAAAACTAGCCCAACTCATACAAAATGGACTTTTAAGCCGAATGCCTGTTATACCCGTATGAATTTCAGGTTTCTTAAGGACTATGCATACTGATACAGTATTTCCTCTAATTAGCCCGTCTTCTTTTAAGCTCCCTTCTAATAAGACCTCTTTCAGGTATAAAATTTAAATGCGCTCCCTCCATCCAGCCCTGTCACTGATTTTTTTCTTATTTTTTCCCTTCTGCTGTTACTTAATTATTTTGTCAGTCACCTGGCTTGATGTTTGTTAAAACAGGTTTTGTCATATAAGGCATGACCATGTTGAAGTGAATTTTGAGCAGTAATTTCCTTTACATAAGTGTTGTAAACACACGATATCAAATTGGAAAAATATTTGATAATCCCCTTCCTCTATAAAGGACCAGTTTGATGGTAACTACCTTGAAAACCGTGATTGAGGTCACTGAAAGGGGAATTGAATTTGACTGAAAACGAAAAACAGACCACAAGCCGCAAGTGAGTATTTCATTCATTTCTGAAATGGTCTTAAATTCAGTCTTAATATGATTATTTGATATTTCTAGAGGATGTGCCCGCCATCTGCGCACATTCATGCTCCCTGACTAGTTAATGCCCGGAAGGGGGATGATCGGAACAGGATTCATCGGCCATTACTCCCTCTTAGTGTTTACACGAGAGGGCGCACACGGGGATAGCGGAGCACGTGGGCAAAATTTTCTTTATAATGTAAAAAGCATTACTTTATCTGAGTTAACATGCGATCAGGCGTTCTTTTTGGGGGAAGGGTGAGTGGGGGACGGGGAAAGGTTCTTAGTTTTGCTTTCTCTCCTCCGCGAAAAAAAAAAACAAACGACTGATCGCAGGTTATATCTGAGTAACGCTTCGAGGTGTATCATTTTACAGATCTTTACAATTACGT
The DNA here is from genome assembly GCA_024195265.1 of Dendrophyllia cribrosa. NCBI lineage: Eukaryota > Metazoa > Cnidaria > Anthozoa > Scleractinia > Dendrophylliidae > Dendrophyllia > Dendrophyllia cribrosa. The sequence continues at coordinate 41,905,036 of JAJLRJ010000003.1, read as the reverse complement.
TTCTCAGCGAACGGTTAAATAAAAAGCTCAAAGTTGAAGTCCAGGTGTAGTTCACTGCCCTTCTCAGTGAAAGATTAGCGAAATATTGACGCGAATTTGCAAATTTGTGTTCGTCAAAACTGTTGGAGATATATCAGTTTGGGTGGCAGGAATACTGAAATTTTATACGTAGAAGGCCAAACGTTCCTTAGATTTCATGGAACAAACAAATATTTTAGCATACTCGTGAGTGCAAATGACCAAACTTGTCATCATTAGCATTAGCTAGCACTGCGCGGTGATAGAAGCAGTCTACTGAAGTACTGACAAAATCTCTGAATGGAACAAGCTGTAGCCGAGATCTTCGCAGAATGTCTGACAGTTTTCCAGCCCCCGCCCAATTGCATGGCATCTCGATTTATTAAGTAGGAAATATCACTGTGTTGTTAGCGTGCAAAAGTTAAAATAAGCCTGCTTAACCGGTTTTGGTTGCAACAAGGCTATTCTGAATACGAAATTGTCGGCAGACATGAGGGGACTAGTCACGCCAGTGAGCATCGTGTTCCCTTCGTAATCGCTCTAATTCGCCGGCGCGTCTAACATTACCGTTTTTAATTTCGGAACATATATTGTTCATTTTGTTTTCAGTTTCATCACAGTACTGACAAGTATCTGCCCTAGATTTTCGAAAACTTAATATATCTCGCAAGTCTTCGTTAAATATGTTTCTAAACGTGGAAAAACTAATCACAGGGCCCTTATTTTTTATCTTTGATAGGTTCGTTTTAAAATGAGGATTTTTTTCCACAAATTCTCGCCACATTTTTCTCATGGACATATTAGAGTCAAAGTACCTTTTCTGAGTTCTTGCGCGTCTATAATGCGACTTACTCGCCTTTTTTGAACAGATAAAGTCAATTACAGCCTTCCGCGCTTCTGGCAAAAGTTTTCTTGTTTTATTTCCGTGCCTTCCTCTCATGTCTTGCTGTATAGAAACACCATCGTCTTCCAGCTTCTTGAGAAGAACTACTATTTTCGCGTGAGAGAATCCGTAACATTTCTCAAATGCTCCTCGGCAAACTGTTCCTAACGATGGTATTTTGTAGGTGACCCTCCTGAGTCCACTGGGACAAACTCTGACTTCCATTAGGCTTGAAAGAATGTAATTTTGTTCGTTGTAACTTTTCTGATAAAAGCTCTGTCTCAGCAGCCGTATTAATTGACGATATTCACCTGGTGGCCGACGCATTAAACAACCTTGATCACATGAACAAAGTAAAGACATTCTTGCTATATCTTGATGAGGTCTGTTTATCCGTGCAGTTACTTTTCTCCGTTTGCTAACGTACATCTTCTTTAGTTTAGCGTTGGCTTTATTACGCCCTCTTTCAACCGAACTTGCGAGTGGAGGCCCATTTCGGAAATATATCCAAGGATTTTCGGCGTCGAAGCGATATACCAGGTTGTTTAAGTCCAGATGTCCATCGGATGCACTAGAAACCGAAGCCATTGCCCTTGTTTTACGTGCGAGAAATAATTTCTAAAAAGTGACAAACAAAAAAGTCGCTTTATAAAATAACTGGAAAAAATCGCGTTGATTCTCGAACATGCTACATGCTACAATTGCTGACGAATTTTCGCACGCGTCGTCACGCCTTTCAACATGTCCATCACCGCCCACTCCAAAACTGTTGTGTAACCACTAAATTCTCGAATGATCGAATTACCCTAAGCCAGGCATGTTTTCCGAGCCGCGCAAAGCGCGAGACAAAAAAAAAAACGGCGAGATGAATTGAAGTTTGTAAGTGTCTTCCGTTTGGGCCCTGAATGTCAGAAAAGCAATTCGGGAAGAAAACAGAGACACAGAATTATTTGCGTGACACTTAAGCCAAACGTGACCCCGCTCCTCCCTCGTCGGGGCCGTGTTCTCGCGGCGACCTTTGCCCTAGTACAGCTCCATGTTGAGTTCGATCAGAAAAATGTGTTTTCGTGGGAAAGTCAACAAGATGGAAGTGTGATTTTAGGTAAGAATTTTTGCGCCATTTGTGTTTACCTTTCGAGTTGCCAAGACTTTCAGAAAATTGTTAAGCTTTTAATACATTTATTTCCATGTTGTTCCATTTAGAGCCACATAATTGTCTCAAATAAGAGTAAACTTCCACTGATCAACGCAACTGAAGAAGGCCATACATGCTATATAACCACATGTGAGTTAAAATGTAAAAGCCTTTAGTAAGCTACGGAGCGGCACTGAAATAAAAGTTCCGCCTGTCATTTCGACATATTTATCCTCGATCAAGACGTTTATAATGATCGGTCCGATAAAGAATGTCCACTCGGGAGTTCGAAAATTATAAAATAAACAGTTCAAGTGGAGGCAATTAAGGGCTTAAGATAAATTTTCCACCGGCTAAATGAGGGCGGACTTTTGAAAACATTTCTAATTAAGCTTATAAGCTTGTTTTCTTGGAACTGAATTTGCAAGGACAGCATAGGAGTTTCGCTGAATCGCAGAATCACTCACTTTTGTTCTGTGAGAGCAAATGTCTTGAGCGCTCATGCAGTGTTTAAGATTTTTTTCCGTGTTGTTCATCAAGGACATCAATAAGCTTATGTAAGATTGTCGAGCGGGCAAACGCTTATTTCTAACCCTGTGCCCTGTATATTACTGACAAGTCTAAAACAAAATCAAAAGCTCGATTAAACAGTTTGGAGGAGTTATAGTTGTCTTCAAGCTTTTATTTACCGAAAAACAAATAGGCGGCTATTAGAAAGCAGTTTATGAGCTTCAAATTAATCATTTGATGATACAATTGACACTTAAGCTTAAACTAGGATCCGTAATTTACAGTACGGACCGAGAAAACGAGGTTATAGTAAGATGTTTGTTATATATCTTGATCCGGGAGCAGTTCTCTGTGCCTACCCTGTCATATGAGAGAAATGGAATCTCTAGGTCAATTTAAACGATCAGCTTATCTGAATTTTTAATGTAAACTACACACGGCATTCATGAAAAACAGGTTTATTTAGATTAGTTGTAGTTAGCTTTGTAATTTGTTTAGGCTAGTTAGGTTAGCTAGGTTAGGTTTCCTGATGATTTTACCGTGTTTAAATAAAGATTTACAGTTTTCAGTTTACAGGGTAAAAGAAAATATTTCGAATGGGTAAATTTGACTGACATCGCACACGAGCGCGAGTTAATGCTTTCGATCCGTACGAGGACTACACTGGAAAACAAAAATGAACTGACCTCTCTGTTGTTTATAATAAACAATTATCGGACGAGATTGAGCAAAATATCGTGATTTCTCAGTGGCGAGCAGATCAATTATTTGCTGATGCCGAAAGCAGAGGCAAATAATTGATCTGCCACGGACACTACGAGATACTGACAAATTACGATATTCAAAAACCGAATTCAAAAATTGTTTTATCATTCAAACAGCGAACTTGTTTTTCAAATTTTGTTTAAACTTATAGTTTTAAGAGTACATCTTTTAACATGACGAGAAGCTAAGTGCACGCTGCCGCTTTACAGAAAAGCAACCGCTATTTCCTCACTTAGTAACGGAACTTTATTATTTTGCACCACGAAATGCAAATGCAATATAGATACAGTTTTCGCGACAATGTTTGAAAATTAAAAACCTCAAACTGTTCAACCAAGGACAAGAATTCCAGCCAGTTCACTTTTCAAATCTGTCACTTCACTCCCAAAAGTTCACTTACTAATTTATTCATTTTTGATGCTAAAAACTGCATTATATAACAGTTCTGGTTACCATTAACACTGAAATCAACTGATTTGTGCAGTCACGGACCGTGTCCAAGCCACTCCCGTCGCTGAAAATTGAGGGGGCTTGCCGTAACCCGATATGCTGCGACATAGCCCCGGGGACAGGGCTAACAGCCGCTGTTTGTCTGGGGGTTGTGCGTCAAAACCACAGGGGTGGGGAGGGGGGAGTTTTGACACTTTGAGTGGAATTCAACCTGTTGGTCTGTTGTATTTCGAGTTGAAATCCGTTTTAATAAATGTTAGTGCAGTCAGTTTTAGTGAAAATTTTTTTAGCTGGCCTGTGGTTGGGCCGCCTTGGTCAGGGCTAACCGTGGGTGGGTGGCTGGGGAGCCGGTGTTGTGTGTCCGAGGAACAGGGGTGGGCAGAGGAGACTTTTTAAGACTTTGACTGAAATTCAATTGGTTGGCCTGTCTCAGTCTTGGCAGCCATGTTTTGTCAAATCCAGTTAGATATATATATATACATATAAATATATTTTTCGCTCGAATTCGCGCGGCTCAGTTCCCGAGGGCCGACAAATTTATAAACCTCGCTGCGCTCGGGCCTTCGGCCCTCGCTTCGCGAGGAATAATTGTAAAAAACCTGCTTTTTTACAAAAATATATATTTGTAAAAAAGCTGTTTTTTTACAATTACATAATTGTAAAAAAGCAGGTTTTTTACATAAAAAAGCAGCTTTTTTACAATTATATTTTTTTGTAAAAAAGCAGGTTTTTTACATAAAAAAGCTGCTTTTTTACAATTACGTAATTGTAAAAAAGCTGCTTTTTTACAAATATATATAATTGTAAAAATACTGCTTTTTTACAAAAATATATGTCTGTAAAAAAGCAGCTTTTTTACAATTATAAAATTCTACTCAACTGTACCTTCTGAATTAAAAAAAAACGTAATTAGTGGTAATCGCAAGTTCAATAGGTCTTATCCGGCGCAGCCGGGTCGCTTTTTTACAAACCGGAATTGTAAAGAAACGGTCCGTAACATTTAGCAATGTTTTAATATAGAGACTCTGCTGGGAAATGCTTTTACTAAGGCCTTGATAACGTATAAAAAGTGTCAGAACACTTTTTTAAATCGTGAGGAAGTTATAGTCTTGCGACCGTTTTTTTACAAATATATAATTGTAAAAAAGCTGCTTTTTTACAAAATATATATTTGTAAAAAAGCAGCTTTTTTACACCGACCGTTTTTTTACGTTACATTATATATATATATATATATATATATATATATATATATATATATATATATATATATATATATATATATATATAAATATATTTTTCGCTCGAATTCACGCGGCTCAGCTCCCGAGGGACGACAAATTTATTAACCTCGCTTCGCGAGGAATTAGCTTACTTACCGCAATGCAGAGCATGCAGCAGAAACAGCCACCACAGAGAGACAAGTCAAATATTTCTTTTTCGAATCCATGAATGGTGTTGCTTAGCCACGTGATCGGTACCACACGTAGCGTAGCGAGCGAGTGAGCAGCAACATAATCAGGATTTAAGAGAAATATATGAGAAAAAAATATAAGCTACGAAAAATCTCGATTTGATCGCTTTTTACCAGAATTCACTGCGCCACGCACACATTTTAGGCCAGAATTCACTGCGCCACGAACAATAGCCTCGCTTGCTGCTTCAAGCTGTTGGCTGCGAGATTTGTAATATTTTGGTCCAACATGTGCCAGTCGTTATCGGAACTGAAGTGTCGAAGACTACCGCGAGTTGAGCGAGGACTGTGAGGCATGGTGATAGGACCGTTGGATAGCAAAGATTTTCGAAGATTGTACGGAATAAAAGATAAATTTATTTTGAAATCACTCCGACAGGGTCGATGAGACTGAGCTGAGCGCGTGGGGACGCGAAACCTGAGCTGAGCGCGTGGAGACGCGAATACGATACGGCTAGCAAGTAACGCACACCTTCCTCGTGGTGAACGCGTGCTTTGCTCAACAATATTCTACAGACATTGCAAGAACTTGATGCGTGAATTACAAAACAAAATTAGTCTTATCAGCTGGAGTTTTCGTCGATTCATCCCGGTTACATTTGCTTTGCTTTCCCTCAAAAAACGAAAGAGAAAATTCTGTAATACCAGCAAGGCGATAAAACAGCATTATTACAACAAATTTACCGCAGCAATTACTATCTTTTGGATACACTAGTATACAAAATAATGAGATATTCTTTCTAACAATGACCATTAGTAAAAGGTTTATGGGTTCACATCGGAGTTAACATCGATCAAAAATATGCAATAAAATTGCCATCGAGTATCGGAGCGTTGGAGGTTTCAAGCTATTTTGTTTAATTTCTCTCGAGACTATTTCTACGTTGTGACGTTGTTTTCATTGAACAATTAAGCTTTTTTAAAATCATGGAAACCAGGCCGAGAGAGTTGGAGCAGGACCCTATATTATATGGGCCGGATGCATCGACCAAGCGGGGCAAGACTTTGAAATGCATCGAAAATGTGCTGGTATAAGAGAGAGCTTAAGAGGATATTTTTGGAAGGAAAACGCATTGTACAGATTCACACCTATTGGATTTACCTGTCAAAATTTGCCTCTCCCTCCCCGACGGATTCTGAAGTATCAGTTGTCTCCAGGACATAATAGACGTTCACTTTAAACTTTCACTGACTTTACTATTAAATTTCACTGCCATTGAATTGCTTTGAAGTCAACCTGGATGTTTAGCCCGATTAAAGCGGGCCGGCCAGTATAACTTCAAATATAGTGTTGTTTCAATGGATGATTTCCAAACATCTTATCTTACTCTTCTAACCATAATCTGGCAATGTAATGTTCTACTGGAGGATGGTCTATTTAACTGGTTTTAAAAATCATAACAATATTTGTTAATGGCTACACCAGAACAGCCGCATAGCCATATTTTGTTCAGTTTAAAATTATTTTCCTTTTCATTCTTTTTTCGTCTTTTTATTAATCTCACTGCTGGGTACGTTAATGATAAATGAAATAATATTTACTATGATCTGCTAAGAAAGGGGATCTTCTCAATGGAACGGTGCATTCCGAATTCAAATCCGGCCAGGTTCGCTTAAACGAACACGGTCTCAATTAGTACGTTCAGAAAACACTGTCACTTCGACATAGCAAGTATATGAATGAATGAAGCCCTTAATTTTTTTCAGGCTTTTTTTTTTGCAATATTTTTAATTGCAAACACAACTGCAAGGATCATTTCTTCACTTTACTGACAATTTGGTTAAGTCAGGTGTCCAATCTTAGAGTTTTGGCAGTTCAAACATGCATGTAAAAAAATGCTAACTATAAATAAAATATCCCTAGCAACAACGCCATGAAAACAACAGAATACACCAAGTTCGTAGTGGGCAAATAAAATTTCTGAACATGGATAAACATATAGATCATTTATTAAAAAAAAAAACCACTATACACCAAACTATGTAATGTAATACAGTGAAACCTGTATTAAGCGGACCCCATATTAAGCGGACACCCTCTGTTGAGCGGACACCAGCTGCCTGGGTCCTTACATGTTCTTCCCATATTTACTGGAAAACGAACCTGTATTCAGCGGACCTCTCTATTAAGCGGACACCAGCTGCCTGGGTCCTTACATGTTCTTCCCATATTTACTGGAAAACGAACCTGCATTCAGCGGACCTCTCTATTAAGCGGACACTAGCGAGGGTCCCGAGGGTGTCCGCTTAATACAGGTTTCACTGTATTTATTAAACTATACTTTATCCTATTCATTAATTATTTCTCCATTTTAATTAGAGAAATTCTATTATTTCAACAAAATTTTTATCGCCGGCATTGCCAGAAAGAAAACGAAACCTTTGCACTTATCATTGGCTTTCCCGGGAGTCGACCTTCGGGTACCCCCGGGACACACAGTCTGCAATCTCCACGGATTAGGGGTATTGTTTGTCTTTAGTAACGCATGCTAAAATCCCCAGCGACGTACCCATGGGATTTGCTCGAACTCGGTCAACGGTATTTCCATCTCACGTGGCTTCGAAACTCCTTTCATTTCAATGCAAAGCCTTGCTGAACCAGTGCTGAGTATATTCGCTCTTTTTCTCTGAGCTCTATTTTGTATAATAACAATGCCCTTGATTGGGACTTAAAAAAGATTTCAAAGAAAAGCAGTAATCGCTGACAACTTTGAAGAGCAGCAAAAATTAACACATTTGTTTGCTACAACTGTGAAGATTAAGACTGCTAGCTGTCTCTTTTCAGTTAGTCGAGCGGGCGCGCTAATCACGAAAACAAGCTCAGCGACACTAGAGCGACCGAACGAGCCGAGGGGAAACTGGGGGAAAGGTTCCCCAGCGCCCCCTCGGTTCGCATTACTTTCGCTCGCTCGGTCGATGCCGATTGTGTCAGTGCTCGCCCGCTCGACTATCCAGAGAGGGACTGCTAGCAGTCTAGTAAAGATTTCTAGGTATGCTCAGTTTTGATTTGTTTGGCCTTAAAAACAGGGGGTATACCTCGGGTCAACCCAAGAGAAAGCCGATGACAAGTGCATAACTTCATTGATCCGAAGTATCAACAATGATCTTCAGGAACATGGTGTCTCCCCGAACATAAGCGTGGCTATTTAGTTCGGTTAGGGGGCAGAACATGGGGCACCCACTTGCATCGGTTGTCTCTCTTCTTGGCCTCTGGAAGGAAGAGCTGCTTGGATCAGGTCTGAAGGCGTCGATCACGTGTTCCACGTTATCTTGATCCAGCAACATGAATGTGACCTTCTGTCTGAATGGCCAGCGGAGTAACGCGTCGTATTCACCACGCATGACAACAAAGAACACTGAGATGTGTGTCCCCCTACCCATGCCGTCACCGTTTAGATAAATGCGCGCGCACATCTTGTATCCGTACCGACTGGTGTAGAAACATGGACTGTAGAAGGACACTTGCTCACCATTGACTGCTTGATTTCGTTTTCGTGAAAACTCAGTTATCTTCCACAGCAGCTGGCCATCATAGCTTGAAAACTCTTGTTGCCTAACGTACTCCTCTAAGTCAGCCAAGGTAACACTTCTCAGAGCCAGCGTGTGTTCAATGGACTCCATCCGCCTCGCTAACCTCCTTGTAGTCTCCTGGATACTCTCCAACTGTCTTTTAACAACACCCACTTCACGACTGGTCTCCGATGCTGTGCGGTTATTTTCTGCCAACAGCACTTCGTGGTCAGCCATTTTGCTTTCAAAGTTTGCCAGTCTTCTGGCATTTAGTAAGCTCCCTCCAGAATCGGGAAGACATTGGCCAAATGACCCTTGAAGGACCTGTCAAAGTGCGTTAAGAATAAATTGAAATGGGGGTAACACAACGGTGTGTGCCAAAGAATAAAGATAAAAACACAATGCTAATTAAGATCTGGTTTCAAAACCACCGCCACGCTTAAGATTTTCTTTGTTCAAACATGACGAATTATTAATGGTATACTAGTAGTAATCATAGATTTTAGTGCGTCTCCTTATACCGTAGCACCTCGTCTTGACCTACGTAGTACCTCGGTTTCAGCCACTGTTGAAAGGGGCTATGTAGTCATGAGATATGTCACGCAGGCAAAAACGTCGGACCGACGTCAAACGACCGACGTCAAACAAATCCTTCAATTCTGCCGTGCTGTGTACTCCGAAAAGTCTCAGATTTTTCCGACATAAATAGTATATTTGTCTTGATTTCATTTCGGTTTATATTTCTCCGATTCTGAAATGATGCGCCTCAGTACCGACTAAATAAATGTAGATATCTCAATGTCTGGAAGTTGCATTCAGCATATGTTTAATCAGTTGAGCATGGACAAAGGTTCTTCTCCGGGGCTGATTGCTGTGAAATCAACCCAAAAGTTGTCATAGTTTTCTCTCTTCTACGAAAGTAGTGTGCTTTCAATGCTGTCACGTAATTTATTATATAAACACGCAAGCGATCTCAAGGTCAAGCTACATGTAGGTCACGTACGCGAACAGTATTAGCTGCAGTAGTTATTTTGATCTGTTTTGAATGAAGTCCAGAAATTTTCATTGCTCTCTCTCAAGCGAATATTAATCCTTGCAATGAGACAAAGGACGATTCAGTTGAATTCTTAGATGGGCAGGCGTTCGCCTGGCGCGGCAGGCAAGACATACAGCGAATCGCTCCATAGAACATCGCGAAGAAGCAACGTCGGTATTTAGGTGAAAGCTTTCCAAATCAGGCAAAGAACCACAGAAAAATAAAGTTGGAGCATTCAAAACATACCCGAACGGTGCTAGAAGCGAGGAAAATCCAATAACGTCTTGTTTGATTCCAAAGAGACCCAACAACTAACTTGGTCCGAAGAAGAACCTTCGTCCATTTCCACTGTGTACTTTTAGACATTGAGATATTGAGCCGTACCGTACGATTTCAAAATCGGGAAAATATCCGAAACTAAATCAAGACAAATAGGTTATTTACATTTGACATTTCGGAGCAAGACAAATAGGTTATTTACATTTGACATTTCGGAGCACTCAGCTCCCCAGGATTGAATGGATTGTGCTTGATTTCCACGCGCTGGAAATGCTGGATACTATTGTGACGTTTCAAGATGGCGCAGATTTGGTACCGACACTTTTCTCGATTCGTTCCGCCTATCCGACAAGATTAGGAAGCGTCTCCTTCGTCGACGCAATAAGTGAAATACCCACTTCTCTAAAATAAGCCACTTTTCAATTCACTTCCGAAATGTTCGATATTCTCAATACAGTGGAACCTCGATTTAACGAAGTGCCAAGGGACTGGGGAAATTGGTTCGTAAAATCGAGGGTTCGTTATATCGAAAACCTCGTTATAACGAATTTGCGGAAAAACAACCTAAATGTTCGTTATATCGAGGTATAGTCAATAATTGTTTTGTAACGGTGTAACGTATTCCGGATCTTAACAAATAACAGTTGCACTTTAATGCCTGCATGAAGCTACAGTACACTGTAAACATAACTACGGCACTGGAAAACTGTACAGGTTATACCTTTGCCCTGTAGCATACACTGTTGGTCTGTTCCGCATTCATCTTTTGTCGCGCTTTGACATTTATTCGTTATATCGGGGTGGATTTTACGTTTGGGCTGCCGGATTGTGTTCGTTATTCCGAGGATTTCGTTATATCGAGGTTCTGTTCCATACATTTTACTTGTAATTTTGCCGGGCTGAAGAATATCGTTCGTTATACCGAGGACTTCGTTATATAGAGGTTCGTTAAATCGAGGTTCCACTGTACTTAAAATTCTAATCATTCTTTTATTGTCCACGTTTTGTTCACTTATATTCCAGAAAAACAAGAACAAAAACGCTCCCTACAAGTCTCACCTCTTTCTTGGAACAACCAATCTGGGCGAATGGACATGGACCCTGAACTCCTTCACAGTCTCCCATAATAGGGTTTTGATGATCTGCCAACTAGAAAATGCAAAAATAAAATGGTAATTGCATTAAAGTGTACTACAGTGAACGGGTCAACAACTTTATCCAGAATTAAAACAGATATGGGATATATACAATGAACTAGACTTTAAGCACAAATTATTTCCATTACAATGGTCAGGATTTCACACAACTTACATGAAAGAAATCCCTTCTTTTTTAATAATCTGACCATCTAGATCTGAATTAACTGGAAATGCAAGCTTATCTAACCTAAAACCTCATGGCCCTTTTTTACCGATCAACTTATTTGCCAAACGAGATAGATGTCCCATAGTAAGAATTATTACTAAGAAATGAAAATTGTCAATGAATGTTTGGTTAAGACAGTTATGCCCAATCAAAATCAACCTTTGACATAAGACAGTTATGCCCAATCAGAATTTCATTTGATCAACCAACGTTTTTATTTAAGTGTCTTTTTTAAAATTAATTGTTATCGATAAAAGAAGTTAATGGCGTTTCGTTGTCTTCATGATAGCATTGTCAAGTTAAAATGCAAATGTCATGTGATAGAGTCCTACAATGTAATAAGTAACCAGCCCAATCCTATACTCGGTCTATAAAACTGGTCGTCTGCAGCTCGCAGCCCAGAGGTTAAGTGACACTGACACACTGTGCCACCGAAATAACGAAATTTGGCTTACTTAATTCCTACGTTATATCGCAAAATGCCACCAAATATACAACTAAATTGGATAAAAAGGTTCTATAGAACAAAACAGATTGGCAGTTGTTTGGAGAAAAAGGTGCAGGATCACAAAGTGGATTACAGATCATCAATTTGATTTTTTTTGTGACAGGCAGTCAAGAAATCAAAGTTTCCATTCTGGTGGAATTTTGAGTTTTTTAGTCATCATTTTGTCTTTTTTATAGTTCACATTTTCCTTGTGCTCCTGGCCACAATTCAGCAAAGTCATCTTTTCCACAACTTTCTGCCTGTGGAAGATGTTCTCTGTCGTTTGCAAACAGGTAATAAAGGTCATGCATCTTCCCAAGAAAAAGTATTATACTGTATAGTAAATTCCTACAAGTATGATGTAAGTAATAACCTGTATTGCACCAAAACAAAACTAAAAGCTGAACATAATCCAGCAGGCTTATTTCCTTTTAAGGGCTTTACACTGTATTGGAAAATTACTGGTTACATTAATGCAAATGGGAAAATAAAAAAAAACTATAAATAAACTATATTACTTGAAGTAATCTTTTTTTCCATGAGACAAATCTTTGACATGGCTTTTATGTTTTGATTGGTGTGACTATTTGTATGGAATTATAGCAATGGATAAAACAATATAACAGGCTAGTGAAAATTTAAGTAATGCTCCACATAAGAACTATAGTAAACTTCATTGTTCTGCGACAATTGCTCTTTCACACATAGAATATCTTTGGTTTCAAGAATAGAGGAGGGGCTGATGGTTCATAATTATATTTCATTATAAAAATAAAGAAAATCCATTTGCGTCAAATAAATTTTAGGAAATGTTTGTGCTTAACCAATCAAAATAGCAGAAGACAATGGCTAATAATTTTGCTTCTTTGATGAAGTTCCCCAAATACAATATCTTTTAAAACTTGCGTGTTGTGCGGTTGGGTCTCAAATTACTTGAAACCTTAAAAAAATTAGACAAAATGCACCTTGAACCTTAACTTTTGAGCAGTTTTTGAGTCTAGGCCAATGAGATCACTAGTTGTAACAATGAAAAAAGTTGACATTCCATCGTGCATTGCCGTTCAGCGCTATCCTTCTTATGCGGATCATTACTTAATTAGGTTAGTTAAATTTGACATGTAGTCCCAAAGTTAAAGTCTCAAGTCCTGATGTAAGATTGACAACAGCAACTGAAAATATTTCTCTCACCTCTCCCCGAGGAATGCCACCTTTATTACATTTGTCACACACAACTGGATAAGCTGGGCATTCATTCTTTTGATGAAACTACAATAAACCAAATTGAAAGTTCTTTTATTTCCTGTCAAGTCATAGCTATTGTAATACTGATTTAAACTTTCAAAAAAAGTCAAATAACCTAACTTAACGACCTTCTACTCGAATACCCTTGAGAACTAATGGAGTTGGTGAACAGTTGTGCAAACCCTTAACATGACCTAGCTTCTTGTTTTATCACACCATAAGGCATCTAGCGGAATGGTTTATCTCTATCAGCTTCCCCAATGCTTCAAAAACTATAATCACCAGATACCATTCAAGCAGGGCCTCAGGGAACCTAAATGGACCTGTGTGGCACTCTTGCCTTCCTTAAGGCCATGTCACACTATTGCCTATGAGAGAAACGTATGAGTTGCGTATGAAAATTCATAAAATAATTTTCATTCGCACAAAATGACCAGCGTACTTGACCTATGAGTAACGTACCTCTAGCGTAACTCTTGCGTATTCAGCGTATGCCTAGCGTATGCTTAGCCAATAAACCATACGTCCGAATACGCACAAAATCTTTAAGCATGCTTAAAAAAAAATTTCTGCCTCGCCGTATGCCAGCGTATGCCACCGTATGCGACCGTGCTTGAAACGTATACAACCTATGCCTAACGTACCCCTAGCGTAAGTCAGCGTATACCAGCGTATGAGTGATATTTTTCATACGCTGGCTGGCATACGCCAGTAGGATATGCAATAGTGTGACAGGGCCATTACACAAGAAGTGAGGCTACCAGGTCTTAACCGTTTCTTTTATTAACCACAATAATTTTATGTATACATGCATATATATATATATATATATATATATATATATATATATATATATATATATATATATATATATATATATATATATATATATATATATATATATATATATATATATATATATATGTCTGATTTTAAGAAAAGGCACCTCACAAAAAGTAGCAATTGAAGGTTTGATGTCACTTCAAATGTACAGGGGCACCCAACGAACAATCTTTGGTAAAATACATTATAGTATTCAAATAAATTAAAATAAATGATATGAAAGCATTTCCAGGTGTTCTTCTTCATAGAAAACGTTTTCAATTTAGTAAAAAGGGAGTTAAAACAACAAGCGCGTAAGAAAACACCATCACATACGAAAGCTTTGAACGGTTTACAGAAAGAGTTAATGAGAACAAACAGTTAAAATGCACTGTATTTTAAGTAAGCTTCGAGGTAATTCTAGGTTTTACTTTGAAGTAAATATAACGCCCTGAGTTGTAACTTGTTAACATTAGCAGAAACCACTTTCGCGCTAACCACAGAAGAGATCTGGAAAAGAGTCTTTTACATAGGAATTATCACGTGTCCATGACGTCGTAATATTCAAATCAAAGTGGGAAAGTAACGATGGTCGATCGATCTTGAAGCCACTCTCGAAGCTTACATTTGGCTTTGAGCACCTGTAGTCAATTTTATTTTCTTTGTTCGCCACATTTGTGCCCGTCTGGTGGTTGAAGGACATCATTAAGTCCGGAAACCCGTAAGTCACTAGCACCTTTCAAAGAAACGAGCGGTGTTTTGCTTTTCGACTGTCGAATAGTGCTGATGTTGGCACTCTTGCGGCCGTTCACAGTCGGTAGGCAAGCCGATCCAGACGGAGTCTAAAAGCACGTCTTGTCTAAAAACTGTATGATCGTGAGTTGCAGCCCATTTGTGACACCTTGCTGTGACCGAAGTTTGGAATTGAAGAGGTGCTTTTAGACTTATATATTTTTGTGAAAAATCAGTTGGATGGCATTCCCCGTTCGTTGAACTCAGGAGTTTCCCATAATTCATTGCGGTATCTGTTGCGTCCTTTTTGCTGTATGAGAAGCTTGCGATAAAAACGAAGAGGCAGGAAGGGCAATAATCTCAGCAATAAAGTAGATTGCTCGTCTCCAGCGAAAGAAGCGTCTTTTTATCCTTCTACCCGAGACGAAATGTAGAAGATCGTAGCTTTTAAAAGCGGCGTCACGTTACTTTGCGTGACTTTGAAAAGGTTCAGAAAACATATTATGGTTCCTTTGTCAGCAAGCGGAATGGAAGGTGGACCGAAAGGAAACCAAACATTCTGTAAGTGTTTTAATGTTATGCAGTTAGACTCTGTACTTGATTTTGTTATATCTCTATTAGTAAATAACTATGGTGTTTTGGTTTTACATCAAGCCGAACCGCTATGTTTCGTGTTAGTTTTGGCGCGTTGTTACACGATTTATGTAAATCTTAAACCGCTTCTCTCGCCTGAAGTATTTGTCAAATTTTAATTTCAGCCTACTAGCTTTTTCATAAAGACGCCGTCTTGGCTGAATTTTCTGGTAAAAGAAACGCATTTTCACTGTGTGTTTTAAGAGTGACTTTCCCTAAATACCAACTATAGCCGTGCAAGATAGAAAAATCGAAATCGGCCAAACTTTGCCACAATAAAGACCTTAGAAAACTATTTTAGAAAATATAGGTTTCAGCTGCTTTGGATTTATATATTCCAAGCAGGACAATATTTTAATATTTACCCTTGCCAGAGGCCTCAGACAGGCGAAAAATGCCCTTTTTAGTTGGCCTCGTGTGCAAAATGTAAAAGAGGCTGGATCACTATTTCACTACTTTAGAATCCAGCGATCCTTTCTTTACCTTTTGCCGTTATTAGAATGTAATAATATTTCAACTACAATTTTTGGGAATTTTTTAAGTTACCGTTAGAAACGGTGTTTTCAAAAGTGTCAAAATTGGCTAACTTTAGAAACAAAAATCACTGCCTGGTACATGGATTTCGAACTCAAGTTAACATTCCAATAAAACAGTAACTCTAGTTCTATTGAAATGTGAAATAAAATTTTGGGGCAATTAAAACTGCGAAGTTTGACAGCCGAAAACATTCACGCTACTTGATCGAAATTGGAGAATGTTGACCATCAACAACAGTCGCGTCGCCCGCCGATAAAATTGAATTGCCCTAGTGTTTCTTACATTTTCCCCAAGGAGACCTTTCTCTTACCACTTTATGGCCATATTTAGGTTTTGCTGGTAAAAAGCATCCTCTGTAGTTTCAAAAAAGTTCTATTCTTTTGGTCGTTTCTCATGCAAATTAAGACAAATCGCTTTATACTTTGTTTACAACCAAGAATTATCGCCGATAAACCCTTGTGAATCTCTTCATCTACACTGCTTTCTTAGGGCATCTTCTTATATGATAACATAAGACATAAAATAAAACAAAAAGAAAGTAAAGCGGACTTACCTTTGATTTCTTTGGGTCAAGAAATACAAGAACGTCGAGAAAACAAAGTTCCGTTCATCGCCGTGCCGAGCGTGACAGAATTGCGAGACGCCGTGACAAGTTTTACTTAGTCCCAGGTCACCAGCTCTGTCATGTCAACATTTCGTACATCGAAGGTGGAAACGAGTGGTCTTCTGAGCTACTGCCTAAACATTTATTCTTTTTTGTCCCCTTTCAAGAATTTTCCCCCCTCTCGAAAAAGGAAAAGAAAGAAATTTCGCGATTTTAATCTGGTGTGTTTTAGAAACAGAAATTGTTCAATTTATAAAGTAAGGTTGGAAATAGCGAATTATTATTTTGATTACACTTTTCACTCCAAAGTTGATGTTCAACAAAGTAAAACAATACCACCGAAGTATTAGCTAGATTATTTTTCTGGAGTTCCCCATCAACGTTTTTTGATATTGAGAACTCTAGCTGCAGACGAAATTCCGAAACAAAGATGTTCCTGAATCTTGTAGGGGTACAATACCAGAAACGAATTGTAAGACAAGTGCAGCAGCACAAAATTTACAGTTGTAAAAATGACTCACAGTTATTGCAATGTTACGTGCTTTAAACAAAATTACGTTGCCATGAATTTTACTATTAAATGTTAGGCAGTAGCTCAGAAGACCACTCGTTTCCACCTTTGATGTACGAAATGTTGACGCGACAGAGCTGGTGACCTGGGACTTAGTAAAACTTGTCACGGCGTCTCGCAATTCTGTCACGCTCGGCACGGCGATGAACGGAACTTTGTTTTCTCGACGTTCTTGTATTTCTTGACCCAAAGAAATCAAAGGTAAGTCCGCTTTACTTTCTTTTTGTTTTATTTTATGTCTTATGTTATCATATCAGAAGATGCCCTAAGAAAGTAGTGAAGATGAAGAGATTCACAAGGGTTTATCGGCGATAATTCTTGGTTGTAAACAAAGTATAACGCGATTTGTCTTAATTTGCATGAGAAACGACCAAAAGAATAGAACTTTTTCGAAACTACAGAGGATGCTTTTTACCAGCAAAACCTAAATATGGTCATAAAGTGGTAAGAGAAAGGTCTCCTTGAAGAAAATGTAAAAAACACTAGGGCAATTCAATTTTATCGGCGGACGACGCGACTGTTGTTGATGGTCAACATTCTCCAATTTCGATCAAGTAGCGTGAATGTTTTCGGCTGTCAAACTTCGCAGTTTTAATTGCCCCAAAATTTTATTTCATATTTCAATAGAACTAGAGTTACTTTTTTATTGGAATGTTAACTTGAGTTCGAAATCCATGTACCAGGCAGTGATTTTTGTTTCTAAAGTTAGCCAATTTTGACACTTTTAAAAACACCGTTTCTAACGGTAACTTAAAAAAATTCCGAAAAATTGTAGTTGAAATATTATTACATTCTAATAACGGCAAAAGCTATAGAAAGGATCGCTGGATTCTAAAGTAGTGAAATAGTGATTCAGCCTCTTTTACATTTTGCCCACGAGGCCAACTAAAAAGGGCATTTTTCGCTTGTCTGAGGCCTCTGACAAGGGTAAATATTAAAATATTGTCCTGCTTGGAATATATAAATCCAAAACAGCTGAAACTTATATTTTCTAAAACAGTTTTCTAAGGTCTTTATTGTGGCAAAGTTTGGGCGATTTCGATTTTTCTATCTTGCACAGCTATAGTTGGTATTTAGGGAAAGTCACTCTTAATGTGTGTGTTTTAGCAAAAGAATGTGGTTTATCGGTACTCACACTTTTTGCTCGGCGATTTGGCTAATTAAATCTCAAACATCATACGTCCTGTTGACAGCGGATGTTTTTCACGCTTTGGAATTGTTAGCTGTTGAGCCGCTAGTTCAGCAAAACACTTTCTATAAGACTATAGCCCTTCCATCCGAATTTCGTGAATATAGCTTACGCTCCGCGAATGTTAAACTTCCGACCGCCAAAGTGAATAGTTAGCGGCCGTGAGTCAGAATAGTGATCTTGTTCATTTCAATTTTCTTCTGAGAATAATATAAATTTAGAATAGGTTCTATGAGCTCTTTTTTCTTATGGCGAGATCAGATCAGTTGACTATTCTAGTGAGATCAGGTTCAAATTATTTATAGCATTGCATTATATGTGTGTGTGTTTCTGTTTTTATCTCGTTTGTTTGTTTAGAATGCTGTAAAACGACTGCTAGTAATTGGTGAACTTCACTGCTATTGCTTCTGTAGCGATACTGGGCAAACACTGCACTAATGCTGTATCACTAGAACAACTATTCTAATCCTGATCCTAACTCTAACCCTTTAAACTCAAAATGTATCCTTGAAATATGCACAACAGTACACAATGTCTCAACTCTTTTTGCAATTGCTTGTATCTTCAGTTTTTACTCACAGTTTGCAACCCGAGTCCAATTTGAGAACAATTTGCCCTCCTAATACAGTATTTTAGTAAGTGACATAACTAAAATGGCAGGTACCTTTTCCAAAATTCAGACAGATATATATATATATATATCATAGCCAGAAATTCCGAACCAAAGGGGGCGCGGCCTAGCTTTGATAAGCCAAGCGCTCATGACAGCTTGTCAATAAAAAGCATTATGAAATCTAGCCTGTGATTGGTCTATCAATTAAATCCGTCCTAGTCGCTCGCGCGCCAGAATTCAGAATTCAATATGGCGTCAAGACAACGTCCCGAAAAAGGCTATTTTTCTATTCTCAATTCGGTCTCTACGGTCGACTCTGAATTTGTCCAGCCTGTTCGTAGATGTGTAAAGCGAAGGAAAAGCAGTGGACAGTTCTGGGAAGTGGAGAGACTAATTGAGCGACGTGAAACCGACGGAGCGGTGCGTAAGTTGTGCATGCTTGATGTTGTTTGCACGTGTTTCGAGGGCTTTCACTTTGCTGAAGATAATTTATCACGGTTATTCTTCTTTCTATATAATAGGTGGAATATCTTGTGCTGTGGAAAGGCTATTCTTCGTTTGAAGCGACGTGGGAGCCGGAGGAGAATATAACGGCAGAAGCTCTTCTTCGTTATCAGCGCCCTAGACCAGATGTTGTGGTTGTGCGAGAAAATGTGGTTGCATTCCGAGTAGCAGTGGAGAGGCACCTGAAATCTAAGTCTAGATTGCTTGTAAAAATTTATTTTAGATTGGATGTTTATCGGTTTTTGTTTAGAAACAAGGGGTTTCGTAAGGAAGGGTGGGTTTTTTTAAAGAAAGGGGATTTTCCGTTTCAGTATTTCCCCCCTGGATGGGATTCATGGGTTGATTCTCATGGACAAGGGATCAAAATATTTTACCCAGTCAGGGTCAAAACCGTTCTCACGTGGTCGCCCAAAAAGTATTGTTTTGATAGTAGTGGGACTCTCTGTCTTTGTCCTAGGGCATTCCAGGAAACTTTATCTTTTAATTTCACCAAAGTTGCTTTGCTTGATTCATCAGAATAAGTTAATAACTTTGTTATTTAAACATGTTCATTTTTCACAAACAAAGACAGGCTTGACAATGTTTTTCATTGTTGTAATATTTGAGGTTTTCTTCCCTTTCCTCTATTTTTTGCAGTTATGTCACAAGGTTTGCAAGTTATTGTTATAGATTAGATGATAGATGAAAGTAATTGAAACAACATTTGCTTCAAAATCAAGCTTTATAAAATTCAGCAGCACAGATAACCGTAGTAAACAAATTACTTATGTCTGACCTCAATAAATCCAATTAACAAGTTATGTCTTGACATTGTGTCCAAACCTTGGCCACACCGGTATCGTTAGCAATGTTTTTTTCTGAATTTTTAAGCAAATTCAGTGAAATATCATCAAGGGTATTGTTTGCAGAAGCAGTTCTCTTACGAATGTCAAATTCGTTTACTCAACTTTCAACTTTTGCTTAACAAAATTAAGCAGCATAGTTTAAACAAAAATCCTTATGTTTTGCCCAGTCTACTATATACATTTCATGCAAAATACACCACAACTGCACACACTTCTAAATTGTTAGTGTACATGCATCGTTGTAAGTATGAGTTTTACAGTCCTCTGTAAGTGTACATTCAACATTGAATGCAAATGTAAATATTCACATAATTTAAAGTAATCTATTTCTTTCTCCTTTTTTGAAGTTTCCTTTGTTTTTCTTTAGATTTTTTTGCTTTTTTCGATACATTTTTTTCGGTTTGGGTAACTGCTGATTGCTCAGGTACAGTCTTTAAGTAGCTAATTCCCCTCTTTTTCCCCCTTCTTGTTTTGATAAGTTCATCCCAGTATTCCTGAGCCTTTTTTGTGTACTTGCGATGTTGTCGCTCCCTTTGCTTCAAAGCTGCTAGTCTGTGTTCAGTTCGGAGAACCTCGGCTGGATCATCGCTGTGATTGCTCTTTCTCTGTATGATGCGTCTTGCGTCATCGTTGTTCTTTTCAACCCCTAAAAAGAATAATCATATGCATATTAGCAGAAGGGTAGCATAATGTCACTTAAAATAAGTTTAAATTACAAGGCTATTTAACTGTTTTGAACAGTAAACAGTTTTTCAAGAATTTTTTTTACCTTGACCACTGAACTGTTTTATATTGTCATTTTTTTCTACCATTTGTGGTATGTGGTATGCAGCTGCATGCATGTAACAGGTGACCTGTTCTTTTCTGTAGCCTGTTCTTATTTCCCCAAGTTTGGTAAAATTAGTGATCCACTCCTTTATCTGTAGATTTGAACACATACATTTATTAGAAATACAAATACGTGCCAGTTTGTTTTAACAGATTGTTTTGTACCTGTGCTCGAAATGATTTTGTAGAGAATGGCTCCCACGAGGAAATGTAGCTGAAGTACAGCTCTGCAAAGTCCTGCAGACAGAACATAAAAACAAGGCAATATTCAGATAAGTAAATAGTACAGCAATTTGGCTCAGCTTGACATTAATTGGAATGCAATAATTCATAGGGCTGATTGAATTGAATACTTGAGACTGTGATGTTATCTCACTTGATTACTTCATAAACAGATAAATTGCAAAATGTAAACTGTACCTTCCATAATTGTACGACCATGTGGCATGTGTTAATTTGTATGCAGTTGAAACTGGCCAGCCTCTTGGGAAGCTCTCTTAAGAGCTTTTTCCTGTCATCCCCCATGAGGCTGGTCCAGTCCCAGGTTCCGCTGCCCTTACCATCCGCATTTCTCTTCTCCCATATCGAAAAAGTCACACCACAGTTGTTTATTGCATCTATAAGCTTTTTGACATGCTCTGATTTTTCTACTGATCTCTTTTTTGTAGAGGAAGCGCTCTCCTTGTCATCCCACTGCATTGCATCTTCAATTAAGTTTTGTAGCAGAATATCTGTTATTCTTAACATCAGATGCAATTCATCCAGAATGATGTGGTCCAGTGGGATGATAAGGAGTGGCTTATGGCAACAGCAGTAATTCTCCCCACTCTTCTTTGTTGACAATTCAAGCATTTCCTGTATTGTGCGCTTTTGTGGTGGGGCATCATAATATCTGGAATCTTTTGACATATCACCTCTAAGATGGAAATGAAAACAAAAGTGATAATCCAAATGAATAATAATAATTATGAGATACTCTGAGGTAGTGGTTGTAGCTGAAATCAGCTATTTTATTTAGACAAATAAATTATTCATTAATTACCTATTCTTCTTGTGTATCTTACACCACAAACATGAGTATGTTGAGTTGGCCGCACTTAGCCCCATAACAAGCAGTAAAAACTGTAAGGGGAAAAAACTAACATTACTGTTTAACTACCATCAATATAAAGTTAAGAAACCATTACTGTTACATTTTAATAAATATTTTCATGTGTAATAGATATAATTTGTTTCTTGTTTTCATTAATGTCCTTTAACTTTACTTCCTGGCTGTAAGAAAAGGAGGTAACAAAGTTCCAAATCAAATAACAGCTAATAATTTTAAATTAACTCACCTTGTAATCACCTCCCAGGTAAATATCCACTCCAACTTTCTTACCATCAATTTCAATGAAACCATCATCAATTATCTTGTTCGCCTCAATAAACACATCTCTAAATGACTCCTCCAAAGTCTGGCGGCTCTCACTGCCATTTACAACAGCAACAGTGTGATTTCCTGTTAATAAAGGGGTTATAACTTAAAGATGTGTTTTAATTAAAATGTATACACATGTATTGCCAATTCGAAATAATTATAGTATTATTTGATTAAGTAACCAGTTGCAAATTATTGTACACTGAACTAACCTTTTGATGACAAAATATCGTCTACCTTCTGAAGGATGGTGAAACTCAGAAGTATGAAATTAGTCATCCTGCTCATCCGTGCCCCATCACCACTTAATTTAATTTTTGCTGTTTCTCCATCCTTTAATGTTCCCTCACTTATCTGTAATTGAATAGAACATCTTAATTCTAAGAGCTATTTATCTTTGCTCATCTGATCGATTAAAAGCTCATAATGCATCTATAATGTAATATACATTATTTACATTACACAATAATTCACATTTCAGATACAACTCACTAGTGGTTGTATCTGGAATGTAAATTAGATACAACCACTAGTGAGTTGTATCTGGAATGTAAATTAGATACAACTCACTAGTCGTTGTATCTGGAATGTAAATTAGATACAACCACTAGTGAGTTGTATCTGATATACAGGGTGGAATGGCTCATTTCTATTTGTTAGTTCCCTTATGAATTATTAATGAATTTTCACAATAATAATTATAATCTCCAGCCATAGAATCTTAATTATATATTATTTTGATCATGTTTATTGTTATAATTTGTTATTTATTTCTCTGTCATGTATAATTATAAATTGTTGGGTTTCTTACTCAAATCCATAGGAAACCAATGTTGTTAGTTTTCAGTCAATTCATAATTTTCTTGTATTTCATTTAGGGTAAAATAAAGTTACAACTATAAGAACCCAATGTGAGTTAATGTGTGACAATGGCTGAATGACATAGTTGAAGCCAGTCTAGTGATGAGTACTTACCATGTCTTGTACTTTGTCAGTGAGCAACTCTTTGAAAGAATACTGAGCTCCAGGTGCCAAACCAGGCGTGGTAGAAATTTTTACTTGCTTATTTAGGTCAGATCTGCATTGTTTTATTAAATATGATTTAACAGGAAAATCATCTACAGCCATAGAGAGCTCGTGGATGAATTCGTCACCAACTCCAAATTTATCCATTAAAAAGAGTATACTTTCCACTGTGTTTTTTTCATCGGGATGAAGTTGTTCGTATTTTGATTTTGGGGATGCCACACTACCATGTACTTGCTGTGCACTGGGAGAATTTGTAGTAAAGTCTATAGAAAAGGTATTAGTGCTGTTAGGGTCTTTAAGTTTCAAAAACTGCAAATCCAAGCCAAATAATTCAACAAAATGTAGTGCCTTCTGTGCTCGAGTCTTTAATTGTTTTAATTTTCTGTTTTGAGCTTGTTTCGTTTTAAGGTCTGGAATTCCGGCTCCTCTGTAGATTCCCAAGCTTTCATTCTCTAACCTGTCAATGTACTTAATCAGCTGTTGATTCTCGTTTTCCAGTTCTTTTGTTCTTTCCTGTTCTCTGGCATAATCTTTTTCAATCTCTGAAAGCATTTCTTCAACCAGTTTTTCCTTTTCTTTCTCCAGATTTTCATACTTTGTTCTCCAGTTACAGATTTCTTCTTCTGCTTTTTCAAGTTTTGACTGAATGGAGCGTAGATCTGCTTCCCACTTCTCTACTGAGATCACTTCACTTTTCAAAACAGCCAGCCTGCAAAATTGTTCCTCATGCTCTTTTCTGTTTGTATAATTTCCTTTTCTGTTTAAGGTCCGATTTGTGATTGAAGCAGCAGAACAGCGATTTGAAAGTCGGCCTTCAATTCGTTCACTCTCTCGATTGATCTTAAATGCATGGCCAGGAATAAGTCCATTTAACATATCAATATATGCTATGGCCGGTGTTTCTTTTTTCAATTTTTGCCACTGTATCAGTGCAGCATTCTTAATTGCTAGCCAGAACACAACTTCATTACCACCTTCACGTTGTTTTGACACATATTTTAATTGCCGTTCGGGTGGATCGCAAATATTCACTAGGGGATCACGGACCGGGTAGCGATCAGACATTTTTGTTTTGTTTTGATTGTCAATTTTATTTTGCGCGAACAAAAAAAAATTTCTAAAATTCCCCGCCAAAGAAAGCTGTGTTACCGAGCCTCCAGCCTCGTAATCACCACTCGTAGTCACCAGTCTTCTATGTGTGGTTCTGTTGACAGTTCTTGACAGTATCAAAATGGCGATCGTGTTTTGCACGTCATTTTGTGCGAAGAAGAGAAGCCATCAGGAATGTTTTTTCCGCGCGATTGAAGTGAGATTACTCTTCGTGGATGCGTTGATATTTGCTGAAAGTATGCTAAAAAAGCCGCATTGTTTTTAGGGTATACAAAGTTTTCTTTGCTTTAAATGTGGACGGACATTATTAAACTTAAAAAAAATTTCATTGGGATGGATCAGTACGAGGAGAGGATTGCAGCTTACATGAGATGGGGGAACTTGCATTTACGAAGGTAGGCGCCATTTTGTGTGATGTGAAAGGCATTGATTCGGAATAAAACCTTGCACGTAAAACCGAGAAAACCGCAACGAGTGTTTGATTTACCAAAACAAAGTAATTTTTCAATAAAAGTACTGATGAGTATTGTTCGAACTGGCATTGGGATGGCTGTGTTACGCCCAGTGTACGTTTTTTATAGACTGCTTTTATTTGAATCCCATACACCTTATTCCAAAATGGCAGCCAATTTATTATTCTTTTATATGCATGTTAATTAGCCCTCATGGCCTCATTTTCACTTGAAAATTCTTTTGTATTTTGCACATGCTAACGAGGCCATGAGGGCTAATTTACATGGATATAAAAGAATAATAAAATGGCCGCCATTTTGGAATAAGGTGTATACAGTTCCTTCTATTCTTCGGCAAGTTTAAAATGCCATTAAAATTCTAAGTCTCGCGCTCTATTGCGCACGCGCGGTTCAGAATTTCTGGCTATGATATATATTAAATGCCCACAGTATTGTCCATTATGCTTCATGCACCTCTGTTATTGTTTTGGTTTGCAAAGGAGCGAGGCCTCTATTGGTCTGAGGCACATGAAGCATCATGGCCAATACTGGATCTTTAATTAGAGTTAAACACACTGGCAGGCCCTTTTTGACTTATTATAAAAAAAATACAATTATAATTATTAGAAATAACCATTAAAATATAATCCTGATATTAATTTTGTTAACCACAAAGTTAAGTAAAATATATTTTTTTATACTGTACCATCATCATGTTAAAGGGTACTGGAGTATGACAAAGTCTGCATTCTTCTTGTCCATGAAAGCACTCATGCAAGTGCTTAGCAAGATCAGCTTTCTTCACCAACATGCCACACTCCAGATATACACAAGGGATTTTAAGGAACTCACAGCTGTTAGTGTGACCCTGTTAATCATGAAAGAAATTATACAATAGACCTTATTCGCCGTCTACGTCATAAAGCTATCACGTGATCTCTATTGGGTAAACAAACATCGAACCTTCGCTTGAATTGTATGCGGCGCGTATCTATCTAGTGTCAGAGTTGTTTGAAATTCTGGCTATGGTTCATTACTGTTGTGTGCACGATTGTTATAACAGTTCCGCCGATACCAGTTTATCTTTCCACGATTTTCCAACGGATGAAAAACTCGTAAAGGTAAGAAATGTGCGAGTGTCCGTTCGTTGCACGTGTTTATACACTGAAAGTTCAATCATAAACTTTCTGTTTTATTATTTCAAGGTTTGGATTTCACGTATAAAGAGGGATCCAAAGAAAGATTTCAAAGTGACAAAAAGTACAAAAGTATGCTCTGATCACTTTACAAAGGACGATTATATTTCGCTTTCAAGCAAGAAGAAAAAACTAAACAGAGATAAAGGAGTCTGTCCATCCGTATTTTCTTGGACTAAAAAGAAAGCAGAAAGGTCCTTACCTGCAAAGAGAACAAAACTTCAGGCAGAGCAAGAACTGATGGAAGATGAGCTCACGGCCACTGCTTCCGAAGGAGAAGGACATTTCGATGAAACCGACAAAGACAATTTTATTTCCAGAGGGCTACAAGTTGACATGGAGGTGCCATGTTTACATAGATTTTCAATAGCTATGCTTAAGTCCTTGTGTGAGAACCCTCAAAAAGAGGTCAAGTATTTTTCCCATTTTACCGGTTGTAAATCGTATGAGATCAAACATTGTAAACTGGGATTCAAAAGCGGCAAAACAGGTGAGCATTGATCCAAATTCTCTATTTGATTCAGAACATGAATCTGTGGAATCATCTTCAGGGGAATCAAGCGATGAAGAGGTTTCTGTGAGTGATGACAGGAGATATTCCCTGGGAGTTGAAGATGAATTTCTTCTAGTTTTAATGAAGCTCAGGCTAGGGTCATCAAATGTTGATTTATCTGTAAGGTTTCATGTATCTGAAGCAACTGTTTCTAAACTTTGTACAACCTGGATCAATTATCTGTACCTACGGCTTGGTAATTTAAAGATCTGGCCCCACAGAAACGTGATCATTGCCAATATGCCATCTAATTTCAAAGAGAAATATCCCAATACTGTTGTTATTATCGATGCAACAGAACTTAGAATACAGACCCCCTCATCACTGTTAAGGCAGTCACAGAGCTATTCCAGCTACAAGTCAACAAATACTCTCAAAAGCCTTATTGGAGTCGATTCCAAGGGTGGCATTATTTTTGTCTCTCAATTGTACACAGGGTCTATTTCAGACAAGGAAATTGTAATAAGAAGCGGTTTCTTAGAGATCCTTAAGGACAAGGTGACAGTGGGGGAAATACTAGCTGCTGATGCTGTCATGGCAGACAAGGGATTTGACATTGGCGATGAGCTTAAAAAAATTAACTTAGGTCTCAACATTCCTCCATTCCTTGCAAACCAAAGTGCATTCACTGAGGGCGATGTAATTAAGACACAGACAGTAGCACAGCACCGAATTCACATTGAGAGGGCCATAGGGAAAGTTCGCCGATTTCAAATACTTTCCAGTGAAATCCATGTCAACATGTTTGGGACTATAAATCAGATTTGGACAATCTGTTGTATTTTGTCAAACTTTATGGATCCCATTCTTGACTAGTTGTAATGACACTTTTACTTATTAAGTCATTATTGAGCCATATTAAAAGAAAATTTATGAAGGTTGTGTTAAAATGCTTTTGTTTTGATGTTGTTCGATCCTGACAAAAAATCGTTAGACTGGCCCACACGTCATGCATACGTCATGCATATGACGTCACAGCGACCATGTTTGGGGGCAAGAACAAAAGCGTTTGTCTCTGCTGGGAACTTAACCCTATTTTGATGCAAATGTTTCCAAAAAAAATTATATTGCTCTGACAACCAACATGGCTGCTTTGTCACATGGTTGCAAACCAAGAATACCTTTTAAAGCCCTAATATTGACAGCATCTTTTTCACTCCAAAAAAAAAAACTTAAGAACAAACAGGTAATGAAAATAAAGGGAATAAGCACCAAAGATAAATCTTGAAGTTTTAAACACTGTCTTACAACTACATCTATTTGAAATGAAAGGGAACCAGTAAGGAGTAACTGTACGTTGATATTCGGGTTTATGGAGTTAATACCAAAGCATAATTATTTCCTTTAGCTTAAACTGACATCAATCAACTTATCTTGTGTCCTTGACATGCCCTACACATACTTAGTAGTGCACATAGGTTTGAGCATGGGGACAGATCCAGGATGTCAAGGGGATGTCATTTGGTGCGAATCCCGCAATCAAAATAGAAAAAAATTCCTTATTTAGTTTGTAAAATATTTAAAACCAAACAGCCAGTCTCCAGAGACAAAAACACTGAGAACCTTAATCTGAAAATGACCCAATGCTCAATGCTGGGCCAATAGGAACATGCCAAAGAGTACAAACAAGAAAATTCAACTAGGCCAAAATGATTAACTTCAAAACAATAAACTTTTTGCTGCGCAGCGAACGAAGTGAGCGGAGCAGCAGTTCATAATCCAGAAAGGCAGAAAATATCTGGAATCGCTTTATTTTTACCACAATCCTTTGCGAGCCATGCTGAAGATGCAATCGTTTCCTAGGAAACGCTGTACCACAACTCTTTGCGTACGTCATGCTGATGCGTGCCTTTATTATGCGTCATTCGCTTTCCGTTAAACACATGCAAACAGTATTTTATGTTAAAGTAAAAAGGTTTAAATCTTTTAGAAAAGTGTCAATGTCATTTAAAACACAAACGTTTCGGGCTGAGCCCTTCTTCAGTGTGATTTGAAAATGTGTGCCACGACATTCAAAAAAACTTCAAAGTGAGCGCGTGCACGTTGAATGCGCGCGCCATTCAGTTACATACACACAAAAAAACTCGGTCACAAAAAATTAAAATTAATGTTCAGTCCGCTCGGTCTGAGCGTGCCAAGCTTGAAGATGAGTCGCATCTCACGCTGTTTGCGGCTGGTGTTGCTGCCGAAACAACGCTCGACGCCGCAGATCATGACGTCATCGAGCGAGTGTGTAGTTGAGTTGAAGTGTTCAGCTACGGGAAACCCTGGAGATCGGTTACGAATGCTGCGTAAGTGCTCACTGAAGCGTTCCCGTAGCCGCCTTCCAGTCTCTCCGATGTAAATTCGGGGGCAGCGGCGACAGATTATGCCATCGCATAGAATGGCTGGACATCATTAATTATTCATAATCGCTGAAGCGGCAAATTTGAATGCGAGTTCGCTTTGAAAAGCCCAGAATAAGAGAAGAAAGGGCCCAAATTGGCCAAGAGGGGTTGATGAAACTCGCTTTTCTGATTTACAGAAGTCCTAACCTAAACTTTCACGCACGGCTTAGAAGAGCAGTGTTGTATCTGTAATTTAAGCTTAAAGTGTATATGAAATGAAAATTTTTTCTGCATAATTTTGTAGCTTATTATGCTGTTATTGCGAAATGGAGAAAGAAATTCGACAGAACGAAGAGAAAAATATTTTTTTTGCTCGCGAAAGCGTCTTCGGAAGACCAAAATGGTGGGTCCGGAGACTGGTAACGAGCTCGGCTCTGATGACGTAATCAGTGGTTCTAATCATTTGTTTACACTCGGATTTATGTTACCACAATGCGAAAATTCCACTCGATAGACACGCTTTTAGCTGTTATTTCTTGAATTAAGTTAACTTCTCGCAATCTATGTCTGACAGTGACGATACTATGTCATTCTCCGTGAGAGTAATTTAAGCGAACAAGAATCGCTCAGCGATAATTCCGAGGAATGGAGGTACTTGGACATGTACAACCATATCACTGACGAACCACTCGGACATGTACTCAGTGGAACGAAGAAGACAACGAAGGAGACTAGGATGGTTTTTCTCCTTCGGTTTTGCGGAACAGATTTGAAGGGAATTCACTCCTGGATGAATGGCGAGAACGTGTTTATTATTTTTTGCAAGAAAGTAGAGGGAACGGAACTTCAATCGATAACTTTCTGCTTTTCTCGTTGGTTTTGAAATTTATTACCATGTTTTGGTTTTGGTGTATTTGTGGAGAATGTGCTGTGCAAAATTTGACCGATGCCGTCGAATACAGATGCTGTATGGAGATCGCACAGGCTTGCCAGAAGTTAGATGTATTACGAAGCACGATGACCTCTCGTCAATGACGAATAGATCAGTACTTTTACAAGTGGGTCCACTACTTAAAGACAATGACCGGACACTGAACACAGTTCTTAACCATCTTGCTTTGCATATCTTAGGTTTGTTATGTTAATTGTCATCGAAGAATCTCAGTCATATTTATTTTTTAGAAAGGTGTTTCATTGCGAAATCACAAAAGTTTTTAATAATCCCATCCTATACATGTCATGAAACATGTAGAATTCTCTTTCTTGATATTATTATATTCTACAGGAATACTGTAGGAATAGGCATTTACATGCAACATATATATTAAAACACTTTTTTTAAGTCTTCTGATATAATTATTATTTATAACACCTAAATAATACCCACAATTTATTTGTATTGAAAGGAGGGAGTCAGTTTTCTGACATGGATTTTATTTAATCATCTTTAATGACTTTTTTATCAGGTTTTTGCGAGCTGTTCCATACAGATGGCTTGTCTGATGGATTTGTGGTTATTTAGAATGGGACAACACAGTAAGACCTCTTCCATCCTGTGTTTATAGATAACTACATAAGGGAGAAATTCCAGTCTACCCAAGTGCATTGTTACCAGTCTGGAGAGCAATGCGGCTAGTACATTTAGGGTGGCCACAAGTTTATTAACTATTGGTGCTAACTTGAAATATTTCTTTCAAATATTTTTGGGCAATTTAAGTGTATTTCATGAAATGGTTTTAATCCTTTAATTAAATTTAAATATCAACATCCTCGTCTCAGCCATCAATGAGTCCCGACACTTCTGAATACTCCTCATCATCATTCTTGGGTTATACCATAAAAGGGGGTGGAAGCAGGTGGGTAGGGGTTGGCAATATTTATTAATAAAAAGAGGACTTTTATTTGAGGAAACACAGCAAAACGTTTCTGGAGAGGTTTAATTTTACTGTGTGTCTTTCCTTAAGGTACCATATCATATTTGCTGCAATTTCCCTTTTTTATCAGCTGCCAGCTTGTTTGCTGGCAAAATAACAATGATATGGCTACAGCCCCTAAATGAATGTTTAGTGATTCTAAAACAAGTCTGTTTTACATTTTTTTGTCCTACAGTTTTTCAAAAAGAATTATATTCACAAACCATT
Source organism: Dendrophyllia cribrosa (assembly GCA_024195265.1). NCBI lineage: Eukaryota > Metazoa > Cnidaria > Anthozoa > Scleractinia > Dendrophylliidae > Dendrophyllia > Dendrophyllia cribrosa. The sequence goes on along the minus strand of JAJLRJ010000003.1, from coordinate 41,873,776 downwards.
ATTTTTTTCTTTGATGCAGTGTCAGTAATCTCCAAAATAAACTTAAGAAGCAAAATATGTTCATTATAATAAAGAAAGGATTGTTCAGTAGAGCCTGTTGTTGTCTACTAGTTATTGTTTAGATTACAGGCAGTAGCATTGTGTTCCCTCATGGGTTCCCCACATTTGTGTCGTTTTCTAGGTCCCTAGGTTGTTCTGTTCATATAATCATTTGGCAGATGGTGCAGTTAATGTATTGCTCGAAAGGCATCTTGCCTGCCGCTGAAAGAGGAAAATCCCCACTAGTACCATATAGAAGGATATGGTGGTGATCAGTGAAGAGAATTTGCATTTTTATATTAATGGAACAATGACTTAAACCATTGTCTGAGGCTCACATAAATGGAAAATGTTTCAATTCACTCAATTTTCCTCCTGTGAATTAAAGTATACTAATTTTCCATATTGAAAAAAAAAGAGTAGTAAAGTCTTCACTCAACTGAGTAGCCTACACCTGCCAGAACATAACCTGGGGTCAATTCAATAAAACTTTTACAAGTTGAATTTAAAAGTGTAGCCACTGTTTTCAACCTCTCAGAAACAATGGCAACACTTTTAAATTCAACTTGTAAAAGTTTTATTGAATTGACTCCTGGTTTTTGTCCCATGAAATGACTGATTGACTACAGTATGTATTACTAGTAACCCCGGATGGGATGCCAGTCCACTGCAAAGTTTACATTCCCCAACCCCTGAGTATTATTGATATAATTGTTTGCTGGTATCTAGTTTTAAACCTGGGTGAAGCGATAATGTGGAACAAAGTTTTTTGGTCGAGGAAACAACACAATAGCAGAAACCTCAGGTCTTGAATCTAACCGACCGGCTTCAAATTAAAAGTCTGAAACACTAACCACACTCAGCTTCTGCAATGACATGAGTGCAACATGTTTATCCATTGCAGATGTATATCACCTGATTGTCATTCTATTATGCTTTTGGAATTACTGACATCCCACAATACACAACTTCCATTTTATTTCTTCTACTTGAACATTTAATAATACAGGTGGTTTGTCTGATGGATTTTTATGCATTTAAGACAGGTAAAGAAAAGTGACTAAGAGGAAGACATCAGCCTGATGGTTTTTATTAAAATTTTTACATTTAGTAACTTCTCAGATTGAGTATTGTTGTCTGTAAGCAGGTAATTAATGAAAATCTTACATTTATTTTCTTGATTCTCTTTCGGGTAACTATCATGCAACCAGTAGACAATAGTAAATAAAAATACTAAATTACTGAAGTATTTACATTTATTTTACAGGACATTTCTATATAATACACGTGGCATTTATGTTCACGTCTACTTTTCTAAAATCACACTTATCATCTGACTTATAAAAGCGGCCTCACTGAAGCTGACAATTGCAAAATACACAAAAAATATATCACACACTTACTCTTCGAGACGACGGAAACCCTCTTGGTCGCTTTCGAAAAATCAGCAGAGATTTACATGGAATAACCGTCCATTTTGTGGAATGAAACGTTTGCTCAATATTTTCGGAGATCTTAAAGTGTGCTGGGTTTCACCGAGAACTGAGCCGTTCGAATGCGGTTCGAAGCTGTATCGAGTCCGCCTTCGTTCTTCATCTTTTCCCTTTCGAAAATTTAGCCATATTTATTCTGAGTGTGTGATTCCTGTATTTGTAGCTAAATATATAACGGCCATAGACCACACTAATGTGCTGCGTGTCCGCAAAACCCTCTTGTCCGCCATTACACTCGTGTTTTCAGAACCACTGATGACGTCAAACCGGTGTCCCGTGGAGCGTTTTGGCCGAGCACAAAATGGACCCACGTTCGATCGTCAACATACGATCTTTGCGGCTTCAAAAACACTTAATGAAATTGCTTCTGGTCGACTAAACCCAAATATTTGGGTTCGTAAGGGCATAAACAAGCATATTAGACAAAATTATTTTTCATTTCATATACACTTTAAAATGATGGAGATTTAGAAAGTATGATGACTATTCCTTCGCACTTGAAAATACAGAAAATTCGGGCTTTTTCTGTATGGATGCCGTTTTCAAGAGCGGTTTTCTGAAAATCTAGACTGTCTTCCAAATTTTCACGCGCGGCAAATGGAAGATGGACGTTTTCTCGAACAAAATCCGTTTTAATCTTAAAAATTGGTTAACAGGAACGACTATTCCTTTCAGTTTGAAAACTGCTAGTAGAAGTTGCGTTTGAAAATGGCGCGTGTTAGGCGAGCGAGCTATTGTTTTAAGGCCACGACTGAATAACAATGGTTACCAACCAACTAACAATACCTATTCAAGAAAACCACTCAATTGTGAAATTGCTCTGAAAAACCGCGAATTTTAAACTCATATCGATGCTCCAGCTTATTCATTCCACCTGCCGAGCAAATCGCGCAATGAACAAAGAAATGGAAAATGTCAGCGATCGGGAGCTCTTTTCAGAGCTCTTTGAAAACCCGATCCATCCGCTACTCATTCACATGGTTGTTCCGTTTGTCAATGGAAGTTCGCCGATGTTTCACCTCCAACTAAATGGTGAAGCAGCTTGGAGATGGAGAGAGGTTTGCGGCAAGCCGAGGATAGTTTTTCAGTTACTCCAAGCAAGTGTTAAGCCTCATGGCTATCAGTTTGAAGAAACTGCTCGTGAGCGTATCGGGTCCGCATTCGCCGAAAGTATTCGGCGATTCTGGCGAAAAATGAAAGCCAACACGGACGGGAAAAAGAGAAAAAGACTGCGAACAGAGACTTGGTTAGCACTGGACATACACCCGGAGGAGATCCAGCAGTCACCAAACGACGTGCTAACGGAGCTGACGCAAGAAAACGGCAACCTTCGTGCGAACGTGGAGGAAAGAGCTGCCGACCTGTATGAACAGATGCAGCAGAAGCTTGCATACACCGGTAAAGACTTCACAGATGTTGGAAAGAAACAGCAACACAGACAATTAACACAGATACAGTGAGTCGATTTTAATCTTTAATACAACCACTGTAAACAATTTGGTTACCAAGGGAACTGCAGAATACCCGGCCACTCGAAAACATTTCTAGAAACAGTGGCTACGCGGTTACGTAGTTACCTTTACCTTTACAAAACAGTGGCTACGCGGCTACGTAGTTACGTGGGGAAAGAATGACTGCGTAGCCACGTATCCAGCTTTTTCCAGGGTACAGCTTTAAAGTGGCCGGGTATTCTGCAGTTACTCCAAGCAGGATACCATATGCAAATTATGACATAAATCTGAACGCATTACTTGATTGGACTCAGTTTTAATATCTCGTTACTTATTTTTATTGTTTGACAGAAAGAAAGCTCAAGATGCACTGTGGTTCGGTGAAACTTATGGCTTAATCCCCCAAACACTAATGCTCCAGGACAAAAATGGATTGGCCCACAAAGTAAACTTAACCCAAACAGGTAAACTACATTAATTTTATCTTTCCATCAATAACTCCTCAGAAGGTAACCTACATAATGAAACTGATCAGAATAATTATTATGATCTGAATAACTATGAAGTGCTGGTGAAAAAAGTTTTTTTACCAGCACTTTATAGTTATTCAGATCATAATTCTGATATTGCACAACTGATAATTGTTATTTATTCCTTCATTAGCATTAGCTACTGGATCAGGAAACACTGTAGAGAGAAATAGTGAAATTAGTCAAGAAGAAGCAGAGAATATGACTTCAAAGGGTACGTCGGTAGTTTTAAAAATGACTTTATACAGTCAAACCTCCACTAACAGACACCTCCTTCTCCAACACTACATTTTTAACCTCCCGTAAGCGGACACGGACACCTATTTGGGATCCACATGGTTTAAAATAACCTCCCGTAAGCGGACAGTAAATGATTTCAAGAAAATTTCTAACAAAATAGTTTCGGTTTTAATGGTTTTAATTGTACTTGACCTGAAAAAAAAAGCGAAGTGTGAGTCTGAACAGTACAGTTACATGTAGGTCACCGAGTCATTTCGATTCCAAGGTTACGGATATCTTAAGAGACCTTAAGATCAGGGAACCGTGAAAGCAGACACTCATCGATAGTTTCTTTTAATAATAACAATGATATTAATAATAATAATAATAATAATAATAATTATAATAAGCTTTATTTAAACAGGGAAACACCTTCAGTAACCTGTTCTCCCGGGTGTCCCTGACATCAGTAAAATATGAATAAATATACAACATAATAAAATAAATATACATAATAAATACAATACAATTTGAAAACATTAAACTAATATTAAAAACTAATTAAATTAATTAATTAATTATAATACTAGTTCTCTGATTTGTCTTTTAAAGCTTGATATAGAATCAGAGTTTTGTATATATTTTACGTACCTAAGGACACTGCGTTTTAGAAAATAACCACATGCAATGTACATAAAATATGTAGTTCTTCTGTTCTGTTCACCCCCGAAACATGGGGGAATGAGTATGTTACTGTTTATATATAGCTAACATCAGTTCATGTGACGACAATGCGAGAGCTTCACAGATATGTACCAGTACTATCGCCAGATTGGAGGTGTGGCCATGGGAAGTAAAATGGGTCCCAATTATGCGTGTCTATTTGTCGGGTTCATCGAAGAACAAATCCGCTCACGCTATACTGGCTTTGTCCCTCAGTTGCATAAGCGCTACATCGACGACGTAATCGGAGCTGCACAGTGCAGTCGACAAGATCTCGAGGGGTACGTTGATTACGTGTCCAACTTCCATCCAGCTCTCCAGTTCACATCCACCATCAGCGAAGTGGAACTTCCTTTTCTGGACATGCAACTGAGGATAAACAACAACAAGATACAGACCTCGGTACACTACAAGGAGACTGATGCACACAACTATCTCCACCACACATCTTTCCATCCAAATCATTGTAAACGAGCAATTCCATACAGCCAGTTCCTCCGACTCCGCAGGATCTGTTCCGATGATGATGACTTTCTAACCCGAGCAAGAGAAATGAAGGACAACTTCCATGCACGTGGCTATCCGCAGACCCAACTTGACAACGATCTCCGTAGTGTCTCAAACGTTTCACGTGACGAGGCCTTAACACCACACAGCCGGAATATTACATTAGACGATAGAGTCCCTCTGGTATTGACTTACAATCAGTTCAACAATGGCACCAGGCGGATAATGATCGACAACTTTAACATCCTGTCCTCAGATCCTGAGACACGCGCTATTTTCCCTACACCCCCACTTGTGTCATATCGGCGAGACAGAAATCTCAGGGATATTCTTGTGCACTCTGCTGATGGCTCGCTCTCACCCTCTGATGCCAGATCCTCGCCTTGCCGCCGACCCCGCTGCCACACATGCAAGTACATAACACCTCAGACTGTCATACAGGGCCCCCAAAGCAACATCATCCGTGACCACTTCACCTGTCAATCTGCGAATGTTGTGTACTGCATAATCTGTCGCCGCTGCCCCCGAATTTACATCGGAGAGACTGGAAGGCGGCTACGGGAACGCTTCAGTGAGCACTTACGCAGCATTCGTAACCGATCTCCAGGGTTTCCCGTAGCTGAACACTTCAACTCAACTACACACTCGCTCGATGACGTCATGATCTGCGGCGTCGAGCGTTGTTTCGGCAGCAACACCAGCCACAAACAGCGTGAGATGCGACTCATCTTCAAGCTTGGCACGCTCAGACCGAGCGGACTGAACATTAATTTTAATTTTTTGTGACCGAGTTTTTTTGTGTGTATGTAACTGAATGGCGCGCGCATTCAACGTGCACGCGCTCACTTTGAAGTTTTTTTGAATGTCGTGGCACACATTTTTAAATCATACTGAAGAAGGGCTCAGCCCGAAACGTTTGTTTTTTAAATGACATTGACACTTTTCTAAAAGATTTAAACCTTTTTACTTCAGGATTTAACCAGAGTGTCACGCATCACTGAAAACATTTGTTTTCTCCGTTTTAGTATTTTATGTTGTCGGAACTCGATCGCTTCTGAAGGTGAGTATTCTTTACACTTGGTATATTAGTAGGTAAGAGGGCTGAAAGCTTAAAGTGGTGGCAAGAGAGCTGAAAGCGATTAAATCGTCCTTTGAGGAACAGCCATGGGCGTAGCCAGGACGTTTTTGAGAGGTACGCACAATCACCAAATCTAGGTCGTATACTTTTATTCATTTTTACTTATTTTTTCGACTTTTTCAGGTACGCACATGCGTACGTACGCACAGGTAGCTACGCCCTTGTCAGGATTCATTTATCCAGATTTATCACAGTGAGAGCATATCTTCCTTCAGAATTCACACTCGGCAGACTTTTCTAAGAATTTTCACGAATTATTGAAAAGCTACGGTAAAGGAAATAACATTTTTGAATGTGCATTTACTTTGTAAGAAATATTTTATTGACTGTTTCTTTGTGTTATCAGTAGTTTTTGAGAAATATTTAGAAAACTCGGCTTTGGTATACTTTTAGGGTTGCCGCGCTATATAGCGAAAAACAACTGTATTAGCGCGCGCTAAAATAGCGAATTAATGTCGCGATCACATGGCAAGTAAAATTGTTATTTTGAGAGAAAACGATGAATATTTTCGAGTTTCTAAACGTAGTAATTTCTCTCGAGTCAGCAATTGCATGGTTGAAAGAAAAAACCTGATAAAGAGCAACATATGTCCGGAATGTGAAAACAGAAGCCAAAACTCGGCCACATTAGGTTGAGCAATTGAGCGTGTAAACAAAATCAGATTTAAATTTCGCACTTTACGCTTTCCAGTTTACGCTTTCTGCTCTCTTACCACCACTTTAAATGCATACAAATCTTCCTATGGACTTTTGTTTTCATTTTGAAGTCTTAAAAGGCGTGTTTTCATTTCATTTCAACGAATCAATGTCTTTACAACTTTTTGATCACACTATTCAACAATTGTTCAATCTCTTCAAAAAGACGAGCATGATAACATCAACAAAGACTTTGATGAACTTTCGGACGACGAAATCATTGAAGTTATTCTCGAAACACAAGTAACTGCTGTCTACAATGACAAAAAAACTGTAATTAAGGTGGAAAGGAATTGATTTTATATGTAATTTTTCAAGCAAAATGATATGCATAATTAACAGTTGTAAGAACAGTTGAAAACTAAATACAAAACAAATGGAAAATACCTTGTGATTAATGTGATTATTAGCTAAAACGCGCTCAGATGATTGCGTTCCACGACAGGAGAACGCTATCTATTCTGGTCGGGTATCGGTCTGGGCGCAGGGAGGAATTGGGCTGCATGCCATGCGATTTTGAGGTTTGGACTGGCTGTCCACTCGCCTCGATTTCATGCGCAATTGATGATGCGCATAATTGTGCTTTGATGATGCGCAATTAGCCTCGCAAATAGCAATTAGCCTAGCTTTGACGCGCGTACTCAAGTGGTAACGCCTTCATCTTTCGCTTTCGCTTTCGCTCGCGTCAGCTCGCTGATCGTGTGTGAAACGGTTGGCTTTGGTTACTTTTAGGGGTGCCTTGCTATATAGCGAAAGCAACTGCATTAGTGGAACGGTTGGCTTTGGTTACCTTTAGGGGTGCCGTGCTATATAGCGAAAGCAACTGTATTAGCGCGCGCTAAAATAGAATTAATGTCGCGATCATATGGCGAATAAAATTGTCATTTTGAGAGAAAACAATGAATATTATCGAGTTTCTAAACGTAGTAATTTCTCTCGAGTCAGCAAACTTAGTTTTTGCACATAACGTAACTGCTGGGCACCCTAAATTTTATAGTTCGGGCTCCCTATGATAACTCTTAGAGCACAGCCTTGATAACTGCCACTCCTTGACCCCACCCACCCCCCCAAACCAACGCCTATTGGCCCTCACCTCCTCCACCTCCCACTTCCTCACCCCCTAGTACCATCACCCCACCCTGTCGAACGCACTCCCCTAATTTCCAATTACTGCTAGTTATATCATATACCTTGAAGTCATGATGAATTACAATTTAACAAAGCATAGAGCAGTTTTCAATTGACTGTCGAAAGTAATTACACAATTGCTTTGGTTTTGCATTGCTACGCTTTGTGATTGGCTAAAAAATCTCGCGCCACTTTCTCGACCAATCAGAAGTAAAACCAAAACCAATCGTGACTTGCTCGCACGCGTTTTCCCGCGCTTGGCGCCCGCGACATGTAATTGCTTCGAGCTCTGATTGGTTCATTCTATTGTTTACGACTGCTGTGATTGGTCAGAGTAATTACTTTGGTTTTGGTTTTACGACACTCAATTGAAAACTGCTCTTAATGAATATCTAGTAATTAGTATTAGGGGTTAGGCCCAGCTCCCTTCCATATTTGCGAAAATACATAAGGCCAGAAGGACCGAAAATTTTTCGAGCAGAATGAGCGATTTTTACGAGCATTGCCGGCAGGCAGGATAAGCCATTTTATGAGCAGAATTTATCCAAGCCTAATCACGTACGTGCGCAGCAATCACTATCTTAAAGATAACCTAGTCTACACTATAAAAAGGGATATTGATTAAGTAATGATCCGCATAAGAAGGATAGCGCCAACAGCAATGGAATGTCAAACACGATGGAATGTCAAGAATTTTCATTGTTAAAACTAGTGATCTCATTGGCCTAGACTCAAAAATCGCTAAAAAGTTAAGGTTCAAGGTGCATTTTGTCTAATTTTTTTAAGGTTTCAAGTAATTTGAGACCCAATCACACAACATACAATTTTTAAAAGAAATTGTATTTTGGGAACTTCATCAAAGAAGCAAAATTATTAGCTATTGTCTTCTGTTATTCTGATTGGTTAAGCACGAACATTTCCTAAAATTTATTTGACGCAAATGGATTTTCTTTATTTTTATAATGAAATATAATTATTAACCATCAGGTCCTCCTCTATTCTTGAAATCAAAGATATTCTATGTGGGAAAGAGCCAATGCCGCAGAACAATGAAGTTTGCTATCGTTCTTATGTGGAACAATACTTAACTTCTTTGAGTGAGTCAGGATTTTGCCAAAAATGGCAAAGCATGATCAAAGTAAAATTTTGTCAACTTTGGAAAGAGGTTTTCTTCCCAATACCTTTGATTAAAATGAATCCGTTCAACATTCAAGTTATGTGAACCTGAGAGGTGGACAACAAAGTCACACCATGGAAGTCCAGTCACAGCAAGCTGCCCTTGTACCTGGGCATAATACCCACTCTTGTCATCTTCTTTAAGCTTTGGCTTGCCATCAACCATATGGAAGTAGAATTTTGGATCCTGACAGGCTTCCTCCATTGTAGAATTCCTCCATGTGTAAGGATTCTTCATTTCCAGCAAGCCAAACGGGTCCTTCTCAGTGGGATCATACACTTTCCCATCAGGGGAGGCCCCAAGGTATGGAAAAGAGGGATTAACCACGAGGCCAACATCATAAACAATGAACTGCTTGCATCTCTTCCGCATTTTTCTACTGTAAAGAGACCTGGCAATCAGTTCCTGCTGCCGCCCATGACGAATAGAAGATACATTTGACAAATCTTTAGGTACAAATATGTCCCAAAGAAAAGGTTCAGTGGGTGGTCTTTTCCTTTTAATAACTTTGCCAAAATTTGATGCAGTAAGCCTCATGCTTCTCTGTGTCATCCACTCTGACTCCAGTGACTGTCGCGCAGTTAACTTTTCAATTTGTTGTGATTCCAGCAAATCAATAGTAATTTTGTTTAGGACATCACTCTGCAGTTGATCAAGATTAACTGGGTGAGTAAAAGAGTCATTTGAATTGTCCAATGGTACATCTGGAAAGGGTAAAATTCTGGCATCTTGCCTTTGTACCATCTTCTCTGCAAGTCTATCAACATTAAATGAAGTTTGGGTTTTTTTCTTGTCAAACAGCTGATAACCAAGGTAAGATCCTAGTGGTACATTGCCTATGACAGTGTTAATAGCCGAGGACGTCTCCTGATCACTCAACAAATAAGAGAAGGGTGGTGGTTTGTGCTCTTTAGCAAGCTTACTGCATAGATTCAGAACGTTATCTGGTTTCCAGCCAACTTTTTTTATTTTTTTTGACCTTGCATCATACAACTTGCAAGTGATTGGAGGTCGTTTCCGTTTCGTCAGTAAAAGCTTATGCAAAGGTACATTTCATCACAGGTTCAGGCTCTATTCGATCACCTCGTGGGACACTCCAAGTTTGAGGTAAACTTGTACATGTCTTATCTGCAGGTATTTCTCCTAAATTAAGGAGACTCCAGTGACTTAACAGGAACAACAGAGCAAACATATGATGACAGTGCCCGCCAGCTCTACCAAAACAAAACATTTTTTATATAATTGTTATTAATAAAAATCTAAAATTGCTCCTAGGTTGCCCTAAAAGGGTGTAAAAGTAACACTAACATTATTACACCCTATTAAGGCAACACACGAGCTATTTTGGAATATCCAGCCACCTATTTACATATCTGAATACTTTGAAGAACAATGGGAATAAAATGATCTATTATTATTCGATGACATGCAAATTTTGAGCTGCCGGATAATACAGGTTTTGCAGATTAAGACATAACTCGACTCATTCAAATTCATCACAATGTATTGCAACAATTCGTTCATTTATACAGTGTTACTTGCGCACTTATCTACGTATAATCACGGTTACAACTATGAAAGTATACTTAACGCAACAGAGCTTGTGTATGTAGGCTTGATTACTAAAACTTGAGAATAACATTGTGAAAATTATCATAGCAAAATCTTTATTTTACCTACCTGGCTTTGCAGGAACAAGACGTTGCTACCACTTTTGCTTCTCCCTCATCATCATCACCAGGTTCACATTTGAGATTTAATTTGTGAGGATCTTCATGTTTCCTCTGACTTCTAAAACACAACGCTTTTATCGTCGCATGTTGAAGCACTTGCAGGCTACCAGATTGCTTATCGTGACCCACATAAACGTCGTGGATGTAACTCTCGGTAAAAAACTTGTATCCTTTGGACCCAATGTTCTTTTTTCCACATCCCTCCAGATGGGTTTGAATTTGTTGAGTCGTAAATTTTGGCAAACGTCGAAGATTTTTGGTCCAAATAATAGTGTTCTTCTCTACGCTCTGAATATCGTTCGAAGGACCGTCCGCCATTTTGTTCTGTTTGTTTACCCAATAGAAATCACGTGACCAGAGCGCGAATAAGGTCTATTTCTGGCAGTATATATTATTCATGCAATGTTGGGCACTCACTTTGAATTTAAAATGAATGACACTGAGGATGAAATTGGAAAGCGTGCATGCAACCATTATGCACAAAAGTACCCTGTACAAAATAGTTGAGAATTGGTTTAAATGACAACATTTTTCAAATGCTTTGCCTAAATTCCATTAAAAAAGAACACCACCAAAATAGAATACTAGGAAATTTCACACGTGGGATTTTTTTAAAATACACTGTACCTCTGTCAGTATTTACATCAAGACCATGAAAAAGACGTGAAAATACATGCAACTGATAGGTTTTCGTGCCAAAAATTTGCTCTGGTTGTGCAATATGTTTATTTTATTTATTTATCAGTAGACCAATATATTTTACCAAGAAAACAATACATAGTTCTATATGCCACGCATTGTAAATGCTATTGAACTAGCTTGGTCAGGTCCGTATTGGGGAAATATTGGTCAACAAGTTCTTTTTCATAATCTTGCAGAAAAAGAATGAGACCTGTATTTCCCAATACTGACCGAACAAGCTAGTTCAATAAAGTTTTTATTTTTAATTTGGCTTTTGAAATGTTTTTTGACATGTATAATTATTTTAATTTTTTCAGCAAATGCATGTGCCAAAGTCGAGCATATACACATGAATTTTTCTGGCCACTTTGCGAGGAAGATTAACTGAAATTGTCCACTAGATATAAGGACAATGTTTCTACTTAATAATAATTAAAGGAATTTGACGAAAATCAAATGAGTTCATGAGCGGTCCATCTTAATAAAAAATTATGGTCCGCAAATTGCAAAATTCGGACCGCTAAGGAAATCAATCAGAATGCTGACCTTTTCATCATGGACGAGTTTGCCTTATAAAAAATGTATGTATGCAGACCTATAGCCAGGGAGCCTACTTGATTTCATCCAAATTAATATTTTTTTTACCTCCAAGTGTCTGACTTCTCCTCTCCACTTGCATCCATCATCCTTGAATGTGCATAGAACAACAAAGGCCTGTACTTCACCGCGCATGAAGTTATCAGGAAAAACCTACATGTAAAAATTGAATCAAGAGAGAGAATCTTTTTGAGAAAAGGCTTATAAGGGCTGGTCTTGGCATATAATAATATTACAGGAAAGTTAACATATGAAACTGCACAATAATTATTATGTTTTCATACAGTGGAACCTCTCCTTTGGGACACCTCTATTCAGGGGACCGACACCTTCATTCAGGGGACACAAAATTTGGTCCCGGAATAATGTTCATATAATCTTTGTATCCGTTACCTCTACCGAAGGGACACCTCTATTCAGGGGAAAGGGACACTTTTTCTGGGTCCCGAAGCCCGGTTTTAACCTCCATTCAGGGGTCACCTTAACCACTCGAAACGTGACTGACCCCCAAAGAGGGTTGATAAGATTAAGTGTACACTAATCACAATGCATGACACCTTTCACAACATGACCTTTTTAATACCATACATCAATTGATGAAAGATATGACTTGGTTACCAAAGGTTATCAGGAAACAAGCAATTGTCAGACCTCATACTAAGGGCATGCGACAATATGGGAAATAGAAAAACCTTTGAATACAGAGGTCTACACGACGCAGAAATTAAACTTGCTGGTAGTTGCCGGATCTTCCTTGTGAAAGATCTCGTGCCAGGCGTCACTTGAATGTGAAAATACAAAACTGAATGCAAGGCTGGCACTACGGCAAAGGGCAGATTTATTAACGGCCAATATTTCGACTAATAGTATTAGTCTTCCTCAGGGCCAGGGATGTCCTGAAAGAAAACATTGTAACGGCTCCTAAAATTTGAAAATTACATGGTTATAAATGATTGGCTTAATACATGACATGTAGACTGGCACTACGGCAAAGGGCAGATTTATTAACGGCCAATATTTCGACTAATAGTATTAGTCTTCCTCAGGGCCAGGGATGTACTGAAAGAAAACATTGTAACGGCTCCTAAAATTTGAAAATTACATGGTTATAAATGATTGGCTTAATACATGACATGTAGACAGCGCACTTGTAAACATAAGATAAAAATAATATATGACATATATAGTGAATGATACAAAAATGAGTTCAGCGTTCGTTCCTTCGGTTAATGCCTTCTGGTGACAAAGTGTTCCCTCTCTGAATTAAAAAGGCCTCGCGTGCAATATTTTCTTTCAGTACAGCCCTGGCCCTGAGGAAGACTAATACTATTAGTCGAAATATTGGCCATAAATAAATCTGCTCTTTGCCGTAGTGCCAGCCTTGCATTCAGTTTTGTAATATGGGAAATGTTTACATGAAGACTTAGAAACAGTCTGACATCACAATTTTTTTGTCCACTGACTGCTTTGTAGAGTCGGAGAGAATCTAACCAATACAGTAGTACTGTACTGTGTATGTTATAACAAGTTGTTCCAGTTTGCAAAATGTACCCAATGCACTCTATTTTGTGACTGTCTGTGGCACTTAAATCGATGTACTGTACTTGTGGGTATTCAACACACAATATCGCAGAGAGTAATGTTAATCATGATTTTGTATACATTATCTAGCTGCTTGAAATAATGACTGCAGCGGATTCCAAGCCAGAATAAAAAAAAATGTTATTTTTTTGTTGGTTAATTATTAACAAACCCCAACCCAACCTCTCTTTAGGGGACCCCTCTACTCAGGGGACACCTCTCTTCAGGGGACCCCCTCTATTCAGGGGACACCTCTCTTCAGGGGACCCCTCTATTCAGGGGACACCTCTCTTCAGGGGACACCTCTCTTCAGGGGACCCCTCTATTCAGGGGACACCTCTCTTCAGGGGACCCCTCTATTCAGGGGACACCTCTCTTCAGGGGACCCCTCTACTCAGGGGACACTTGCCCTGGTCCAAATGGAGGTTCCACTGTATATAAACAATTTACTATGTGAAATATGGCTCACTGGTGAGAAATCGAACCTGTCAGGCTCCAGTGCTTACAAGGCAGACCTGATCACCACTACACCATCAGCAAACTGACAGAGATCGTGGGTGTAAAAAAAAAACTACAGTGAAACCTGTATTAAGCGGACACCCTCGGGACCCTCGCTAGTGTCCGCTTAATAGAGAGGTCCGCTGAACACAGGTTCGTTTTCCAGTAAATATGGGAAGAACATGTAAGGACCCAGGCAGCTGGTGTCCGCTCAACAGAGGGTGTCCGCTTAATATGGGGTCCGCTTACCCGTATTTTCCGGTGTATAAGTCGAACCGGTGTATAAGTCGACCCCACTTTTTGAGCCTAAAAATTAGGATTTTCTTGATTTGGCATCAAGTATGAGGGGGGGGGGGGGGGGGAGGGGTGAGGAAAACAAGGAGCCTTTCCAACACTTTTGTCTTTGGTTGTAGCCTCGCTTTGAATTGGAGAATATAGAAATGCGACTTGTTCAGAGCAAGTGAAGAACACTACATTTTAGGTGTCATAAGACTGTGAACAGGCTTCTTTTAGGGGCCGGAGCGAGCCGATCAAATAAGCACCTTTGGGGAGGGGAAGAAAGCGGCGCCCCCTTCTCCTCCACCAACTTTCCCTTCGTAGACCGCACTCGATTCGTCTGCTTGTTGATTTCCTTTTAACCCAATACCCCATGACAGAAGCCTGTTCAGTCAGGCTAGGTGTCATTGGTATATAAGTGAAATTAGATACCATGCACTTCTTCAGAACCTCTAATTTCATAGGACCTGGTTATCACAAACATGTATTATTTTTAGGGCGAGGGTCCATTGTTCTGTTGTTTGTTCTTATTGTTTTCTAAGCCAATCCTGTGAGGTGTTCCAAGACGTGCATACCGCCTCTGTGAAAATAATACCTCTTCTCTTAAATAATTAATTTAAGCCACCTTTCTCTTCACTTCCGAAATTTTCGATATTCTCATTTCATTAAATTCTAATCATTCTTTTATATCGTCCACGTTTTGTTCACTTGTTTTCCAGAAAAACAAGAACAAAAATGCTCCCTGCAAGTCTCACCTCTTTCTTGGAACAGCCAATCTGGGCGAATGGACATGGACCCTGAACTCCTTCACAGTCTCCCATAATAGGGTTCTGATGATCTGCCAACTAGAAAATGCCAAAATAAAATGGTAATTGCATTAAAGTGTACTACAGTGAACGGGTCAACAACTTTATCCAGAATTAAAACAGATATGGGATATATATGTTGTGGGTCAAAATTTGCCTTGGTTCAAAAAATTTTTAAACTGGGTAAAAATTTTTGAACTGGGTCAAAATTTTTTGAACTGGTTTGAAATTTTCAAACTGCATGGTTAGAAATTTTTAAATAATTAGCTCATTCTCATTTATTTGTACATGTACCTCTGCCTGTAAACTACTGTGTGTAAAATAAACTTGTGACATTAAGTTGTCACACATTTCAGTAAGCACTCAGTTTTGTAATTAGGGCTAAGCACTGATTTTAAATGGTTAGCTTTCATATAAGGTTAAGGGCCACTGCTTACCAGTGCTAAAAGTGTACCCTTTGGGTTTAACCCAAGAGTGTCTCTTTAACCCTTTACTCCCTAAGGCGAATGCCACTTTTTTCCAAATTGATAAGGAGTAACCCTATGTCCATCTATGATATACTATTTTAAAGCTATTGATCAGTGTATTTCATAAAACATATCAGCATCCGTGAAGGAAGTTATGGTTTTGATAGAAATAGGTTTTAATGTAAGAATAAAAAAGTTAAAAAATGTCGTACTCTTCATATATATTAGTTACGCCCTTAAACTATAGCTCATTTTGAAGCTTAATTTTAATTCATAGATTAATATGAGATAAGTCTTGGACTACAAATGTGTAAGGAAAGAAATGTTGAAAAGTTGTAGGGGTGGTCAATCATGCCATGTATAGGAGGGGGTCATGATTTTATGCCTTTGTTGGGTAGATCTTTACAAGATGATTTTGGTGGCAAAAATTCATAGAAATCTACCACATATTGAGCAAGTTATGGCATTATGTGCCAATTGGCACTCTTTGGGAGTAAAGGGTTAAATTAAAGGGCTATTTTGACAGATTGTGGTTTGTATATAATAAATGTGTATTTTCACTAAATTGAGTCACTACTTTGGCATAGTTTTACTCGCCAAGACTGACAATCTTCCCTTGCAACATTTTGGGATGAAGCGATGTTACTTTATCACACTTTTCTATTTGAATGGAAAAGTGAATCCAACTTTGAAGATGTTTTTAGCCCGCTTTTTTTGGTTATTTGCTGGACCATCTTTTCATTGTAGGTAGACTGGTTGGAGACAATCTTGCATCTTTTTGCTTGCCGCTGATCGTTGAATCAACTCTCTGACTTTTCTTCCTGGTGACTGCTTGGAGGTCTAGTTCTTCTGCATCAGGGTGCCGCTTGACTTCTCTGTGAGCTTTGAAGCTAAACACTGCTTCATATGGACTAGTTTGTATGGCTCTGTGATGTGTTATGTTCATGGTGTAGCTTGCTTCTGTTGTGAAATGGCACCACTTGAAGTCTTTTTTTGCTTCCATGCATTAATTCTATGTCATTCTCTTTGGCAAAGTTTTGAACCATTTCATTCTTAAATGCTCTTCCATTATCACAGATTATTTGCTTTGAGTACCCATATGTGTTGCAATACACCTTCAGTAGCCAGGACTTCAGTAGCTTTCTTTCCATGCAGAGGATAAGCAGTGACAAACTTTGTGTGGTGATCAATTACAGACATGGCCCATGTGTGAGGATTTTATAATTATTTTGCATGCACAGTTTCTGAAATCCATCAAGTCTATTTCAATAAGGGCAGGGGGGGGGGGGGGGGGGAGGGCAGGGGGAGGGCAGGGAAGGGAGGGCAGGGAAGGTCAGGAGGGTAGGGAAGAGGGTAAGTGAGGTGAGGGGGGTGCACAGAAGGATATGGGTAGGGAGGGAAATTGTCTGCCATTCTTTTCTTACCTTTCTTTTTAGACCCCCCTAAAAAAACCAAGCCCCAATTTTTTTTAACCACACCCCATAAATAAAATCCCTTTTTAGACAGTTGATAGACAAACCAGTTTGAAAAATTTTGACCCAGTTCGAAAAATTTTGAACCAAAGGTAAATTTTGACCCACAACATATACAATGAACTAGACTTTAAGCACAAATTATTTCCATTACAATGGTCAGGATTTCACACAACTTACATGAAAGAAATCACTTCTTTTTTAATAATCTGACCATCTATCTAACCTAAAACCTCATGGCCCTTTTTTACCGATCAACTTATTTGCCAAACGAGATAGATGTCCCATGGTAAGAATTATTACTAAGAAATGAAAATTGTCAATGAATGTTTGGTTAAGACAGTTATGCCCAATCAAAATCAATTATCAATAAAAAAAGTTAACGGCATTTCGTTGTCTTCATGATAGCATTGTCAAGTTAAAATGCAAATGTCATGCGATAGAGTCCTAATAAACCAGCCCAATCCTATACTCGGTCTATATAACTGGTCCCCTGCAGCTCGCAGCTCAGAAGGTAAGGGATACTGTCCCACTGAAATAACAAAATTTGGCTAATACTTAATTTCTATGTTTTAACGCAAAATGACACCAAATTATATACAACTAAATTGGATAAAAAGGTTCCTAATTAGAACAAAACAGAAGCAGTTGTTTGGAGAAAAAGTGCCGGGTATCACAAAGTGGATTACAGTTCGTCAATTTTGATTTTTCGTGACAGGTGGTCAAGGAATCAAAGTTTCCATTCTGGTGGAACTTTGAGTTTTTTTGGTCATCATGATTTTGTCTTTTTAGTTCATATTTCTTTGTGTTCATCACTTTTAGAGATTTTTTCTTCCTATTTTAGGATAATAAAGCAAGCTCCTGGCCACAATTCAGCAGTCATCTTTTCCACAACTTTCTAGCTGTTGAAAATGTTCACTGTTGTTTGCAAACAGGTACTAATTAATTTTTATGCATCTTCCCAGGAAAAAGTATTTACACTGTATTGGAAAATTACTGGTTACATTAATGCAAATGGCAAAATAAAATAAATAAACTATAAATAATAAAACTAATATTACTTGAAGTAATCTTTTTTTTTCCATGAGACAAATCTTTGACATGGCTTTTATGTTTTGATCGGTGTGACTGTATATGGAATTATAGCAATGTTACATGGATAAAACAATATGACAAGCTAGTGAAAATTTAATTAGGTTAGTTAAATTTGACATTTAGTTCCAAAGTTAAAGTCTCAAATCCTGATGTAAGATTAATAACAGTAACTGTAAATATTTAACTCACCTCTCCCCGAGGAATGCCACCTTTATTACATTTGTCACACACAACTGGATAAGCTGGGCATTCATTCTGTTGATGAAACTACAATAAAACAAATTGAAAGTTCTTTTTTTTTCGTGTCAATTAAGTCATACCTATTGTAATACTGATCGATTTAAGCTTTCAAAAAAAGTAAAAAAAAAAAAACTAGTTACTTAACAACCTAACTCGAATACCCTTGAGATCTAATGGAAGTGGTGACCAGTGGTGCAAACCATTTTCTGACCTAGCTTCTCGTTTTATCACACCATAAGGCATCTAGCGAAATGGTTTATCTCTTAACCAGCTTCATCAGCTTCCCCAATGCTTCAAAATCTATAATCACCAGATACCATTCAAGCAGGGCTTCAGGGAACCTAAATTGACCTGTGTGGCACTCTTGCCTTCCTTACACAAGAAGTGAGGCTGCCAGCTGGTCTTGACCATTTCTTTTACAACCACAATAATTAATATGTTTACAATCATGTAATATACCGATAATCACTTTTTACATACACTTTGTTGTAATATCAAATTACATTCGATTATTCTTTCTTAAAGTCGTATTGGACGTTATCAATAAGGAACACATCCCATTATGCTAAACGAACTTGTATTGTTATCTTTTCAATGAGGAACAATATTCCAGAACTCTACTGTTTTCATGGAGAATGCATGTACAGCATTCTTTGCCAGGTATATGTGTAAAGTTTCGCAGAATAATTTAGCTAAGATACTCAAATAGGTTCCATTCAGATTTTCAGTAAGTTCTTTGCCCTGAAAGCAGTGACATTAAAAAAGGTTTGCACAAAAAAGCATGCACAGTTACCACGTTCAATATTTTTCTACACTACCGCAGACGAAGAAGTGTGTGGAAACATGGTGTCAGGAGTGGGATTCGAACCCATGCCTCCATTCGGAGACCAGTTAGACGCCTCCATTCCAGAGACCAGTTAGACGCCTCCATTAGTTTCCAGTTAGATCCAAAACAATCAACTTGGCAGAAAGCCACAGTGATCCATCAGCCGACCGATAAGTCACCTTGGAGTTATCTAGTGCAGACAGAATCTGGTGCGAGGTATTTCAGAAATCATCGCCACGTACGCCCAGCGATCCAGAACCTGAATAAACCACAAGATTCAAGTCAGGCACCAGTCATTCCAGCAGAACCATGCAGTGTTGCCAACACCACCTGCTCCAGTCAAACATCCCAGTTCAACTCCAGTGGATAACACCAACCAACCACAGCCAACACAGTGTGTGTCAGAACACACCCACTCCGATATTGGAGCATCTTGACCACGACGAAATGTCAGACCCCCAAAGAGACTGATTGAAGAAATCTAGAGACACTAACGAACTTTTAGGCCTTAAAGCCCCGGTCAAACGATGCATGATAGTCGATGATAGTCGATGATAGTTGATGATAGTTCAAACTCGCAATCCCGTTTGAACACGAACTATCATCAACTATCACGCGCTATCATCGACTATCATGCACTTTGAACATGTTCAAAATCATCACGACAGTTGATGATAGTTTTGTTCGTTTGACCGGGCGCATGATAGTCGATGATAGTTTTTCGGCCAGTTCTCGTCGTTCTCATTTCTTCTCCGTATCCATTCTCTTGTCTCGGCTCCTACCTTTGAACAATGCTCCATCAAATTATCAGTACATTCCTCCAATAACTCTAAAAAAAACAAGCTGCCGCTTTTTTTTCGCTCACAGAACTCTTATGTTTTTAACGCGGCAGGCGACTGAGAAGGAGCTCGCGCTACTTTGCTCGCGTCACTTTTGACCAACTATCATCAACTATCATGCGCCCGTTTGATCTCAAGCATGATAGTCAATGATAGTAGATGATAGTTGGGATCAAACTAACTATCATCGACTATCATGCATCGTTTGACCGGGGCTTAAGTTTGATTTTGCTCAAATTTTCGATTCGTGTATAAATTATTTAGTTAAACTCTATAGGATTGTTTCAAAGCAAGGATTTAGCGATCTTTAACCCATTCACACCTGAGGATTTTTACGTTTTTGAGTGATTTTCTGCATACACACGCCCCATAGGATTTCGTGACTGCATATTTGGAGTTACCATTGAAAGTGCTGCTGTTCTAAATCACTGAAGGCTCGAGTTTACTGGAAACGTCATTGTGACGATCTCATTTTGCTTGCTTGATTTGCAATAAAGGGTCCAATATGAATTATCTACGATTTTTGGTAAGTTCACAGCCATTTTTCATCTTTAGTAGCTGCCTGGTGAGCATCATTAAGCTTGGAGGTAGTTCAGAGTCCACTTCTCAATGAAGCGAGTTAGTTGTTGTACTTCGTTTGCAAATTTGGCTCGTTGCTCGTTGAACTGGAAAAATGGCCGCCTGGAAATGAAGCAGCTTTGGGACTCGACTCTGGATGAATTTCTCGACCTACTGCGGCATATTTTGGAAGTTGCGACCACAGGAGAACACAACAAGCGCGAAATTTCGGCGGTGGGTCGGAGTGGCTGTGGACTTAGTATAAATATGAAATGTGTGCGGAAAGAAACGAACGCTGTCAAAATTCTTGGCCATTTCCCAGCATGCAGTGCGGTGGTGATATTGAAAATTGAGGCAAGGTCAGTATGCATTAGAACGAGAGGCTAGAGCTCGGCCCGAGCAACGAATAAGAGCAAAAAAATTCACTGCTAAGCTAGGACTAGGACTGAATTTTGCTGTGAATGTTGATTTTTGGGTTTGCCATGATGATTTGAATAAAAAAAACTAAAGGCAAAAACGTGATTTTTGTTGTTTTTCTATGACGTTAAAAACGGTAATTTTTGTTATTGTCCAAATTCAAACGCTGATATTCTGCAAAAATCGCTGACTTTTTTGTGTTTATTGGGTATCTCAATTTGAAAGACTTTCTAGTCAATGCTCACAACTGCTAGTTAAGGCAATGTTCGCACGATTGAGAAAGTTACAATTTTTTAAAGCAGTGGAGTCTTGTACGGGCGGTTACGGGCGGTTCAGGTGTCAATGGGTTAAAGAAAGGGGGATGTTGTAATATCAAATTACATTCGATTATTCTTTCTTAAAGTGGCATTGTCACGTTATCAATAAGGAACACATCCCATTATGCTAAACGAACTTGTAATTGTTTAATCTTTTCAATAAGGAACATTCCAGAACTCTACTGTTTTCATGGAGAATGCATGTACAGCATTCTTTGCCAGGTATATGTGTAAAGTTTTGCAGAATAATTTAGCTAAGATACTCAAATAGGTTCCGTTCAGATTTTCAGTTAGTTCTTCGCCCCGAAAGCAGTGACATTAAAAAAGGTTTGCGCAAAAAAGCACAGTCGCCATGTTCAATATTTTTCTACACTACCGCGCACACGAAGAAGCATGTGGAAACACACTTAATTACAGGTGGGCACACTGGCAGGCCCTTTTTGACTTACATTGTATTATTAAAAATATAATTATTAATAATAAATTATTAGAAATGACCATAAAAATATAATCCTGACATTTGTTAACCACAAAGTTAAGTAGATGATATTTTTTTATACTGTACCATCATCATGTTAAAGGGTACTGGAGTACGACAAAGTCTGCATTCCTCTTGTCCATAAAAGCACTCATTCAAGTGCTTAGCAAGATCAGCTTTCTTCACCAACATGCCACACTCCAGATATACACAAGGGATTTTAAGGAACTCACAGCTGTTAGTGTGACCCTGTTAATCATGAAAGAAATTACAATTACCGGCAGTATATATTATTCATGCAATGTTAGGCACTCACTTTGAATTTAAAATGAATGACACTGAGGATGAAATTGGAAAGCGTGCATGCTTGCAACCATTATGCACATAAGTACCCTGTACAAAATAGTAACTGTTGACAATTGTTTTTTTTTTAATGACAATATTTTTTAAATGCTTTGCCTAAATTCCATGAAAAAAAAACACCTGCCAACAAAATCGAATAGGAAATTTGACACATGGAATTTTTTTTAAATACCTCGGTATTTACATTTATTTTATATTAAGACCATGAAAAAGGCGGGAAAGTACATGCAACTGATAGGTTTTCATGCCAAAAATTTGCCCTGGTTGTGCAATATGTTTATATTGTTTATTTATCAGTAGACCAATATCTTTTACCTACTAGAAACTATTCTCAGTGGTTACAATTGAAAGGCCTTTTAAACAATTGAAGGGTTCCTGGCAAGAACGTCCTATTAAGTACTGTTTTGGAGAATTTTCACTGAAATCTTGGATTTTTGGCTTCAAAAGGGACTCATTTGTCAAAATTATAACTGGATCATGTAAATATGACTGAAGGGATTTCAACCAAGTCAACAAATCTTCTATCTTCGAACAGAATAAAATTTTATTTTGAAAAGATTCATAGGCTGTCCTTATATAGGCCCAAAACATTTTCTCAAAGATGTGGATTTTCTCCCCTATTTTGGATCTGTTTTAAGTACGTTAACAATAAATCATTAATTTGACAAAACTGTGCTTTTAAAACAAGGCCTCAAACATACAATTTTAGTGAAAGTTGCCAAAAAACATACTTAGGACGTTCTTGCTGGGAGCCCAGCTTCAATAATATTGTAGATTTAAACAATCCTTTCAACAAACAGAAACCTAGTACGTAAACTGCAGTGTATATAGTTCCAAACAATTAGTCCCATAGACGTATATTGATTCATCCACAAGTTAATGTATGCCACACATTGTAAATGCTATTGAACTAGCTTGATCAGGTCCGTATTGGGGAAACATTGGTCAACAATTTCTTTTTCATAAACTTGCAGAAAAAGAATGAGACCAATATTCCCCAATACTGACTGAACAATTTGGCTTTAAAAATTTTTTTTTTTGACATATTAAATATTAATAAATACATCTATTTTCGGCAAATGCATGTGCCAAAGTTAAGCATACACACTTGAATTTTTCTAGCCACTTTGCGAGGAAGCTTAAAGGGACACTGTCCCGGTTGAAATATCGTGTTTTCATGATTATGGCCAGGAGCAAATATCTGGACGTTTTTGTCTATTTGTTTTTACTAACCGTTCTATAGAGACTATTCGCATGACAATGTTTTTGCTTGAAGCCGTTTATTCAGTTGTTGTCCTTACCGCTAGCACAGCTTTTCAAACCGATATGTTCTGTAGCTTTTCTGCTTGCTCACGTAAATCTTGCCTCGTTTATGAATGATGGCGATCAGCACGTTGTTCCTGTTGTTTAATTTCATTTACAACTATTCTGTTATCGAAACAAAATCATTTCATTGCTGATTTGAGCGTCATAACACGAATAAAATACAACACCGATGACAACGATGGCAATCAATAAAATCAATATCAATTAATCGATTTTATTGGAAATCAATGGTCAATCGAATTATCACAAAAACATATACGTCATCGATTGATCATCGATTTCCAATATCAATCGATTAATTGGCATCGATTGATATCGATTGATATCGATTTTATCGATCATTGATTTTATTGATTTAACAGGCCAGGTATGGATGTATGAAAAAATCACAGCAAGTTTTAACGTGCAGTAAGTTTATTATCGTGCGCATGTGAGCGTTTTAGCGGGTTTTAGCAACACGTGTACAGTGTAATGCGGGCATTTTGTCCATAATTTTTTAAATCGGCTTATAAAATCAACTATACTAATTTAAAACGAACCTTTCTAATTGTGGAGAGGTGGAAAGCAGCTTTAGAAGACAGGCAAAACACCAAAGAAGCTCAAGAATCTTTAAAAACAACTTGCTTGCTCAGGGAACTAATGGCAACCTAGCTACAAAATTGGTTGTCTTATGAGTACTGGTAACTGATAACTACACGTGTACCAAGCCAGGTTACTAAGCAGAAAAGTTCAAAGCGAGAAAGATGTTTTTCTTCGAGCGGATTTACAGCTTTATGAACATAAGATTTTTAGATTTTTTAATATTTATAGAATATTTTTGAGATTTTTCTTTAGGGAGTTTTTTACATAGGGCCAACCTCTTAAACTCCCATTTCCAAAGCATTCTTTGTATATGCTTTGAATAAATGTGTTTATGTTTTTCCAAGAGGGCATGGTAACGAATCCTGCAATCTGATTGGTTCTTAGCGCGGGCCGGATTTTCCTATCTCTGCCCAATTCTCTGCCCACGGTCACGGCAACGCTTTCGTGAGTGATGTGACTCCGTTGTTTTAAGCTTGTAAGCCTTTAGTTTTATTGAATTTTCTCGTTAATTATGGACCCAGACGAAAGCTACCAAAGCAAAAGTGAATTTTGTTGGCCCGATAAAATATTTAACGACACAAATGAAGAAAACCAGCAAAGTTTCACCATGCGGCTGATTGGTCAGCTGACATACAAAGATCCGAAAACACGCTAAAGACAAGGTATCAAAGACTCAAGAATTCAAAGAGAGATTAAACTACTGGGTGGAAGGAGAAATCAGCCGTAAATTAAAGGTCAATGCTATTCCTCAAAAAGGCGAGTACAAGACTTTTTTTTTATTTTCTTCCATGCGCTCCATCATGGATAAATATAGTCTTATATTTATCCATGATGGAGCGCATGGAAGAAAATACTCAAATACAGGCCATGGAGGGACCCAATGAACAAACAAAGACACCAGGTTACATGTTAACACTTTATTTCGAACTTCATTAATTTTGTACTTTTGCAGAGAAAAGTTATTAATTTCGTGCAGAAATTTTCGCAAATGTTGCAAAGCAAAACAAAGCTCAATTCTAGTACTCAGTTTCCCTACTCGCATAGTGTGCTTGGTTCACCTGTGGTACAGCTTTCCAAGAAATCATGTCTTTACGCGCCGCGTGAAGCAAAACTGACACAACCCGTGCAAAACCTAAATTAACTTGGTAATCTTCTCAACTTTTTCATTCATAAACAAAAAAATGTACTTTGAAAAGTGAACTCATTTCTATTAGTTTATGTCTCTCGGTAGAATAAACGGCTGTTGTGTGGCGAGGTCATCTTTTTCCCTTTGGCCAGTTGGGTTGTGATTGGTGGGTTTAAAACTGTTTTCTCTTCTCGGGGTTTTGTTGTTGTTAGTTTTATTAAAATATATATTATTAGATACATGTAGTTATGCAATTGTTTTATTATCATTTTGTTCAATTTTGATTTTTGGTCTTGGAGGTGCTCTGTAAGAGAAACAAGACTCATAATTTTTTCCACATAATCTTAAATAATTTTTGCTCCAAGTATATTAATGCCTCAAAATAAAAAAATCTTAATAAAAAAAAAGCTCAAAAAGTGGGGTCGACTTATTCACCGGTTCAACTTATATACACCTGGATAAAATGGTATTTCACTGCAGGAAGCTTAATACATGACTTTAAAAATGTAAATTCTACCTTGTAATGTCTGACTTGTCCTGTCCATGGGCATCCTTCATTACAAAATGTACAGGCACAAGCAATGGCGAGTACTTCTTGACGAGTATTTTCATCTGGAATTATTCGATCCTGGATTTGATAAGGATTTATAATAAAAAAATTAACAATCTGTAAAACTGATGATTTATATTGTATGACTGATACATAATATTATTTAATTACTAATTTATATTATTATTAAGCCTTATTGTTAATGAAAAAACAAGCAAACACTCGTGGATTGATTGTTTTTCTGTTATGAAAGTTAATGAATTAACTACGTAGAAACTGCAATTGCTATTATTATTCTTGGTTTTAAAAACACCCCCACCTTCTGTTTCCAGTTTAGCTTCATACTTCTCTTTAAAAACATTGTTTTTTTTTGTTGTTTGGACCACCCCTCTTTAAAAACATTACCTTTTGAGACCCTCTCCCCCTTGCAATTTCCAATAACCTTTCATAAGAGAAGTTTGGATACAGTGTATCTTCTGGGACCAGTGACACATTCCATAACAAAAGGTGTCTGCAATATCAATACCTGACTTGAACATGTAGGGTTCTAATTCTTAATATTACTAAGGCTGCAAACAGTAAAATTAACTACCTCTAACACATGTACCACTGACCTGAAACATCAGTAAATCTAGTTGTACATGTATCTGCATGTAAGTTCTAGACTATTTAGTCACCATAGTTATTACCTCAACATAAATTATTTTAATAATACATGTAATAATTAAAAAATCTCTTACTCGTCACTGTAAGGTGATTTATGAAATACAATGAAAAACAAAAAGAATTTAAAATTGACTAGTAAATAACTATACATGTACATGTAAGTTTATTATTTATCATTCTATAATTTCTTAAAAAGACCTTTCTTAAATTTTTACCTGCATGTACCAGCTGCACTCAAAAACAATATTGATACGGAGGCTCCATGAAATAAACACTGACCTAAAACTGACAATTACCTTATTTATAACTTCACCATCCTCACATGCCTTGCAAGTTGGGGTTACACCAGGACTCCTAATATATGGTATATAAAATGTACATTGAAAAAATGTTTTTCATAGTTTTAATGCATTGAAAATGTAAAGGGGATGAAATCATGTATAATAATGAATGAAATTGAGTTGTTTTGGAAGACTAGGATTTTTTATCAAAACGTCACGAAGGAGCTTTATAAGCTAAGCAAACCATCTTGAAATCACATTTCATTGACATTTGTTCTACCTTAAATGATTTAGAGCAAGCTTAGATCAGATTTTTTTGTTTTTACCCATTCTGTTAAATATTTGCATCAAGATAATGAAAGCATTTATTCATCTTTTACAGTGGTTCAACAGTCTGGGCTATATATAAATCAGGTACGCACCTGAGGGCTGTCATTGTAAGTTAAGCTGGACAACTGGCTATTATAAATGGTCGGAAACTGCAGTACATGTAAAAGATGTTTGACTACTAAACCTTTGAAAATAACTATAAACTAAGGTTAATAAAACAAGATTTTAGTATCGAAGACTTTCTTTGTTTTATGACCTGCACCTACTTTCCTTGTGGAGCCTGCTTCTTCAAAGCTATATATGACAGCCATGGTACACGTACAGCAGGTATTATGCAAGTTATGTACTAAGCAGTTACTTTATATAGCGTGTGTGCAGATGACGTCACAAAATTACCACCGGCCATGGAGGGCTGACGTACGTAATCAAAATGGTGACTAATACAATAGAAATCAAGCCTCCGAAACTGTCAAGCAATGGCCAAAATTTTGACAGCAAGGTAAAATGTATGTTATCTTGAAAAACGGTCTGGGGTCGGCATTTATTTGTTTCTCATCCCAGCCAAAAAGTTGAGTGAGGAAAGCCTTCCACCCATCCAATCGATGGATTTATCACTCATTAGTTCTTAACTTGTGATGCCGATACTATAAATGCACAATATAAAGCTTATACAGAAGCATAATTCACGTATGCCTACAACAAAACAATGGTTAGCACATTATAGCAATTAGGGTACCGCTTTACCTTAAAGGAGCTATGTCGCGAGATATGTCACGCAGGCAAAAACGTCGGGTCGACATCAAACAAATTCACGCTATCGCCGTGGAATCGGGCAAAACCCTTCAATTATGCCGTGCTGTGTACTCTGAAAGGTCTCCAATTTTTCCCACATATAAATAGTATATTTGTCTTGATTTCATTTCGGTTATTTCCCCAATTCTGTAATCATACGCCTCAGTACATGTCAGTATCTCAATGTCTAGAAGTTACAAGGTAATGTGCTTTCAATGCTCTTACGGAATTTATAATAATTACAAGCGCAAGCGATCTCAAGGTCAAGCTTCACTATTGGATGAAAACCTGTGAAAAACCTTTGAAAAACCTGTGAGTTTACCTGTGACTGGAAAATACCCTGTGAAAAAACCTGTGAATTTTGCAAGACCTAAATTTTGCAAACAAATGCAAAATTTATGACCCTGTGAAAAAACCTGTGAAAAAAATTAGCCTGTGAAAAATCCTGTGAAAGGACCTGTGAACAAAATATGATGGAAAATACCTGAAAAAAACTGTGAAAAACCCTATGAAAAAACCCATGAAAAAAATTTGTAGGAAATATCTTTTAAAAACCTGTGAAAAACCCTATGAAAAAACCTGTGAGCAAAATTTGCAGGAAATCTCTTTTTAAAACCTGTGAAAAACCCTATGAAAAAACCTGTGAGTAAAATTTGCAGGAAATTCCTTTTTAAAACCTGTGAAAAAACCTGTGAACGAAATTAGGCTGTGACAAAACCTGTGAAAAAATGAAGGTTTAATTCACTGAAACTAAACATGTGAAAAAACATGTGAATTAATTAGCCTGTGACCACATGATTTTTACATCAAATGATAAACAAATGACCAAAACATACATATTACATGCATTTGGCTGGGAATATTCCACTGTTAATATGTTTGTGGATATACACTTTGTTTTCAATAAAACCTTGATTGCAGTTGTATAATTGCTTTTAACTTATACATAAGTTTATTTATAGTCATGTATTTTAGAAAATATAGCATATTAAAAAAGTACATGTATTATTTTAATCTTGCACTTGTTTCTTTAATAAGTATAAGGAGGTAAGCAGATCTAGTAAATAAAGAATATCATAAGGCTTGTGTGAAAATTAAGTTTTGCACTTGCTGATCAAATTAATTAGCCACAAGCTTACTACAGAAAAAATTGATGAGCTAGCTACCTTGTACATGTCAGCCTGTATCATATTGGCCCACAGAATATGGCTGTGGAAACGTATCCAGCTTCATTCTTGACAAAATGTTCTTTTTAAAAGTTAATAAAACTCTTCTCTTCAATGGTTTCTTGAAAATGATGTATGACAATCACTTTTTTAAGTCGCAGCAACATTATTATAATCCAGGAAAATTCTGACAAGTGAAATTCAAAATGGCAGCCAAGCACTTGAGCCTACAGGTTTGTGGTCAGCTGACTTGTACTTCCAAAAAGCCTGGACCCCGGTAGAAAAGGCGGGAAAATTGACCAATGGTAGAGCAGCATTTGCGTGTCTGACCAATGAAAGAGCAGTATTTGTGCGGCTGGCAAGTTTTCCGGGGCAGATTACACTTCAACTAGGGACTTTGGAAGAATGTTTTTGCCACAAAAGGTAAGTTTTTCTTGATAAAATTCAGCTGAGAAGATTTTTCCTGCCTATATAATGATCAGTGTGTATGAAGAAACAATTAAGATCTTTTTGTCTTTTTATCTTGTGCAGCTCGGAAAGTTACTAGCTACACGAAGAAACTTTTGAACCTACATGTAGACTGTAAAATCCTACCACTTTGATATGGAGATGTATTTTTCATGCATGCCACAAAAGGTAAGCTTGAGTTTTATTAAACTTAAAGATAAAATTAATTAGTAACAGCTTTTGAAAAATAATTATCTGCAGTGAGTAATATATACTTGCTACCCCGGTATGTTTATGTTAAAAAATATGTTGTCTTTGATGTTTTGTCTTTTTTGATCAGCTCATTTAAGCTTAATAATTAAAACTTAAGCTTAATAATATATGTTAGTCTGCTAAATTTACAAAGCTATAAAACCTACATCGATCTTATGGTTGTATTTCAAAATTTGTGCAGTTTGATAACAACTGTACTAATCGATAAACACTTTAAAAATAGCTGTACTAGGTCTTTCTTCAGGTGACAATCTATAAATATATAGGGCAATAGAATTACTTCTGTCTAAAAAGACATATAGGAAATAAATATACATGTATAATCATATAAATGTACACTGTCTTTTGCAGGAATTGTAAAGATGCTGGCCAGATACATGTAATATGCTATCTACAGCTGCTAAAGAACCAAACCGTGCATGTATTTTATGTGTGAGTAATTAAGCCTTAATTTCTAAAAGCGGCTGTTTCAATTAAGTTAAAAAATACAATTCTGCATGTTTTAATTGTATACTTTAAGAGCTAATATTTACACCTGTAGTCATGTATCCATATAGCAATTTATTTATTTTAACAGAAAGGTCTCATAATAATGGTTTGAGTCTAGTGAGTATGGTATAATTTTGTTATTTCTATAATGACTTATATATACTGTTAATGAAGTTGTATAATTTTCAATTTGTACCTTAATTATTAAAACTGATCAAAATTTCTGAAAGTTATATTAGTCTTTGTTTTTACAAACCTGTTATTGAATGAATGCAAGAACATGCAGACTAATTTGTCAAATATGAAAGTTAGTCATGCATGATGCATGGGAATCCAGATAGATTACCTCAAACATGCATTAATGTACTGATCATGGATTGTAAGGCAATGAGTAATGAAAGCTTGCCTAGCTTGGTCACCTACGCGAAGAGTTCTAGCTGCCGTTGTTGATCTGTTTTGAATGAAGTCCATAAATTTTCATTGCACTCTCTCAAGCGAATAAAAAAATCATAAAATATTAGGTTTGTCTGTGGTAATATATAACAAAGCAAAATTTTCTAAGTCGACTAGGTTTTAATACTGTCGAAGCGTGTATTTTTGTTGAGACAAACAAATTTTATTCATAACGCTCAACTATCAGATAGTAACCCTGGCCTTGAGAACTAAAGCTATTTTAAAAGATACAAAGATCGCAATTGTCCCAAAAATTCAATTTTAATTCTTGCAATGACGAACATAAAAGACGATTCAGTTGAATTTTTAGATGGGCCAGCTAAATTAATCTGTGAATTATTCCTGTAGACATACAGTAAATCCCTCCGTGGAACATCGCAAAGAAGAGACGTCAGTATTTAGCTGAAAGCTTCCCAAATCAGGCAGAGAACCACAGCAAAATCAAGTTAGAGCATTCAAAACATACCAGAACGGTGCTAGAAGCGAGGAAAATCCTATACATGTAACTTCTTGCTTGATTCCAAAGAGACCCAACAACAACTTGGTGCGGAGAAGAACATTCGTCCATTTCCACTGCGTACTTTTAGACATTGAGATTATTAATTGAGCCGTACGATTCCAAAATCGTGAAAATATCCGAAACTAAATCAAGACAAATAGTATATTTACATGTGTGAACAATTTGAGACATTTCGGAGCACTCAACTTCCATGCAGGATTGAATGGATTGTGCCTCAGATTTCCACGGTGATGGCGTATATACATGTACTTGAAAAACGGCCACTGGACATTTTTTAAGTTTGTAGCGTTGCGTGACACTTCACGACATAGCCCCTTTAAGAGTTGTCCTTTCTGTTTCAATGGTTTCCGATGGTTTGTTAAAACTTTTAATAGGAAATTTTACAACAAAATGCTAGATTTGGACAATTGTCGCTTTTCTTTCCACAAACAACAATTCAACAAATTAGCCAATTGTAGCCAACTGTAGTGCACTGAAACACACATACTGGTATATTGCACCAAGGTGATTTTTCTCACAGAAATATTTAGCCACTTGAGTCAAAACAAAACTTTGGGCAGACAAATTAGTGGCGACAAATTGTATATTGTAAACAGACACGCTACAAGACAGATTTTTAAGGCCGTCAAATCAAAGTGATCTGACATAACAAATACAACTGGTATAAATCGAAAGAAAAAGGGTTTTCGGATTTAAATATAGCACAACTGACAATATAAAAGAGCACTGTAAATTAATACCTTAACCCTTCCGATTTTAATTCACAACGTTTAGGAAAACACATTAGTAAAATTATTTTAAAAGCGCTTGCTTGGAATGTATAACAGTTGAGAGAATCCATCAAAGTGGTCCTCCAACATGGCGGATGGTAATGCAATGGTAACATGATCGCGCACACACTAGCTATTGCTGGCATGGCAAAGATCTTATGTATATGTGTACACCATGATTCCCCAATATGTTAGAGAGATATTAAAATTTACAAATATATACATTTCATTGGCCATAACATTAGCCTATAGTGTGCATCATTGGCCTCCATTTGCATTCATACACCTTCATTTACCTCATACACATTTATTTAATTACTTTCATACACCTCCATTTACCCTCATTTGCCTTAATTCATGCACCTTAATTTATTTAAATACATTCATTTGCCTTAAATCTATACCTTCATTTACATTCATTTGCCTTCACATACTACACCTTCATTTCCCTTCATTTACATTCATTTGCCTCACGCATGCACCTTCACACACCTTCATACAATGTACACCTTCATTTGCCTTCATACACCTTCATTTGCCTTCATTTACCTTTATTTGCCTTCATCTTTACCTTCATTTACATTCATTTGCCTAAGCTTCATATATACTACACCTTCATTTCCCTTCCATTTACATTTATTTGCCTTCATTTACCTTCATACACCTTTATTTGCCTTCATTTACCTTCATTTGCCTTCTATACACCTTCATTTGCCTTCATTTACCTTCTATACACCTTCATTTACTTTCATGCAAGCCACACGCCTTCATTTACCTTCATACACCTTCATTTGCCTTCATTTACACTGTACACTGTACCTTCATTCACCTTCAGTTGCCTTCATGCACCTACATTTACCTTCACCGACTAAGCTTTTTGTGAGCCAAGTTTCTAGGTTATTTCGGTCTTTTTACAAGCTCCGATAATATCACTCGAGTCATCAAATTCTTTGCCGCCATGCTTCCGACTAATTAAAGTGCTACTGCGATCAAATTTTTGATTTCCTTTTTTTACATCTTCGTGTACAATTATACTTTCTTACTCGTCTTGCCAAATTTCAATCCATTACGAACATCAGAAGTCATTTTATTTTAACATTTATGTTCGAGAATTTACGGCCGCCATTAATCAACCGTGTTCCATGCTTGGTTGCGAAAGGGATAAAGTGACGTCAAAGGCTCAAACATACCTCACGGGTTGAAATTATAATAACAATAAGTATTGAAAATCACGCGAAAACGCAACAAAAACATTGGACTTGTTCTTCGTGCAATTTTCTATGCTCATTGTTATTATAATTTAAACCCGTGAGGTATGTTTGAGCCTTTGACGTCACTTTATCCTATTCGCAACCAGGCCTTGGAACAAGGTTGATTAATGGCGGCCGTAAATTCTCGGACATAAATGTTTAAATAAAATGACTTCTGATGTTCGTAATGGATTGAAATTTGGCAAGATAAGTAAGAAAGTCTAATTGTACACGAAGATGTAAAAATATGAAAATCAAAAATTTGATCGCAGTAGCACTTTAAAGCGTGTCATTTGAATCTCTAGCTACTGCCAGTAGCAAAGGAACATGAATTTATATGAAGGGTTCCATTGAAACTTACTAAAAACTCACCTAAATAGAAGTTCTACACACGACTCGCAATGAAAGTGTCCACAACCAGTACTCATAGCATCTTTTAAAAGAAGATGACAATCAACGCAGAAATACCGTGGATCAACAACTTCCTCCTGCGCCAAGCTCAGGCGATATCCTGGCATAGTCGTTCACGTTGATTAGCTATCCAATTTTCATTTTTTGCTGCCAGTACAGGATCGTACAGTTGTTTGACTAAGAGGATCAATGAGTTTGTATGCACCAGTTAATTCATAAGTGCGAAATACTCAAGAAGAAACGTTCGAAACATACGAAATCCGGGGATTTTCCCTATCCCATGATGCACTGCGATCGACAGTGCATCATGGGATAAGGGTTTTCCCCGGTTTTCGTTGTGCGTTGTTCTCGGTATGCCCATATTTGGGACTTAAGAGCTCCTGCCCGTAAATATCAAGAATCCGGCGACAGAACGGAAATTTCATAATTCATTTTAATTCACCTGAAAGACCGCCTGGGTGAACTGTTTTCAAAAATCTCATTTAAAAGTTCCACCGCTTTTTTTGTTTTGCGAAAAATAAAAAAGTTTAAGATACGGCTAGAAGGTCGCTTGACCCCCCGGAAAAACGATGAAAAATCGTGCAACTTCAGCAAGTCCGTACGCAACAACGAAAAGCTTTCCCGGTTTGCCATTTCCTGACTTAGTAAACAACCATTTAATCTTCCCTAAAATGTAAAATGCATGTAATTTTTTTTAATTTTAAGTCTGCTTATTGACCCGTCGAAAATTATGACCTTCTGGTGTTCTTGCTCGAGGTAAAATTTGGGTCAACTTCGGAGGCCTATAAAAATCTTAGTACATAAATTTCTGTACAATACTGTTAGTCAAGTTGAAGCTTAATCCTTCTAGTTCACTGTCTTAAGTTGTCTTTTTTGGCCCGCTTAAAGCGACGCGGCGACAATAAAAAATATTCAGAGTATTTTCAACAAATTCCAACGCGGCCTGCTGAACGGCTGTCACGCAAGAAAATGTCGTTTGAACATAACTCCTAGTACATGTCTTTCTGAATAAAACGACACGTCAAGTCTGAGCTTTATCTTTGTTGTTCAATGTCTCAAAATGTCTGTTTTGGTCCGCAAAAAGTGACGTGTCCAGAGCAAAAAACATCGAGGCTATTTTCCCCAATTCCGTATGTGTCTTCGCTAAACGGCTGTCACGCAAAAGACAGCAAACTCTCATAAAACAACGGTTCGACATCACGTTATTTATAAACTTGCTCAGACATCGGACAATCTCCTTTTCCTTACAACGATTATTTCCAGAGCTTATGTTTAGTTGTTTCTGGTAGCATTTCATCATCTTAAAATCGCACAATGTTGCACAAGAAGCTCCGACTACGATAAACAACCGATAAAAAGCACCGTTCTACCGCCGATCAAGCAGCAACCTAAATACCTAATAACAACTTTAAAACGCCTCACCTGACACCAATGCTCTCTTGTTCTTCTAAGGATCCTATACCTATAGTTTCCGGGCGGGATATTTAATAAATAACTCTCTCTTTTAGCATTTCCCGCAAATACATGCTGTTTTACGTGCTGTGACATCGCATCGATAAATAGCATAAATCAAGCAATGAAATTTGATGCACCTAAAAAGATAGCGTGACGCAGACATAGTCGCCGCTTAAAATAGCCTCGCCGTCATATTGAGCACTGATTTGTAGCCTGTTCCAGGCGTTTAGATTGTGGGGAGCAGCGAAAAGCGGCGCGCGGCGCTATAGGGTCGGCGTGAGGGAAAACTGGGAGAGAGGCGAATTTTTCTTTCGCGCGCCACAAACTTAACGCCTGGAAGAGGTTAACTGATTTGCGGCCCACAAATATACCAAATACCTCAATTTCCTGGTCAGATTTTCGATAGTTCGTAAAAGCGACGTCAGTTAGTCTTCCAAGCAACGCTATTTCTTCCATGTTACAGTAAATAGCATCTTGCAGCTATTCGTTTCTACTGAAAGAGGATTCTAAATCGTGCGGATCAAATTGGAAAAACCTTGAGGATTTCCAGTGTGTTTCCCTTGGATATTGCAACAAGGATGTGTCGTCCCCCGCGGGGGTGGGGGAGGGGGGTGGTACTTCCTAGTAATGGGCTAATGGGGATGGGCCGCTGGATGGGTTCGCAGTTTCGCGACTGGATTGACTATAATGGGGTTGCATTTTTAATAGAGTTACTAGAATGGGGTTGCAGGATTTTTTGGGGTAAGAAAATTCTGGCAAGTTTTTTTTTGGGTAGTTTTATTTTAGCAGGGATTACAAAACATGGGAAGATATGACTAAGTTGGGATTGCGAAATTTACATTTACTCAAAAGTGACTAAGATGGGGTCTTTTATTTGCCACAGAATAGACTATAATAGGGTAGGGGCTCTGAGAGGCCAGCGGCACATATCCAGCAAAAGTTGACGCAAGTACCACTTTCCCCCCCGGGGGTGGGGTGTCGTCTCATCTGAAATCTTGTAAAGTGGTGGACGTCGGAGTTGAAAACGAATTTCATTTGCTACTCGCAAGGGCAGGTATGTCATGTCATATTGCTTTAGCAAGGTCTTTTATATTTGTTTTAGTCATAACGTTGGAATCGCAATTGAGGTATTTTTCCTCCACCATAACTACCTACATTTGTATTACCTTTTAGTCGCCTTTAGGTACAGCTTTCCGGCCTTGAGAGCGTCTTGAAAAACTGCCCCGAGTCTCCAGTAGTAGCTATTTGATTAAAAAGCTCACGTAAAAGCTCAGATAGGGTGTCAAATGCCCTTGTACCCTCGGCAGCAATATAATCGAACCCTTTAAGTAATTTGCGTACTGACGCACTGCAGAATTTCAGAATTTCAGCTTGAAGAGCGGATAATTTGAAGAGCGGCTCCGTCAGTTACTCCTGAGACGAAAGCCGACTTTGGCTGACGAAGACTTACGTCCCGCTGCTATCTCAGTACAGAACATCGGACCTTTCTTCTCCTCCAGCCAACCCCGTATCAGTCTCTCGATGCCGTGGACACAGTAACAGTACCTACCCTTGCGAATAGCAAATGAAATTCGTTTTCAACTCTGACGTCCAATTCTTGTACTCTTACAAGAGTACAGATGAGACGACACATCCTTGTTGCAATATCCATGGGAAACACGCTGGAAATCCTCAAGGTTTTTCCAGTTTGATCCGCACGATGTAGTCGAATGTAGAGTCCTCTTTCAGTAGAAATGAGTAGCTGCAAGATGTCATTTACTGTAACATGGAGAAATAGTATAACTTGGAAGACCAACTGATGTCGCTTTTACGAACTATCGAAAATCTGACCAGGAAATTGAGGTATTTGGTATATTTGTGGGACGCAAATCAGTGCTCAATATGACGGCGAGGCTATGTCTGCGTCACGCTATCTTTTTAGGTGCATCAAATTTCATTGCTTGATTTATGCTATTTATCGATGCGATGTCACAGCACGTAAAACATCATTTATTTGCGGGAAATGCTAAAAGAGAGAGTTATTTATTAAATATTCCGCCCGGAAACTATAGGTATAGGATCCTTAGAAGAACAAGAGAGCATTGGTGTCAGGTGAGGCGTTTTAAAGTTGTTATTAGGTATTTAGGTTGCTGCTTGATCGGCGGTAGAACGGTGCTTTTTATCGGTTGTTTATCGTAGTCGGAGCTTCTTGTTTGTGTAATATTGTGCGATTTTAAGATGATGAAATGCTACCAGAAACAACCAAACATAAGCTCTGGAAATAATCGTTGTAAGGAAAAGGAGATTGTCCGATTTCTGAGCAAGTTTATGAATAACGTGATGTCGAACCGTTGTTTTATGAGAGTTTGCTGTCTTTTACGTGACAGCCATTTAGCGAAGACACATACGGAATTGGTGAACTGAATAGCCTCGATGTTTTTTGCTCTGGAAACGTCACTTTTTGCGGGCCAAAAAAGACATTTTGAGACTTTGTACTACAAAGATAAAGCTCAGACTTGACGTGTCGTTTTATTCAGAAAGACATGTACTAGGAGTTATATTCAAACGATATTTTCTTGCGTGACAGCCGTTCAGCAGGCCGCGTTGGAAATTGTTGAAAATACCCTGAACATTTTTTATTGTCGCTGCGTTGCTTTTAGCGGGCCAAAAAAGACAACTTAACACAGTGAACTAGAAGGATTAAGCTTCAATTTGACTAACAGTATTGTACAGAAATTTATGTACTAGGATTTTTATAGGCCTCCGAAGATGACCCAAATTTTACCTCGAGCAAGAACACCCGAAGTTCATAATTTTCGACGGGTGAATAAGCAAACTTAAAATTAAAAGAATTACATGTATTTTACATTTTAGGGAAGATTGAATGATTGTTTACTAAGTCAGGAAATGGTAAACGGGAAAAGCTTTTCGTTGTTGCGTACGGACTTGCTGAAGTTGCACGATTTTTCATCGTTTTTCCGGGGGGTCAAGCGACCTTCTAGCCGTATCTTGAACTTTTTTATTTTTCGCAAAAACAAAAAAGCGGTGGAACTTTTAAATGAGATTTTTGAAAACAGTTCACCCAGGCGGTCTTTTAGGTGAAATAAAATGAATTATTAAATTTCGGTTCTGTCGCCGGATTCTTGATATTTACGGGCAGGAGCTCTTAAGATTCGAGCACGTAGTGCCAATGCATCATGGGAAATTATACAAAAACAAGATGGCTGCTGTACGAAGGTGAGATGTGACGATTGTTGTTTTTGCTGGTTTTTATTCTTTATGAGAGCAAAACACTAACTCATTGACCCTCTTTTTGATCAGACAAGACTACAAAGATATCTTAGATACTAGTAGTAATCATAGATTATAGTGCGTCTCCTTATCCCGTGGCACCTCGTCTTGACCTAGTACCTCAGTTTCATGAATTAATTCAGCCACTGTTTAAAAGGGCTATGTCGCGACATATGTCACGCAGGCAAAAACGTCGGGCCGACATCAAACAAATTCACGCTATCGCCGTGGGATCGGGCAAAATCCTGCCGTGCTGTGTACTCCGAAAGGTCTCAGATTTTTCCGACATATACATGTAAATAGTATATTTGTCTTGATTTCATTTCGTTTATTTCTCCGATTCTGAAATCATAC
This sequence comes from Dendrophyllia cribrosa, assembly GCA_024195265.1. Lineage (NCBI taxonomy): Eukaryota > Metazoa > Cnidaria > Anthozoa > Scleractinia > Dendrophylliidae > Dendrophyllia > Dendrophyllia cribrosa. The sequence continues at coordinate 41,834,920 of JAJLRJ010000003.1, read as the reverse complement.
TCCTCAGTACATGTGCTAATACCGGAACCGGAAATGAGAAATTTCTGAGAAAAGCCTGAAAAAGTGCTCCCGTGATAAACCTCTTGGACACCGCGTTAATGGAGCATGAAATCGACGATTAAGTCACGCAACATTCAACGTAATTTCGCGGGATTTTTCGGATAAAATTACAGCTACCAGTTGCAAGTAAGACACAAGACTGTTGAATATAATTCCTTTAGTAGCTAGACAAATTTTAGTCACAAAACTGCGAAATCTTTAGTCGCAAATGCGCCCGATACAGGAGCAATTTCGAGCGCTGTAAAGTTAATCTGCGTTCGCCTGGCGCGGCCGGTCAGTGAATTATTGCTGCAAGACATACAGCGAATTGCACCGTACCGTAGAACATCGCGAAGAACGACGGCGGTATTTAGGTGAAAGCTTCCCAAATCAGGCAGAAAACCACAGCAAAATCAAGATAGAACATTCAAAACATACTAGAACGGTAGCGAGGGAAATCCGATAACTTCTTGCTTGATTCCAAAGAGACCCAACAACTTACTTGGTCCGGAGAAGAACCTTCGTCCAATTTTTCCACTGCATACTTTTAGTAGGCATTGAAATATTGAGCCGTACGATTTCAAAATCGGGAAAATATCCGAAACTAAATCAAGACAAATAGATTATTCACATGTGACATTTCGGAACCGCAAGCTCCCCAGGATGATGCCTGATTTCCACGCGCTGGGAATGCTGGATACTATTGTGACGTTTCAACATGGCGCAGATTTGGTACCGACACTTTTCTCGATTCGTTCCGCCTGGTGCCTAGACGACGCGCTAAGTATGCTGGATACTATTGTGACGTTTCAAGATGGCGCAGATTTGGTACCGACACTTTTCTCGATTCGTTCCGCCTAGCCGACAAGATTAGGAAGCGTCTCCTTCGTCGACGAAATGATGCAACTCAATGATAGTAGTTCCGAAAGTTCGTCGTCGAGCGATGAAGACCTTGACCTTCTGTTTCTTGAAGCAGCTTTTCCAGAATCTCGTTTATTGGAACCTCGTCTGAATATCGTAGATGTTTAATAGTGAGATCGATTGTGAGCAGATGTTTAGGCAATTCTCTGTTTCGAGGAGCTAACTTGTCAGGCAAGCATGCACATATGTGGATTTGCAACAGACACTCTTCATCTTTCTAAATTTCTAAAACCTTTGTAGTTGGCTCACATAAACTTAATTATAACTTGTGTTTCTGTAGCTTTTAAGTAAAATTTTAAAGCTATGGGTCGTAATTACAGTAATTAAAGGTACACAGCTTAAATTTCTACTCATTGGAAATTGGAAGTAATTTAAATGTATGTATTTATAATCCATGAAAGCGAATTTACCACCCCATCTAAGAATTAAAATTTATTTATCCATTTGTTCAGTTGTTTCTCAGTCTTATATTCAGATTTTCAGTGATGTTTTAGCTGTGAGGTCATTACTTTTTAATTCAGGTCTACCGTGTACCTCTTCCTCTGCAGTATAATGCAATTTTGCAAAGCAAGGTCTAACAAATAAGTTATAATGGCATTTCAGATTTCATAAACATGATATGGTCCGGCTCTTGGAGGCCTTGCAAATACCCGACTACCTTAGAGCTAACAATAGGACAAACAACACAACAATGGACGCCTAACCCTAAAAACAATAGCAGCTGTGTTTTACAAGGCCAATGAAAATAGAGGCTTCTAAGAGCTGCGACCCTAATGGAAGAGTATGCCACAGGGTGCGATATCCTGAAACACAGCTTGGTCCATCCAATTCATTTTGAATAATCCCGGTGAGATAGTTTCTGTCGAGTTGGTCTGAATGTCTACTACGTAAGTTTAACTCCTTTAAACGTCTCTTAAATGTTGCCATAGACATACTTATGTTGTGATAACTAGCAAGAAAACACAGGATTGTTTCGTACTCGTACCCGGAGAAAAAATAGCTCTTTATGATCTCTCTCTCATCTTCACAATTGGTTTCTTCTTGTCTCGTGGAAGAATGAACTTGGACCTCTGCACCGCATCTTGGACAGTATTTAAAACCGTTGTCTAAACAACTACGATGTGCAAAACATGTGTCGGAGACTTCGACTTTGAATGCTCGACAAATGGATGACATTTATAAATTTAATTAATTCTAAGTGATAATTGGTGATAAATAAGTGTGAAAGATATGTGTCAAGTACCAGATGTTTGGATTTAGGGGCGAACTATTTGATTTTTGAGGGGGGGAGGGGGGGGGGGGGGGGGGGGGTTGGAAGATTTAAAAAAAAATTCCCTGCAGCCACCCAAGCAAGGAAAAAAAGTTCTCGGCCACTCCATCTCAATTCTAATTTATCCCGATTTTTCATGCCTAAAAGATTGGATAGTCTACCGTTTTCCAATATTTTTGATGACACGATGACGCTTTTTCCTCCGTCTCTGGTGAACATTGGCCTTTTTGCTGCTTCCTGTTGATTTGCATTTTTCCACTCCTGGAATGCCCGAAAAAGTCTCTTTGTTTGAAACTTAGACATCTCAAAGTCAGATTTCGCATCTTCTTCTTCTACGTCTTGTACATGTCGCACATCTGTGAGTGTCACTTTCTTTCATTGGAGTGAAAAAAAAATTCCTGCAATGGAAAATCTCAAAAAAAAAATATCATGCACCGCTTTTCGACTAAAAAAAAATATCCACCTAGTTGGTCAGTGGGAAAAAAAATCTTAGTACGTCGGAGCTTTCTCACGTTGCAGATACATTTACTGCTTAGTGTCAATGTTTTCTTTTCTATCAAGTTTAGCTTTTAATATTAAAGGAACTGTGACCTGACTTTTGGCCGCTAAAACTCCGAATTGTGTGAGCAAACTCAGAAAGCAAATTTTATATAGTGTTTGCCTTTGAGTGCTATCTAAAAGAAGCATATTGTTCAGTTTGTCGCTGATGCTTCATTTTTATATCCTGACACTTTAATATTTACATCTCACTGAATAAGAATAGCGACTACTGTTTATAGAGCAGTTTTCAGTTGACTGTCGAAAGTAATTACACAATTGCTTTGGTTTTGCATTGCTACGCTTTGTGATTGGCTAAAAAATCTCGCGCCACTTTCTCGACCAATCAGAAGTAAAACCAAAACCAATCGTGACTTGCTCGCACGCGTTTTCCCGCGCTTGGCGCCGGCGACATGTAATTGCTTCGAGCTCTGATTGGTTCATTGGATTGTTTACGACTGCTGTGATTGGTCAGAGTAATTACTTTGGTTTTGGTTTTACGACACTCAATTGAAAACTGCTCTATAATAAATAAATCACTGTATTGACATATGCAAATATCAAAGTAGTCATGAAGTGGTCGGTGATTGTGCAAGGAAAAATCCCGTCACGTTTATCGCTTTCGACGTTGCAATCGTCGTGAAACTTGTTACTGTTGATTTAACATTTTTTTACATTAAATTGTGTGAGCCAGTATTAAATTTGGTGTTTTCTCTTTAATATTCACCACTAGGCAAACAATCTGTTTCCTCACACGACTGTGGTGGACTTCGTTTTAAATTTGATTGATATAAGTCCATGAAACAGGAGGACAAATACACACCTTTGGGAAACATTGGCATCAGGGTTTGTGGTGTTAAAAATTTATAAAATATGCCAATTATTTTTAACCCACATCAATCCAGAAAACAAGATTGACAAAAGAGCTCCCTTAGCAAAAACTGTCCCTTGTAAATGCCCTGTCACTTCCCTGTAACAGGGTTTTTAAATAACCTGGTAACAACCCTGTAACAGCTCGTAAATTGGATCAGTTAGCAAGGCTGTTTCTACCAAGTAGCAACCTTGTAACAGCCCTGTTATGGTGTGGTCCTTTTGCTAGCGTTATATCCCCGTGGCAGCCCTGTAACAGCCTGTTTACAACCTTGTGCTAGACAGCCCTATTACAGCTCGTAAATTGGATCAGTTAGCAAGGCTGTTTCTACCAAGTAGCAACCTTGTAACAGCCCTGTTATAGCTCTATCGAATTGATAAATCGACAGTTGAATAGTAAGAGCAAAGGGAACACATTAATACATGAGTTTTTGTTCAATTTGAAACCACTGGATCCCATGTGGTTCAGTGTATTGTATTACATAAAATGAGTTTCGTTGCGAACTTAGTCAGCTGAGCGGTGGCGGTATGACAAGTTTCAAGCTAGATTCTTACTTATGTGTTTAATCTTCTATCCAAAGTGCAATGTAATCAAACTTCTCCTGAAAGGTGAAACAAAGGCATTCATTGATATTGCTTTTGTATCAACTGTAATCATTCACTTATTGCACAAATTATAACAACTACCCACTGTACGTAATCTAAGGAAGGTTGCTGATCGTTTATTTCATGATTAATTGATTATCTGAATAATAATAATTGCTGCGGAACGAGCGCAGCGAGTGAGCAGCAACATAAACAGGATTTAAGAGAAATATATGAGAAAAAAATATAAGCTAGGAAAAATCTCGAATTGATCGCTTTTACCAGAATTCACTGCGCCACGAACACATTTTGGGCCAGAATGCACTGCGCCACAAACAATAGCCTCGCTTGCTGCTTCAAGCTGTTGGCTGCGAGATTTGTAATATTTTAATTTGGTGCAGCATGTCCCAGTCGAAATCGGAACTGAAGTGTCGAAGACTACCGCGAGTTGAGCAAGGACTGTGAGGCATGGTGATAGGACCGTTGAATAGCAAAGATTTTCGAAGATTGTACGTAATAAAAAACAAATTTATTTTGAAATCACTCCGACAGCGGTCGATGAGACTGAACTGAGCTGAGTGCGTGGGGACGCGAAACCTGAGCTGAGCGCGTGGAGACGCGAACACGATACGGCCAGCTAGTAACGCAACATACTCATTATCAATAAATGAACCTAAATTTTCACACCTTACTCGTGGTGAACGCGTCCTTTGCTCAACAATATTCTACAGACCGTGCAAGAACTTGATGCGTGAATTACAAAACAAAATTAGTCTTATCAGCTGGAGTTTTCGTCGATTCATCCCGGTTACATTTGTTTTACTTCCCCTCAAAAAACCAAAGAGAAAATTCTGTAATATCAGCGAGACGATAAAACAGCATTATTACAACAAATTTACCGCAGCAATTACTATCTTTTGGATACACTAGTAATAATAATAATAATAATAATAATAATAATAATAATGACTTTATTAAACTGTTAGGAAATAAGAAATAGCCAAGGGGTGAGACCCTCTACTAATTGGGGACACTTAAAAACTTAAAAAGGCTTTTTTTTTTGCATGTACGGTACTTTTTTGACACAAAGGATAGCCCTTGTAGAGTTGTACGTGATCTTACAAAGAGCAGTGTGTTTTTAAAAGTAGTAATGCACAAAGTATCGGGTTTAAAAGTCGGCACGAGCCTGTAAACTTGTTTCATAAGTTATTTACAAAAAAACGACGTGTTTTTAAAAGTAGTAATGCATAAAAAGATTTTATTTAGTAAGTCAAAAGGCAGAAGTTACACATATCTAATTTTGACCCTGAAAACGCGCCATATAAAATTAGGTGATACATAGTGCGAAGTTCGTGCAATCATTGCCTATCAACGAAGAAAGTTCAACACGACGAATCTGTCTTTAGTGAGTGGAAGTTTGAAGAACTGCCACTTCAGTTTGGATTAACGACTGATTTACAGAAGACAGACAGCCAGTGAGACAGACAGACAGACAGACAGACAGACAGATAGAGTGTAAACAGTCAGGCTGACTGGCTGGCTAAAATCGTTCTTCCGCTACGCGGTAGTGATTACAGACCGAATTGGACTCCTCTCAGTCCTATTACCATTATTATCTTTAATTCCATACAAGCAACTATGGTATTTCCTTCATATTTTTCAAACTGTCCAAATTAAAGATTAATTTGGATAGTCAGAAATTGGATGTTCCTTTCATCCAATCAAACCTCAAGAAAAACAAAAGAAATGAAATTTTAACCAGTTAGCGCGCAGCGGTAGAGCGAGTGTTTCGCAAAATGGCGAGCGAGATTTTTGTTTCAAGCGATTTATTTGACGAGGTTTTTGCGGGCGAACAGCCAGCAGGGAACCGGCAAGAAGATAGCAGGTTTCCCGAGATAGTGGAGACAGCTTTAAACTTCATGATGGAAGGAAACCAAAACAAAAATACGAAGAAAAGCACATCAACATGACTCAATGTATTTAACGAGTTTAGCATGCAAAGAACAAAGAGCCTTGGAAGACATAACCGTTGGAGAGCTCGACGCTGCACTTTCTAAATTCTACGCAGAAGTGAGAAAAATATAACTAACAAGTCACAGGACACAGTTGAATAAAAAAAAATACTCTGACTGCCAAATTGGACAGCATGTGTCCTATTACCTATTATCACTGCAAGAATCGTTTCTACTTTCATTGATTAGTGTCAGACTAAAAAAAAATGAAGGACTGCGTTAAGCGTTATCCGTACAGATAACAAGAATCAGGCATGGCAATATAAACTCTTGAATAGTTTTTTTTTAACATAATAATTTGATAGCATTTATCCTTTTGTAAGTTTCACGATATCATCGCAAAGTCAATCTTTTATTATTATTAACTTCATTCCATATCCTAGAATTTGCTCTCAGGCTGATGCCACAGCGGCTTACAAGCCTACCTGCCAGCCAATTAGCTAATTAGGGCTAGGCAAAGTTGTTCTATAATCTTTTAATCTTAACTTCTATGGTAACCTGGTACTTTATCCTGCTCTTATGTATTTGTCCTCTTGATGGCAAAAAACCCAGGGAATGTAGATGGCAGTATTACTAGCACCCGTGAACCAGACTGAAATAACTCTTCTATATTGCTAGTACTCCTATAGTATTTTGTTATAAATGACATTCGCAATAGAAAAATAAATTTTGAGAGGAATTCAAATGACCAGGATCTAGTTTATCAAAGCACGTAATGAGTGAGAATGAGACCACCAGTGAAACTTGGAATATAACAGGTGAAAAAATATTATTAACTAAACGAAAAAACCGCAGGATCCACGAAACGAACATGAAAGCATTTCTATCTAAATACGTTAAATGGTGCATGAGAGGTGAAGATGGCTTCAGGATTTCCAAGGAATCGATTTTAAAGGCGGAAACGGGAAAGAAAGAAAAAAAGAAGCAATTCCCCATGCCATCATTGACTGTGTTCCCACTGACTTTACGGGTACTAGCTACAAGCGTTATCAGTGACGGATCGTGGGGAGGGAGCTGCATGGGGAGTTTGCCCCCCTCCCCCACCCGCTAAGGCTCGCAAAGCATTTTCACTCTGGTACTTCAGGCGAAGGAGCAGTAAAATTGGTAAGCGTTTTTGACTGGCAGACCAGTCATTCTGTCTCTACAGCTGTCGGTCAGTTATAAAGCTGAGCGATGCTTATATTTAAGCTCTGCAAACATTGCCAACTTAACTTAAACAGTTTAAATGGTGGAAGGAGAGACAACGACTTCGAATAACTTCGCTAAATGGCGTCGGAATGGCTTCAAATTCAGTACAAGACACAAGTAAGTGACACATTTGAGGTAGGTAAACTTTATTTCAAAATAGATAGTTATTTGCCCAATTTTAGAGAATCCGTGATTTTCCCATACATTTCTCTATGTACACAAGCTGTCGCATACACCACGTATGTAGAATCGAATTTTGAGCTTGGGAAGCCTGTGACTGAACGCAAGCAAATGATGTGATGAAAAACATTTCAGAATATAATTCAACACAGCATGAATTAATATGTATCAGTCAAATCCAAGAGCGCCCAATTAGAATGGGCCTGCTTATATTTAACTAATACATTACAGTACTGGGTCAAAAGAAACCCAAATTTCCCTTCAAATATCATTTTGCCATTTTTTCTAATCAAAACTGTTTCTGTCACTTCCATGCAGGAATAAAATGTGTCAATGAGATCAACACATAAAAAAACTCCAGTTACAAAGCAAAATTTTTGTATAAATAAACCATTCAAACAACCTCGTCCCCAGGGTATCTCTTCTTCCCGTGCCCAGGAGCTAAGAGAGAGAGACCCTGGTCTGGTCTGGTCATGTGTCTCTTGGTTCATGCTGTGAAAATGTGTGAATCCTTTTACTATGGATGTCCGGAAATGGTTCATTCAAACACTTCAAACATAAGTGAATGAAGTTCAAATTCAAGTTCGAGTTTATTATTCACACTTATTCAATTACAATACAACAACAATAAGGAAAAAAAAGAGAAAGACAGAGCTAACTATACATTGAATTAAACATAACAAAGGAAAAAGTGTGTAGCAGCCAAAGGAGCCAAGCTTTCGAGTTGGCTACTACCACAGAGCGATTACAAGTGGGTGGAGTTTATACAGAACTTTTAGAAACTAGTTAATATGAAGCTTTGACTAAATTAATCACATTGAAAAGGAAGAGTATATATGAGTTATGAACATGCGCAACACAACATTGTTGCCGTTCAATAATTTTCTAAGCATATAATGAAACAATGAAATGTAAAGAGTCAAACAGGCTTTCTTGTATAGACGTTCAAACAACTGGAACAGGTTAATATCGAGCAAAACAACACGCCTCACCCACGAAGAGGAATAGCTATCATTATCTTCTCTTCCTAGTTTCCTGTTATAGCCTCTTGAATAAAGCTTGAAGATCGCCTGCTAACTGATAGTATGTAGCAATAATTCATCCCATTTCGGAACAATACCATAAATCAAAAGCATTTTCTGCCGAGTGTGAACTTAGTGACATCAAGTAATGAAATCAAAATTGGGCTGAATTCTGTGGCAAGTTCAAAATTAGCTTTACTGAAGCAAATCTTCATACACCGTGACAATTCATCGACCGTTAATTTACAGACCCTAAAGCAACTTGCACTCTCAAAACCAGTCAATGTGGATAATTGTTTTCAAAGTCTGCGGATGACCCCCTCTTCACATTTGTTGCGAGCTGACAAACGCTTTTTGATTTGTTTTTGTCAGTGCCTGATGTACAAGATTCTGACTACACTAACACGAGAGATTCAATGTGAAAGTTTATTTAGAATGCGTCAGTCAGTCATCTGATGCAGAATGGAATAACAGTATACAGCCTTAAGAATAACAATGTTTCTAACAACGAGAAATTGTGCTACGCCAGATACGAAAAACCACTAAAAAACCGCCCTTTAGAAGTGGCCAAAAAATATGTGGAAATAATAATAATAATAATAATAATAATAATAATTTATGGAATGTGTGAGTGAGTGTTTCAACCACGGCGAAATGTCTAGCTCTCAAAGAAAAGCAATTATAACTCTTATAGAAAAGCAACAAAAAGATCGAACTCTCATTGAAAATTGGAGGCCAATCTCTCTTATTAACGTGGATGCAGAAATAATTTCAAAAGTGATAGCTTTAAGATTAAAGAAAGTTCTACCGAATATCATACATTATAATCAAACAGGTTATGTTGAAGATCGCTATATTGGTGAGACTATTCGATCAATTTTCGATATAATGGAATTTACAGACAGTAAGAATATTCCAGGTATCTTGATTTTCATTGACTTTAAAAAAGCTTTCGACTCTTTAGAATGGCATTATCTTTTCGATTGCCTCGAGGCCTTTAATTTTGGCCCTAATTTTATAAATTGGGTCAAAATGTTTTATACAAATATTCAAAGCTGTGTAATAAATAATGGAATGGCATCAGACTATTTAACAATTAGACCCGTAGCCCGAAAGGGCTACGGGTCAATAGCCCATGAGGCGAAGCCGAATGGGCTATTGACCCGTGGCCCTTGAGGGCGAAGGGTCTAATTGTTTTAGTATCACCCAACTAGTCGGACAGAAAAAGGCAATAATAAAAAAAAGCAATTGCAAGTTGAAGAAATATTTATTTGGGAATAAAACGAAAAATAAAACCGGCGAATTTCGCTACTCGATGACTATTACTATTAGACCCCTAGTAGCGTAGCCAATCAAAATGTAGGATTTGCATTAGTCCACTAGTTGGGTGATACTAATTTACTTTAGAACGAGGTGTGAGGCAGGGTGATCCCTTGTCCCCCTACCTCTTTATCTTAGCTGTTGAAAGCTTGGCAATCTCTATTCGTCAAAATGTTGATATCAAAGGAATTAAAATAGGAAATCATGAAGCCAAGCTATTGCAATACGCAGACGATACCACAGCAACCCTGTCTGATGAAAATTCTGCAAAAAGGTTATTTGAAGAACTAGAAGTATTTAAGAACTTCAGTGGGCTGGAGATAAAAAGCTCTAAAACAGAAGGAATGTGGATTGGTTCGCTTAAAAGAAAAGACGAAAAACCGTTTGGTATTAAATGGCCAAGTGAACCTATTAAAGCTTTAGGATGACCTTTTTTACATACGACCTATCATTACTTTACGAAAAAAACTTTCAAGAGAAGGTTGACAGCATAAAGCAGCTGATAAATATATGGTCATCTAGAGGACTGTCCATTTATGGTAAAGTAATTATAATCAAGTCATTACTTATTCCAAAACTAGTTTTTATATCTTCGGTTCTTTCACCTCCAAGTAAAATCATCAAACAAGTGAATAGTTTGATTTTCTCCTTTTTATGGAATGGAAAGGATAAAGTAACAAGGCTCTCTTCAATAAACAGTTATGAAGACGGTGGCATTAAAATGACAGATATTGAAATCTTGGTCAAAGCTGTACGATTAGCTTGGCTAAAACGTATTTTCAGCGATACCGAAAGTACGTGGAAATTCTACTTGTTATATCTCCTACGTAATGTTGGTGGTCTTTTGCTTTTTAAATGTAATTATGCAATGGACGATCTTTCAATTAACTCGGTTTTCTACAGAGAACTTTAAGAATGTTGGTTAGATTTTCGAAATCTCTTTTTAGCTAATAAAGAACGGCTCTGTATAATTTGGAATAACAAAGATATAAGAATAGATGGAAAACCAGTTTTTTATAAATCTTATTATGACTTGGGGATACGTATCATTAAAGATCTCTTGTTCAATCTCGACAACATAGAATCCTTTAATGTAATTAATAACATAGTTGAGAAAACTAATTTTCTTACATGGACAGGTCTTAGGCGCGCAATTCCTTCCTCTTTGAAAATAATAGAGTACACTACACTACCTTTACAGATAATACTTATTTTATTAAGGGAATTGAGATTTTTGACATAGCGGAAAAGAAAACGAAAGACTATTATTCTTTAATAGTATCAAATAAAGCACAATTACCTAATAATGCAAAGAATTTAAAACATGATTTTGGCTTATCTGACGAAGATTTAAAAATTGTTTACAACGTTCCCTACTTAACAGCAAAGGAGCCTTATGTTAAATCCTTTCAATATAAAGTTTTAAATTCAATACTTTACACCAATGCAAAACTTTTTAAAATTGGATATCTCCAGCATGACAAATGTACTTTTTGCAAGACTGAACAGGAAACATTATGTCACTTTCTCTTTTACTGTCGGCACTCAAATATGTTGTGGAAAAATGTTGAACAGTATTATTTAACAATAACAAAGGAATTTCACGGGTTGCGTTTACGAGAGGTTATAATTCGAATAACGATGTCAAAATGTCCCTTGTTAAATTATCTGATATTAATTGGTAAATTGTATTTATGGGATTGCAGAAAGAAACAGGTACTTTCAAACATAGTAGGTTTTAAATTTAAAGTAATAATTAAATACCAAGTTGAAAAATATATTTCCACTAAGAATAATAAATTAGAAACCTTTTATGAAAAATGGCCAAAAGACATTTCCCCCCTTTAATTAGTTTCGTGTGTATGCTTTTGTGTGTATGTTTGGGTGTGTTTTTGTTTATTTTAGGGTGTACTGTAAATAAATGTCAGTTTTCTCTTTTATCAACATAATTAAGCATTAATTCTTTGTAATACAAGCCTCATTCAGCAATTGCGCGGCTGTTTTTTGGCTGTAATGTAAATAATCTTGAAATCTTGACAATTGTAAGTATGTCTGTTATGACGGTTGAAGTTAAAAATAAAAAAAATAAAAAAATAAAAAAATAATAATAATAATAATAATATAACTTTATTTATCGAGGGTGGAATACATTAATTACTGGTCACCCAGTAGTTTTCATAATGGCCCTCCTACAATAAAACTAATACACCGTAATAATTAATTAATTAACTAAATAATCTACTAACATGGATTAGTTAACAACATATGAAATTAATAAGTTTTACAAATCTTAAAATGATCAATAGAGAAATTCCTACTGAGATAAAGATTAAATAAGTAATTTTTAAAAATGGGGTGGGAGATCGACCCATATTTGTGACCAAGAGCATTCCACAAACGACAGGCGCTTGAGTGAAACGTTCTGAGGCCAGAGTTCCTATTACAAGCTGGTGTTGTTATGTTATTATTGGAAGCAGATCTTGTATTGTGATCATGAGTATAACTTATATTCCTCATCTTAATGCTGCAGCACATGACCCCGAGGAAAGGGTACAACTAAATAAGCCTAAACATTATACAATATACAAAACTGAACAAGAGAAAAAGAGCAAATGCAAAAAAAAAAAAGAAAAACGAGCGGAGAGGACGACTAACTGACCTAAAATGATCCAAATCTCCCGCTAAAAACCCTAAATACCTCTAACACACCCCACAACCACCCGCGAACCTCGAAATCGTGCCGTCAGAATATTAATTTCTGACTAATTCATTCACGTTATTCAAACGTTAGAAATTACATTTTCTATAATATTGGCTGCGGTCACATCTGGACTACTAACTATAGTTAAGACGTGGATAACTATAGTTAGCTATTTCGGTAATGTGACCGCTTCTCTGTTCGCTCTAACTATAGTTAGAAAATTGACGCCTCGGTGATCCAAAATAATACAGACTAACTATAGTTATACCCAAGCAGGGTTCATGAGCACTGGAAAAGTTGAAAATTTACATTGTATGTAAATAACATGTAAATAACATGTAAAGATACTGTAAATGATAATTTACATGCTAATTCCCCTTTTACATGTTATTGTCGAACCTGTAAATAACATGTAAATATTTTGAGTGAAACATGTAAATACAAGAGAAGATCCTGTAAATAACATGTAAATCGAAAAACGGAGCCTGTAAGGAACCCTGTAAATAACATGTAAATCGAAAAGGGGGCTAACATGTAAATCGAAAAAGGGGGGCTATCATGTAAATAACATGTAAATCGAAAAGGGGGGCTAACATGTAAATAACATGTAAATCGAAAAAGGGGGGCTATCCTGTAAATAACATGTAAATCGAAAAGGGGGCTATCATGTAAATAACATGTAAATCGAAAAAGGGAGGCTATCCTGTAAATAACATGTAAATCAAAAAGGGGGGCTATCATGTAAATAACATGTAACTCGAAAAAGGGCGCCTGTCAATAATATGTAAATTGAAAATGGGAGCTGCAAGGAACCCTGTAAATAACATGTAAATTGAAAAAAGGGGGTTGTCAAGACCATGTAAATAACATATAAAATGAAAAAGGGAATGTCTTCAAAAAAATGTCTTCAACTGAAAAACATTTTTGCAACACCATACCATAATTTGAGGACCTTACTGTTTAGACAAGTACAGCTGTAAGTCTAGCAATGCAATAGTCCCAATTTGTTTCCATTTAATGCTGGTTCCTTATTATCACATAAAATATTCCCTGCCACAAAAATGAATACAAGACGGAATGTGCAAGACATGTCACTTTAAATGCATACATGTTAATAATAATCTTTATTGAGGATGCCAACTTCACCAGTAGTAACTTACAGAGGGATCCTCTAAAAGACTATAAGATGTTAATTTTCTTTAACTTGTTGAAAAAGACCATGAACATCTGTGCCCTGGCCAAATGGAGAGACAAGTCAACATCAATAATAAGTTACATCAATAACGTTTGTCCAATTCGATCAAGCATAGATTCTTGTCACTACTGTTTACTTTGGTATGGGTGTATGTGCGAGACTTAGGTGTCATGTAAACACAATGGCAGCTGACTATGACATAGTCTTTTGTCATGAAAACTGGCATTTCATGCCTACTGTAACTGTATAACTCAAATGCTATTTTTAGTAGAACCTATATGGCACAGTATAGTAACTGATCATTTTTTAGCATTCTTTGTTTCTGTTTTGCATTGTTCCTTTTAAAGAGCTACATGTACACTGTACAGTGTACATTGACTGCAGCTTTGGTATCTTTTCTGCCAGAGCTTGGCCATGGGGATGTTCTTGCTCTTGAAGCCTGTGAAACAAAACAAAAGACAGCTGCAGTGAGCAGAAGTCTGCCTTGTAGTAGTCTGCCTCATACTGTCAACCTTGGGGAATAGCCAACTGACCAATTAATAGAGGACATCGCTTAAAAGAGGTCAAGTTTACAGTAAATATGCGGAGCGATTTAATTCCGGGCATTTGTTAAGTGGAAACCACTTAATAGAGGGTGACCGCTTAATAAATACATGTAGGTCGCTTAATATAGACTGTAACTAAGGCAACTGCCCTTTGCGTCCAGTTTTTTTTTTATCAAAAGAAAAGTGGGCAGCACACAGCAGCTGATCTTGCTTTACTGGACCAGTTTCATCTGACACATGTTAGTACAGACTTCATCAGGGATTTTGAACAAGATTATGTGCAGAACTTATTTTGTACACACCACTTACACTTCAACATTGCATACAAGTAATACTGACAAGAATTAGAATTATTGTCATCTACATGTACAGTAGGTGTTTGAACGTCTCTTGTTCTACCCAATCTGTTGAGACAAGAGCAGGTCCAAGATTTTTGTCTGTTGCGAGGGCAAACTTAATGATTTATCAGCCGGGTTAATTTAGCATTTCTCCTTTAATTAATAGGCCAGGTACCTGCAGCCTATGAATATAATTATGCCAAAATGGCATTAAAGATCTGACAAAATGCTGTCACTTGCTGAACTGAAGCTACAATCTGTAATCAGTCTGAATGTGGTCACAAAGATCTGATAACAAACTGTCACCTGCAACTGACCTGTGCATAAGATTTTACATTGTGAAAAGCCTAATGGAAACTACATGTAAAGCTTGTTTTTAATAACAATTTAAAGGCCATAACATCCCAGTTATACATGTTAGTCCTGGGCTTATACAAATTTGTAAGAGTTTATTGGATGATAAACACAAAGTATTGTGATATGTTACAGTACTGTTCAATTATTTCAGTCAGTTTATGTTCTTTATGTAAAGAATTGTTGTGGAGGAGATGTGTGAAGCTTACATCCAGAAGGGGTTATTACTGGAAGAATTTTGTTGGCCTATAACCGGGTGGGCTTACCACCAGGATTTTAAGTTTACAATAAACATGAGTATGGAAAATCCAGCGACAAGTAATGGACTTTGGATCAAAGGTTTCTTATTAACACAGTGATTGCAATCCAATTTCTCCAGAGAATATCAATAAAACACAGCCATGAGTTTCTGAGAATGATGAACTGATAAAAAAATCAGTCACCAAGGGACAATGAATAAAATGCTGGTCTCTAAAAAAACACCTGGTTCAAATTTTTCTGGGTTAACAAGACCGGGGACATTTAACTCAAGAAAATACACAATGTACCAAAAATTTAGGTGCAGTTTATCAGATTTGACCATGAATGTTTAGCAGGGTAAATTAATTATGTCTACATCAAAAGAAAACAACACCATATTATGTTATTCCATACAGTAGTCAACTAAAACACTGATTTTTAGATCAGACCTAAGGATCCCATTTGAATAATGTTTAGTGCTGCAGCAAAATATTAACACAATCATTGTACATGTAGGTGCCAATGTCAATTACTTAGGTGCCTAATTGCTAATAGGCTCCTGGTAGAAAACAGCCTTATTGTGTACATGGACATATAACATCAATAATTATTCTCTCGCCATAAAAAGCTCTCCTTGAATCTCTTTGAATAATGCCATACTTCTAATGTGAGAAAAGAAATCATAAATTACATGTTACATGTATGTATTTCAAATTGAGAAAATATGAAGCATACTCCCACATCACTGCTATACATTAAATATATTATCCTCAGAGTCACTATTTAATATTACCAGTGAATACATGTAGATGGGTATGGTCGATGTGAATAATATACATGAACTGAACATCGCCAAACCCGCGATATAATAGGAGGCTGAACTGTCCAACTCATGCAAATCAGCAAAATCTATTATTGCTCATTTGCATTAGATTCGGCATGGGGCTTTGCCCTTTCATACCGCAGGTTTGCGTTTAAGAAAAAAAATGACTTGTAAATACAGTGTACAAAAGGAGGATTTTACCATCTTCCCGGCATGCACTGCAAGCAAACTAAATGTATATTATCAAAAGGCGGTAACCCACAAGCAGCTCATTTTACACAGATGCCGTTGAGGTTGGAGGTCAGTTGGTCATAGCAATAGAAATGTCAACCTATTTACAGGAAGGTAGATAATAGCCGGGAACCAGGTAAATTACCCGGCTGTGAACTTTATTTTTTCAGCTGTAAAAGCCAAGTGCAGCTTTAAAAGGACTACATTTTTCTCTTTTTTTGCCCATCTGTCAGTTCTATATTCCCACCTGTTAAAAATTGAATCTACATGCCTGATTTATTCTATTCACCTTTACAGAATATTTTCCATTTCATGTTATGTTTACAGTTTGCTTTAAGGCCGCTTAAATTCCCAGAGGGGCCAAAACCCTCAATCGGCGTCGGATGGTAGATGCTTGAAATCTCTTCACAGATTCGTGGAATCAATAAACCTTCTTGCCATTTCAAAACAATGCCGGCTTACATTAGAAGAAATATTCGTATATTTGCTTGCTTTGACTTATTGAATCTAACACTGGTTGTGTTGTTTTTAGTTCAAAATCAATCTTAGCTTTTCTCGCAATTTTCTGAATTTTCTGATACAAGCATTAATAATTCAGTTTTATTTCATCTTACTGTATATTTTCCTGTGATCAACATAAAACTCTAATCAGAGGTCATTTGCCTGAATTTTAACCAAAGCATGCTGGACAGATGGTAATATTCTCCTTTCAGTTTCAAGACAGAACAATTTACAGCTCTTATATAAATTTTGCTTTTGTCTTGGTGCATATTCACACTCTAAAATACTATGAACAACAATACAGATAATAATACAGTGTAAAGACAATTTCTGTGAACCCAAAACTACCTAGCTTGCACTTTATACTGATATTAAAAATTTCAAGTTACACTGTAATGTAAACCTGCACCACTGTACATGTACAGGGGTGTAGCTAAGAAAAAACTGAGCAGGCTCATTAACAAACCCAGCTGGTTTTTCTGGCTTGTGCACCTTCAAAATCACCCCAAGTCTTTGTTTTCTAGTAAAATTTCAGCCGGTGATAAGTTCTTTTTCAGCTGGTGGAATTAGCCGGTAACCGGCTCTTGGCTACATCCCTGCACATATATGAAAAACACCCTCATCTCTCTCTACAGTTACATCTCATTCTGGGTATTTATTACTCAACATGTGTTGCTTTTAACTGCTTAGAATATTTGATTTCACATTGGGAGTTTAAAAAGAATGATGCAATCCATTCACAATTACAGTGTATGAACATTATTTTTGAATAATGTGCAGAAAGAGGTGACCGATAATTTTTAACTTTAATACACTGTACTCCATAGTACAATGTACAAGTCGATCAATCCCACTCATCAAGACCAACAGGGTATTTTTATGTAAGGTTATATACGGTCTTTAAGTGATCAACCAAGTTACAATCTTGGACGTTACAAAATTCAGACTGCAGATTGCAGACTGGCATAAGCACATATTACATGTAGGTATCAAGTGCAGTCTGCTGACTGGGTATAAAATGCAGACTGAGTCCAAAACTGTCACTTCATCCTAAGTTATGACTTAATCTATTAAGCAATCCGCTGCAAAACTGTCCTTCTAACTGTCCTCCTTCTTTAATCTGTAATGTTATGAAAATGAATTGTATGGAGATAGGTACTCAGAGATCGTCAGCACACAACTGCACACCGCTGTAGGCACTAAGAAATATTTTTGGTCTTAAAACTGTATATTATTATAGTCAGTATTTTATACTCAGTCTGGAGTCCAAAATCTAAAGTCTATAATGACTTTTATTTATTACATACATGTAGCATTTGAGGGCACAAATAAGCAACAAAACCAGTCAAATATGCCATGTCATTGCACTTGTCTCGACTATAGGCTAGAGAAAACATTAAATTTTTTTCAAAAACTTATATTAATTTTGGAAATAGATGATTGTTGTATAATAGTAATAATAGGTAAACTATATAAAAAATAACATATACATGTATAACAAACAATTTAATCAGCGGAAAGTTGTGTAAATAATAATGGGGCCAGGCATTTTTACTCATCTTGCAGTTTTTATTTTTCTCACCTGATTTGTAAAAATACAAAGCCGTATTACACAACTTTTCGCTGAATAACCTCTATTTATACTGACCAGTCACAATACAATCTGCATATTAAGCTTAATTTACACTTAATGTTGTTGTTTTAAAGACTGAGTTGACTGTGAGTTTAGCCAAGTACTAAAATCAACTGCTTCTGTGGTCACAAAGTGGTTGACTGTGAATTTAGGAAAGTATTCTCGCCTTTTTATATTTTTCGCTCTCACCGTTTTACATTATTTTTCGCTTGGCACGCTTAAAGATCATTCAAGAAATACACACAATGCTTTTGTTTCGTTGTGGAGGTCAGTTGCAGTTGTTATGTAAATAATGTTGACTGCGGAACTGCAGACCGCAGTAGCAGCTCCAAAAAGAGATTGCAGGTTTATTATGTAAATTATGATTTGGTGACTGCCGGACCACAGTAGCAGTCTTGATTTATGTAGTTGAAAATGGGCCAGGTATTCTGCCCCTTCATGTATTGTAAAGCTTTGCAGGTATAAACTTACATGTAAGCTTATATAATAACGTGTGTTCATGCATTGACCTGTGTTCTTGTAACTCTCTGTAAAATATACCCTAGTGTACATTTCTCAAAACTGATCTTTTTCGATTCATTTTCTATCAAGTCGTGGCAGTTTAAAGTGAAATATATCCCACCATTTTTGTGAAACTAAACTGATTTGAGTATTTAGCATTTCGAAAATCAATTGAATTTGACAAAAATGATTTGTGTTACATGTAGATTCATGGCAGAAATGCACGCATGGTCGACAGTACAAATGAAATCGAAACGCTACCCAGCGGTAAAAACATACCTGCAAAGATGCGTGGGTTCGTCTTCATTCTTTTAGGGCATTTTGTATCGAGATTTCCACTGAATAAAGCCGTTTTAAGGCCAGAATCGACCGCCATTCGACCGTTGAAAATATCCCGCCTTCGCCGCCTTCGGGTCAGTGGCCTTCATTATCAGCGGTGGATGCGTCATGTATAGGGACATAGATTGTACCCTTTCATACGCCCTGAGTTGCATGGATTAAATTACCAGAAAGATTTTGGAGAATTAACTCGAGCCGTCAGAGGAAACTTAAAACAGTTCGAGTTAATAAAATTTCAAGTTATTGGGGGTAACGAATAATTGTAATAGAGTGAAGCAGGGGAAAAACTGCCTTTAGTTCGAGCTATCGAGAAGTTCGATACTGTGACTCTCTAGCCCTCGAGTGGAGGCGCAAAGCGCCGCGCCGATGCTCATACGCGTGTTTCAGCTTTTCGTGCTCCTCCCTCGAACTTTAGAGAATGTTAGTGAGAGAAACCAACTGTCTGTTACTCGGTCGCTCGATCGGTCAATTGGATGTAAACTTTTATGGTTAATTCCGCTGACCAGTGGGTATGTACCGCTCCTGGTATGTACTAATTTTTCGCGTTTGGACCGCATTTTGGAATCCTCTGAAAGCACAAGCTGTAGAAAACGAAAACCGATCTGCAGAATTCAGGGGGGTGGGGTGAGAGTGAGCCCTGAGGGCGCGATTGGGTGAACATGGGCTTTTAAGACATTACTTTTTTAAGCAAAAAGGGGAAGGGGACAACCACCACTGGAATTCAAATTGATATTTGAAGCCTTTAATAGGAAAACGCTACAGAACGGTAAATGTTATGCTACGTGGCTCAACATTTATTTGTACCCTTCACATTCTCATTGCCACGAATTTCCACCCACGATCTACCCACGATCTGCTCCCGTACGGCCTCGTGGTTCAAGCGGCAGAGCGATCGACGGAAGATGTGATCCGGAGGTCGTGGGTTCGAATCCCACCGAGGTCAAAGATTTTTTCTTTTCCTCGTGTGGTCCCTTATTTCCTTACTGGGGCTAACGCTTAGTGCAGGGAAATTCATGGGTTGACCTTAGTACTATAATTTACACACAGAGTTAATTCTCTGATTCCTTGTTATTTTTAAATGTTGATTACATTACGGTAAATGTTGCCAGTCCACAAAAAAAATAACGTTTTTTTGCTTGCTTCCGAAAGCAAAATTTGCAAATCTGCAAAAGCTGTTTGTCTGTTATGCAGTGTTTATGTGAATAATTATTTTTGGCTGTCAAATTTCTCTGATGAATTTTTCTGTTTAATATACTTTCACAAGAGAGAATGAGATAAGAGAACAGATCCTCCATACATCTGCTCTCAAGCGAAATTAAACTTGAAATCGCTTTTATATCCTTGAGTTTTTCTACTGAACTGCGTAAGTAAACCTTAAATATCACACATATCGTATCGTGGATTATTCAGTATTTTCACCGGTTGGCTTAAATGAGCCTTTCATTCGATTAACATGTTATTTACAAGGTTCCTTACATACTCCCTTTTTCGATTTACATGCTATTTACAGGTTAGCCTCCCTTTTTGTATTTACATGTTATTTACAAGATAATTCAAATATGGCTATGCACAGCATGTAAACTGACCTTCTGTCATTTTAAAAAGAGATTTATATCCCAAAGATCAAAGAGTCATACAATACATATCGAGCACCGATTTGTCACATCTCTATTTTGGTGATCTAAGGGGAACAAATATCTCGTAGACCTTCTTGGGAAAGCTATTCTAAAGGCTTCTTTATACATTTTGCGACTAGCGGGAGTCGTGTGTGGCCTGTCACTTTTATAATACAGTGTCCAGCAATCGCCTTCTGCGATAGCATAAAACACAGGCATTTGTATGGGCATTGTTTCCATCGCTGCAATCGATTATCGTTTGCGGTCAATGGCGACCAGATGGAAATATAAACAAGGCTTTATACTTCGTGAATTCAACTTTTCAGACTGTTACTGTGACTTGTTACTGTACTACCGTGTAAATACTGATGAACTGACTCTGTCAATGCTAAAATGAAAAGCTAACTGACCGAAAACGGACCTAAAAACACTGACAACCCCAAAATGTACCGTTTTCAGGAGTTCCTTGGCCTGACATCGCAGCCATAGTTGAACCACCATGCACGGACCGAGAGAGCTATAGGTCACGCGACGGAATTGCCATTTCTCATTTTAGGAATCAAACGGACAAATTTTGGAAATCAAAAACTCATTTTAGAAAGCAAACGGACAAATTTTGGAAATCAAAAACTCATTTTAGAAATCAAACGGACAAATTTTGGAAATCAAAAACTCATTTTAGAAATCAAACGGATAAACTTTGGAAATAAAAAAATTACTTGGTAAATCAAAAATGAAACAAAATAAATGAAACAGATTTTTAAAACAAATCAAAATTTCATTTCAGAAATCAAAAATCGTAAAGATATATCAAAGCGACATTTTTTTAAATCGAAGTAGAAAACTAAAAAATCAAAATCCGTTTTTTTAGCAACAACTGAAACAAGAAAGGAATCAAAAGTTACAATTTTTTAAATGATACTCCTCGAACACCCTACTTTCGTCCACCAACTCCCACCAATATTAACTGACCTACCGCAGTGATTTCGAAATAACCAATCAAAACACGATCTATATCGCAAGTTATGCTAACCGCAGTTAGCGGCTACTACTGATCTTACAACTCTTTCAAATTGAGAAAAAAAAACTATTGTTATTCCAAGAGCTAGAGCTAGCAAACGACGGCGTAGCTAAATATTCTAAAGGGCTCTGGAAAGCGTAAATTCCTCCTGTCAGTATCACAGCTAGAGATTTTTATCTAAAATCAGAAAGGAAAAATCTCTCAGGCACGTACTTGGGGTAGACTTATTCTAAAGCTGGGCTAAAATGCTTTTAGCGACGAGCAGGATTTGTGCTAGGCCTGTCACTTTTTATAAGGGACGGACCATTAGAAAAGTGATGGGGGGGGGGGGGGGGGGGGGGATTTTCAGCTTGCATGAATTTTTTTTTTCGCCCATTGCTTGTGCAGGATTTTTTTTTGCAGGTGAAACCCTCTGCACGAATTTTTTTTCAGACAAATATTGCTTTGTTTGTCATTTACTAATTAAAAAAAAGGTGTAATACTTATAAACCATGTTTGACCATTACGTATATTTGAAAAATATATATTAGGAATAGTTAACATCAAAATGTTATGTACTGTTTGTTATTTACTGATTGTTTTCTTTTCATTATACACTTTTTAACAGCAATTCATATCAAATGTTTTACAAATGTTGGCATCAAGAAGCTGTTATATTAAAATATCCAGCTAGTAGGCAACACTTGAATTTCTATTTTTTATATCACAATGTATTTAGCATGTACTTTAAATTTGAAAGTGACTTTAATGGTGAAATTCTTCTTCATCTTATTTAATACTATGTGCACTCTTTTACTGGATACTTCCCCCCTTCATTTTATACTCACGAGTTTCATTTGAACAGCGAGATCTTGATTCGTTATCTATGCTTTTGTGCTTTATACATTTTACTAAACTTACAACAGATCAAAGGATACAGTCCACCTTTTAATGCAAAAGCTTTTCGTAAATGTATACACAGTGAGAGAGGAGGAAGCCATTTGGAGTGGATGGCTTCCCCGTGCATTTTTTCAGTCCCTGTCCTCTGGAATTCCTCTCCCACAGCCCATCATAATGATGCCATACTCCTCCTTTTCATCAAGGGGACCCCTCTAATTTTATTGTGGGCACAAATAATTTTTTAAATTAAACAAATATTAATATGTTACAAAGTTATTTAATATTGAAACTGTTTATGGATAATTACATGTATTTATCATATTTATTATAGATAGATAGATAGATAGATAGATAGATAGATAGATAGATAGATAGATAGATAGATAGATAGATAGATAGATAGATAGATAGATAGATAGATAGATAGATAGTTTATTGAAGTTAAAACTTGCAGCCCCAGAGCCAGCTGAATTTAATATGCCAACTTTCACAAAATATTTTTAAAAATAATTAAAAATGTTTATACTACAATTATAAGAATACCTAAAATACTATGGATGGACTACAATACAGCTAAAAAAATCTATCATTTGTAACAATTATGTGGAATAAAACTTTTTTTGAATCTACTGGTTTTGCATGTTGGCAACTGAAATTTGCGCTTTCCGGCTATTGAATTGAAAATATGAATTCATTATATCACCTTATAGTTGTCATTTTATGCAGTGTGAGGTAAACACTTCAATGAACACTATCAAATGTCTTTATTTATAAATAATAGTATAGGAAGGCCCCAAGAATGTTTTGAATTTTTGAAACGCCAAGAGCGCTATTTTCAAGAGGCACTTTGGCAGCTTTTATATATTAAATAACAACCACAATAGGACTTCTCCTTCGCATGAAATTTTTTTTCTTTGCCCGAATTTTTTTTTCTGGCATTTTCCCTTGCACGAATTTTCAAGGTTTGATGAATGTTCCAGTCGAGGAAACACAAACAAAAACCCAACCTCGTTCCCAGGGTCTCTCTTCTTCCCTCTCTCTCTCGCTCTTGGGGGCGGGAAGAAGAGAGACCTTGGGAACGAGGTTGACAAAAACCAGAGAGCGAGCGAGCGAGAGCTTTGTTTTTATCTTGTTGTTTACATTTGGTATAATTGATCTCACACATCATCGTCACGTGGTATAAATTGGCAAATCAGCATTACCGTCTACCAGATGAACAGTCGAGGATTTGTGGAAGAGCCAGAACAATGGACTGTCTTCAGGCGCTTTATTTTTTTCCTTCCCTCGTCGCTTCCTTCCCCGCTTGGCTCATAAAGCGCCTGTCATGCAGGCTAACGTGCCGGCAGACAATGTCTTTTTTTTCAAATTTTGAAAAGTCGAGCGTAATTTATTTATAGCAGGGCGAAAGCTTAAACTGAGCTATTCTAATTTAAAAATCATATTTTCTTGAATGAAAACTTATAGAATTTAGATCAAAGAGGGTAAAAACCGTGAAACAAAAGCATACAAACCGAGCAATGTAGTGAAAGTACGAATTATCTCGTAAAATCCGATCGCGAAATGGCGTGTTTACAATAAACTCAGAGTACCATACTGGAATGACAAATTTAAGCAACACTGTTTTTAATGAAAATTCACAGGAATTACAACAAAACCGGAAAAATATCAAATGGTGTGAAAACCTTTGTAAAAAAGCGCTAGATTGTCTAATTACAGAAATTTCAAGCCACAAATGACGGTTTGTAAAGAACAACAACAAACGCTCAACAAACTATAAAATGAACAAAATGAAATCCAAACTTGTACTCGCCTTTTCGAGGAACAATATTGGCCTTTAATTTTACGGCTGATTTCCTTCCACTTAGTTTATCCGGCTCTCCTTCTCCATTGACTCTTTTTGATACCTCGTTCAAGCGTTAGTTTAGCGTGTTTTCGGATCTTTGTTTGTGAGCCGATGTCAACCATGGTGAAACTTTGTTGGTTTTCTTCATTGTTTTCTTTGTTTGTGTCGTTAGATATTTTATCTGTCCAATACAAAAATCACTTTCGCTTTGGTAACTTTGGTCTGGGTCCATAATTTATGAGAAAATTCTCGTATGCGGGGTCCGGATGGGAAAATCCGGACCGCTGGAGCGCGCGTCATTAGCCAATCAGATTCAAGGATTTAGGATTCCGGACCGCTGAGATGCTTCAGAAAAAATAATTACATTTAGTATATACTGAAACAGTGGATAGCAGTGGATAGCAATGTTGGCGCGCTTTGATTGGCTACTGAACTGAATAGTTGTTAAGTATTCCTTTGATAACATAACATAAATTAACCTTTATTAACGTGTCTAAGCGTTCTAGCGCCTCTGGGCATTAATTGGGGACACATTTCAAACCAATTATACATATTACTACTATAAGACATATATACAAGCCAAAATTGATTACATGTTATGATATATACAAGCCAAATTGATTACACAATTACAGAGAATTAGAGATATCCCAGTATAGCCATCACGTGCCTGTCACTCACGGTACTATAATAATATATATAGATAGGCTGGGCCTAACAGCGTCGCTCTGAACAAGCTTAACTAAGGTGAAACTTAACTAAGGTGAAAGGTCGGAAGGACAAGAATTAAGATTGACGACCGGGCTATTTTTCAGTTTTAGCAATTCTCAAAAACAGTATTACGCGACCGTCTGCACAGTACATTTAGACCGTATAAAAGTGCACAAAAACAACTTTTTCTTCGTCTACAATAACTAGTACGACTACTTTTCGAATAAAATACAGTTGTTGTTTGTCAAAAATTGCCCAAGAAACTGATTTGGAAATCAAAATTGCAAAAATACACAAACAGATTTGCATAAGGTGACGCGAGTGAAGATAGAACTATAAAATCGCTTTTCAATCTATGTAATGAATGAACAAACACATAAAAATGGACAACACAATCTTCTTTCGAAAATTTTATTCAAATCTTTATTAGTTTATGTTTAAAAGCAAAACGCGTACCATTCAAGTGTTATAATGCATCGAGTTCGAGCTGTCTTGGATGAAATTCAAGAAATCGATACAGCTGAATTTAAGCACAATTCTCCAAAACTACACAAGAACACAAAGAAAAAGTCAATCACAGATTGATATCAAAGTAAATTCCCAACGAAAAATGTAATCTGTTTTACCTTCAAGTCCCTGGCTTGCTTGGAAATTCTTTACAACTCCGCTTCTTTGGTTGTGAAATCCGTAATGAAAACAAACATCTCGGATGTTGTGTGGCGTCATACGTCCAACACGGGCCGCCGCGCGCGGGCGGCACACGCGCCCGCGAAACATTCCGCTAGCCATGACCATGAAAAATGACAGGCATAGGTTTAGTTCTATGAGTATGGGGCTCCGCGCGGGCCTTCGGCCCGGAGAGCTACGCTATTAGTTTTTTCTACATGGCTCGTTTTCCTTTTTTCTTTCGGGTGTTTATATTTAATAAACTCCGGCAATTATCAACTGTCTAAAAAGCTGGGGGCGGCTTTGATTGTACCAGAGGAGAGCGGGAGCTGATATTCCCCGAGGGAAATATTACAGGTAATATTCCCCTAAGGTGATATTCCCCAAGAGGAAAAAATGATATTTTCCTCCCAACACACCAACACTGGCAAACAAAACTACAACCTGACTTCAACAGTTTTCTTTGGGATTCTTTCGCTATAGTCTCACCAACAGCTCTTTGTCGTCTTCAGCGACGATTTTCCTCTTGGAAGCTTGTTTTCCACTTGACGCGGTCTTCTTCTTTGTTCACAGCTAAACAAACCATCCGTCGCGTCCGCAATGCTAAACTGAGCGTTTTCATAGCCATTATCCAGCATCTCAGTCGATAAAAAATTCCTTTAACTTTGGGCCTGGATTGATCGAACCGTTAAAAGTATTCTGCGTAACAAAAAATTTTTCCTTCGAGTCACTCATTTCTGACAAATTCAGAGTGAACTTGTGAGAACGTTGCCGTACGAATGTTCTTCATACTTACGTACGTCCAAAACAAAATCCAGTAAACAAAAGTGTTTGTTTTCGGTCGGGTGTGTCAAAAAACAAAGAAAATCATGTCTATTATACTGTATTACAATGTGGAAACCCCAATGGGTACTTTCGGACTCTTTGACAAATCCAGCAAACAAAAGTGTTTGTTTTCGGTCGGTATGTCAAAAACAAAAGAAAAACATGTTTATCAATTGTTTGACGTTACTTTGTCAACCTCGCACATGCGGAAAATTAAGCACCTCGTGGATATATAATATATTCACCTCGGGCTACGCCCTCGGTGAATTTTTCACATATCCCCTCGTTGCCTAAAAAGAACCCTTACATAATTATGATAAAACAATGGCTGCGGTCACATCTACGACGTAATTAAAGTTTAACTTAAGTTAGTCTCAAGTTACGTGACGTCATACCTAACTGTAGTTAGTGCTTTCGGTCGACTTTGCGGTCACACCACGCAGTTAACTACAGTTAGTTCTAATAAGCCTATGGATGACGTAAGAATTAAAAGAGGTTCGTGACGGCCCTTATTGTTGATCCGTGAAATGCCAACATGGTTGACCGACGTTAAGTGTGTCTAGTTTTTCTTCTTATTTATTTTTTTCGTGCGGCAAACCGTCGGAGAAAAATGAGAAATAAGCTGAGAATTTTAACGGATGCTCGACGCTGGGTACACGTGTTGCTACCTTGTTGTTGCTGCGAGCCTCCAGGCGAGTAGCACACTAATCTTTGGTTTGCCTGTGGTTGCATGGGTTCCCTGCGCTTTATGTTATGCTGCTGCAGTCTCGATTTTGATGTTTGTCACGATGATTTTGAGCAAGCGTACGTCCAGCGGTGTCATCATAACTTAGATGCGCCTGATGCGCCTGGATCTGGATGTATCTTTCGCCGTCCATATCCGTGCATAGCACATGCTCGCTTCTCTTCGCTTCTTCGATATTTGCAAATGTATCATGCCAAATTCAAACTTATTTGTTGCTGGAAGCATTCATCAAGGTCACGAACGATTTAATGACATTTCGCGGGGAAGACAATGTTTTTTTTATGAGTTTTTCGGCGTTGCTACGTGCTCAGAGTTTGCAATTTATACCCTGCCATTTCGAGTGCCTCAGGAAAAAAGTCTGTACGCGGTACGCAGTGGCAGCATGAAGACATGACAAGACATCATATTTTCTTGCCTACGCGGTACGCGGTACGCAGTCGTTAAATAATCCAAGAGGACAGGGCAATATTTTTTCTTGCCTACGCGGTACGCGGAACACAGTCGTTAAATAATCAAGAGGACAGGGCAATATCTTTTCTTGCTACGCGGACGCAGTCGTTAAATAATTCAAGTGTGTTGCCTACGCGTTCCGCGGTACGCAGTCGGCGGCTTAGAGTTTGCCGATTGAACAATGGATCACAAAGAGCATTCATCAAAGTCACGAATGATTTAGTTACATTTCGCGGGGAAGGCAATGTTCTTTTATGAGTTTTTCAGCGTTGTTACGTGCTCAGAGTTTGCCGATTGAACAGTGGATCACAAAGAGCATTCATCAAGGTCACGAACGATTTGGTGACATTTCACGGGAAAGGCAATGTTCTTTTATGAGTTTTTCAGCGTTGTTACGTGCTCGTAGTTTGCCGATTGAACAATGGATCACAAAGAACTACTTATATGGTATGTAATTCGATTGCAATTTTGAAGGCAAGGAGGACCAACGTAACAAAACAGAAGCACCGGATCCAAATTGAGGATCTAATCAGCTATAAATAATAGCAAATCAGCCTTGCTTTTTTTCGTTTACGTAATTCGAAAATGATGGTAATTGACCCAATAAATAAATTTATGAAATTATCAAAATCTGTATGTAAATTTACTGTTCCCGTTATGTTTTACTGCCTAGCATCTGCTCGCAGCATTACCATTACAATTTGTAACCTCTAGTATGTAAATTTTTTGTTTGTTGTTTTTGGTTTCCCCCTCGCTTCACGCTTGGTTTTTATTTTGCATATTTATATATGCTCATCTCGCACGTGCGAAAAGAATTGTCACATTCTGATTGGTTGTTTGTTTGTAAACTTAAGACTAACTCCACAGGAAAAGTTGAAAATTTACATGCACATGTAAAAATAAATTTACAACATGTAAATATGGATTTACATACTTTGTAAACTGCAATTTACATGTTAGGATTTTGTAAATAAAATTTACATGAAATTTACAGGTTTCAGCACACATGTAAATCTACTGTAAATAGTTATTTACATGGTTCTTGTTACAGTGAGAAAAAAAGGGACACATGTAAATAACATGGAAATTATTTCACACACATTTACAGTATCTAGTCCCTGTAAATAACATGTAAATCGAAAAACGGAGCTTGCAAGGAACCCTGTAAATAACATGTAAATCGAGAAAGGGAGGCTATCCTGTAAATAACATGTAAATCGAGAAAGGGAACCTATAAAGAACCCTGTAAATAACATGTAAATCGAAAAAGGGAGGCTATCATGTAAATAACATGTAAATCGAAAAAGGGAGGCTAACATGTAAATAACATGTAAATCGACTATATTGACTTGCTCGCACGCGTTTTCCCGCGCTTGGCGCCGGCGACATGTAATTGCTTCGAGCTCTGATTGGTTCATTGGATTGTTTACGACTGCTGTGATTGGTCAGAGTAATTACTTTGGTTTTGGTTTTACGACACTCAATTGAAAACTGCTCTATAATAAATAAATCACTGTATTGACATATGCAAATATCAAAGTAGTCATGAAGTGGTCGGTGATTGTGCAAGGAAAAATCCCGTCACGTTTATCGCTTTCGACGTTGCAATCGTCGTGAAACTTGTTACTGTTGATTTAACATTTTTTTACATTAAATTGTGTGAGCCAGTATTAAATTTGGTGTTTTCTCTTTAATATTCACCACTAGGCAAACAATCTGTTTCCTCACACGACTGTGGTGGACTTCGTTTTAAATTTGATTGATATAAGTCCATGAAACAGGAGGACAAATACACACCTTTGGGAAACATTGGCATCAGGGTTTGTGGTGTTAAAAATTTATAAAATATGCCAATTATTTTTAACCCACATCAATCCAGAAAACAAGATTGACAAAAGAGCTCCCTTAGCAAAAACTGTCCCTTGTAAATGCCCTGTCACTTCCCTGTAACAGGGTTTTTAAATAACCTGGTAACAACCCTGTAACAGCTCGTAAATTGGATCAGTTAGCAAGGCTGTTTCTACCAAGTAGCAACCTTGTAACAGCCCTGTTATGGTGTGGTCCTTTTGCTAGCGTTATATCCCCGTGGCAGCCCTGTAACAGCCTGTTTACAACCTTGTGCTAGACAGCCCTATTACAGCTCGTAAATTGGATCAGTTAGCAAGGCTGTTTCTACCAAGTAGCAACCTTGTAACAGCCCTGTTATAGCTCTATCGAATTGATAAATCGACAGTTGAATAGTAAGAGCAAAGGGAACACATTAATACATGAGTTTTTGTTCAATTTGAAACCACTGGATCCCATGTGGTTCAGTGTATTGTATTACATAAAATGAGTTTCGTTGCGAACTTAGTCAGCTGAGCGGTGGCGGTATGACAAGTTTCAAGCTAGATTCTTACTTATGTGTTTAATCTTCTATCCAAAGTGCAATGTAATCAAACTTCTCCTGAAAGGTGAAACAAAGGCATTCATTGATATTGCTTTTGTATCAACTGTAATCATTCACTTATTGCACAAATTATAACAACTACCCACTGTACGTAATCTAAGGAAGGTTGCTGATCGTTTATTTCATGATTAATTGATTATCTGAATAATAATAATTGCTGCGGAACGAGCGCAGCGAGTGAGCAGCAACATAAACAGGATTTAAGAGAAATATATGAGAAAAAAATATAAGCTAGGAAAAATCTCGAATTGATCGCTTTTACCAGAATTCACTGCGCCACGAACACATTTTGGGCCAGAATGCACTGCGCCACAAACAATAGCCTCGCTTGCTGCTTCAAGCTGTTGGCTGCGAGATTTGTAATATTTTAATTTGGTGCAGCATGTCCCAGTCGAAATCGGAACTGAAGTGTCGAAGACTACCGCGAGTTGAGCAAGGACTGTGAGGCATGGTGATAGGACCGTTGAATAGCAAAGATTTTCGAAGATTGTACGTAATAAAAAACAAATTTATTTTGAAATCACTCCGACAGCGGTCGATGAGACTGAACTGAGCTGAGTGCGTGGGGACGCGAAACCTGAGCTGAGCGCGTGGAGACGCGAACACGATACGGCCAGCTAGTAACGCAACATACTCATTATCAATAAATGAACCTAAATTTTCACACCTTACTCGTGGTGAACGCGTCCTTTGCTCAACAATATTCTACAGACCGTGCAAGAACTTGATGCGTGAATTACAAAACAAAATTAGTCTTATCAGCTGGAGTTTTCGTCGATTCATCCCGGTTACATTTGTTTTACTTCCCCTCAAAAAACCAAAGAGAAAATTCTGTAATATCAGCGAGACGATAAAACAGCATTATTACAACAAATTTACCGCAGCAATTACTATCTTTTGGATACACTAGTAATAATAATAATAATAATAATAATAATAATAATAATGACTTTATTAAACTGTTAGGAAATAAGAAATAGCCAAGGGGTGAGACCCTCTACTAATTGGGGACACTTAAAAACTTAAAAAGGCTTTTTTTTTTGCATGTACGGTACTTTTTTGACACAAAGGATAGCCCTTGTAGAGTTGTACGTGATCTTACAAAGAGCAGTGTGTTTTTAAAAGTAGTAATGCACAAAGTATCGGGTTTAAAAGTCGGCACGAGCCTGTAAACTTGTTTCATAAGTTATTTACAAAAAAACGACGTGTTTTTAAAAGTAGTAATGCATAAAAAGATTTTATTTAGTAAGTCAAAAGGCAGAAGTTACACATATCTAATTTTGACCCTGAAAACGCGCCATATAAAATTAGGTGATACATAGTGCGAAGTTCGTGCAATCATTGCCTATCAACGAAGAAAGTTCAACACGACGAATCTGTCTTTAGTGAATGGAAGTTTGAAGAACTGCCACTTCAGTTTGGATTAACGACTGATTTACAGAAGACAGACAGCCAGTGAGACAGACAGACAGACAGACAGACAGACAGACAGACAGATAGAGTGTAAACAGTCAGGCTGACTGGCTGGCTAAAATCGTTCTTCCGCTACGCGGTAGTGATTACAGACCGAATTGGACTCCTCTCAGTCCTATTACCATTATTATCTTTAATTCCATACAAGCAACTATGGTATTTCCTTCATATTTTTCAAACTGTCCAAATTAAAGATTAATTTGGATAGTCAGAAATTGGATGTTCCTTTCATCCAATCAAACCTCAAGAAAAACAAAAGAAATGAAATTTTAACCAGTTAGCGCGCAGCGGTAGAGCGAGTGTTTCGCAAAATGGCGAGCGAGATTTTTGTTTCAAGCGATTTATTTGACGAGGTTTTTGCGGGCGAACAGCCAGCAGGGAACCGGCAAGAAGATAGCAGGTTTCCCGAGATAGTGGAGACAGCTTTAAACTTCATGATGGAAGGAAACCAAAACAAAAATACGAAGAAAAGCACATCAACATGACTCAATGTATTTAACGAGTTTAGCATGCAAAGAACAAAGAGCCTTGGAAGACATAACCGTTGGAGAGCTCGACGCTGCACTTTCTAAATTCTACGCAGAAGTGAGAAAAATATAACTAACAAGTCACAGGACACAGTTGAATAAAAAAAAATACTCTGACTGCCAAATTGGACAGCATGTGTCCTATTACCTATTATCACTGCAAGAATCGTTTCTACTTTCATTGATTAGTGTCAGACTAAAAAAAAATGAAGGACTGCGTTAAGCGTTATCCGTACAGATAACAAGAATCAGGCATGGCAATATAAACTCTTGAATAGTTTTTTTTTAACATAAAAATTTGATAGCATTTATCCTTTTGTAAGTTTCACGATATCATCGCAAAGTCAATCTTTTATTATTATTAACTTCATTCCATATCCTAGAATTTGCTCTCAGGCTGATGCCACAGCGGCTTACAAGCCTACCTGCCAGCCAATTAGCTAATTAGGGCTAGGCAAAGTTGTTCTATAATCTTTTAATCTTAACTTCTATGGTAACCTGGTACTTTATCCTGCTCTTATGTATTTGTCCTCTTGATGGCAAAAAACCCAGGGAATGTAGATGGCAGTATTACTAGCACCCGTGAACCAGACTGAAATAACTCTTCTATATTGCTAGTACTCCTATAGTATTTTGTTATAAATGACATTCGCAATAGAAAAATAAATTTTGAGAGGAATTCAAATGACCAGGATCTAGTTTATCAAAGCACGTAATGAGTGAGAATGAGACCACCAGTGAAACTTGGAATATAACAGGTGAAAAAATATTATTAACTAAACGAAAAAACCGCAGGATCCACGAAACGAACATGAAAGCATTTCTATCTAAATACGTTAAATGGTGCATGAGAGGTGAAGATGGCTTCAGGATTTCCAAGGAATCGATTTTAAAGGCGGAAACGGGAAAGAAAGAAAAAAAGAAGCAATTCCCCATGCCATCATTGACTGTGTTCCCACTGACTTTACGGGTACTAGCTACAAGCGTTATCAGTGACGGATCGTGGGGAGGGAGCTGCATGGGGAGTTTGCCCCCCTCCCCCACCCGCTAAGGCTCGCAAAGCATTTTCACTCTGGTACTTCAGGCGAAGGAGCAGTAAAATTGGTAAGCGTTTTTGACTGGCAGACCAGTCATTCTGTCTCTACAGCTGTCGGTCAGTTATAAAGCTGAGCGATGCTTATATTTAAGCTCTGCAAACATTGCCAACTTAACTTAAACAGTTTAAATGGTGGAAGGAGAGACAACGACTTCGAATAACTTCGCTAAATGGCGTCGGAATGGCTTCAAATTCAGTACAAGACACAAGTAAGTGACACATTTGAGGTAGGTAAACTTTATTTCAAAATAGATAGTTATTTGCCCAATTTTAGAGAATCCGTGATTTTCCCATACATTTCTCTATGTACACAAGCTGTCGCATACACCACGTATGTAGAGTCGAATTTTGAGCTTGGGAAGCCTGTGACTGAACGCAAGCAAATGATGTGATGAAAAACATTTCAGAATATAATTCAACACAGCATGAATTAATATGTATCAGTCAAATCCAAGAGCGCCCAATTAGAATGGGCCTGCTTATATTTAACTAATACATTACAGTACTGGGTCAAAAGAAACCCAAATTTCCCTTCAAATATCATTTTGCCATTTTTTCTAATCAAAACTGTTTCTGTCACTTCCATGCAGGAATAAAATGTGTCAATGAGATCAACACATAAAAAAACTCCAGTTACAAAGCAAAATTTTTGTATAAATAAACCATTCAAACAACCTCGTCCCCAGGGTATCTCTTCTTCCCGTGCCCAGGAGCTAAGAGAGAGAGACCCTGGTCTGGTCTGGTCATGTGTCTCTTGGTTCATGCTGTGAAAATGTGTGAATCCTTTTACTATGGATGTCCGGAAATGGTTCATTCAAACACTTCAAACATAAGTGAATGAAGTTCAAATTCAAGTTCGAGTTTATTATTCACACTTATTCAATTACAATACAACAACAATAAGGAAAAAAAAGAGAAAGACAGAGCTAACTATACATTGAATTAAACATAACAAAGGAAAAAGTGTGTAGCAGCCAAAGGAGCCAAGCTTTCGAGTTGGCTACTACCACAGAGCGATTACAAGTGGGTGGAGTTTATACAGAACTTTTAGAAACTAGTTAATATGAAGCTTTGACTAAATTAATCACATTGAAAAGGAAGAGTATATATGAGTTATGAACATGCGCAACACAACATTGTTGCCGTTCAATAATTTTCTAAGCATATAATGAAACAATGAAATGTAAAGAGTCAAACAGGCTTTCTTGTATAGACGTTCAAACAACTGGAACAGGTTAATATCGAGCAAAACAACACGCCTCACCCACGAAGAGGAATAGCTATCATTATCTTCTCTTCCTAGTTTCCTGTTATAGCCTCTTGAATAAAGCTTGAAGATCGCCTGCTAACTGATAGTATGTAGCAATAATTCATCCCATTTCGGAACAATACCATAAATCAAAAGCATTTTCTGCCGAGTGTGAACTTAGTGACATCAAGTAATGAAATCAAAATTGGGCTGAATTCTGTGGCAAGTTCAAAATTAGCTTTACTGAAGCAAATCTTCATACACCGTGACAATTCATCGACCGTTAATTTACAGACCCTAAAGCAACTTGCACTCTCAAAACCAGTCAATGTGGATAATTGTTTTCAAAGTCTGCGGATGACCCCCTCTTCACATTTGTTGCGAGCTGACAAACGCTTTTTGATTTGTTTTTGTCAGTGCCTGATGTACAAGATTCTGACTACACTAACACGAGAGATTCAATGTGAAAGTTTATTTAGAATGCGTCAGTCAGTCATCTGATGCAGAATGGAATAACAGTATACAGCCTTAAGAATAACAATGTTTCTAACAACGAGAAATTGTGCTACGCCAGATACGAAAAACCACTAAAAAACCGCCCTTTAGAAGTGGCCAAAAAATATGTGGAAATAATAATAATAATAATAATAATAATAATAATAATAATAATAATAATTTATGGAATGTGAGTGAGTGTTTCAACCACGGCGAAATGTCTAGCTCTCAAAGAAAAGCAATTATAACTCTTATAGAAAAGCAACAAAAAGATCGAACTCTCATTGAAAATTGGAGGCCAATCTCTCTTATTAACGTGGATGCAGAAATAATTTCAAAAGTGATAGCTTTAAGATTAAAGAAAGTTCTACCGAATATCATACATTATAATCAAACAGGTTATGTTGAAGATCGCTATATTGGTGAGACTATTCGATCAATTTTCGATATAATGGAATTTACAGACAGTAAGAATATTCCAGGTATCTTGATTTTCATTGACTTTAAAAAAGCTTTCGACTCTTTAGAATGGCATTATCTTTTCGATTGCCTCGAGGCCTTTAATTTTGGCCCTAATTTTATAAATTGGGTCAAAATGTTTTATACAAATATTCAAAGCTGTGTAATAAATAATGGAATGGCATCAGACTATTTAACAATTAGACCCGTAGCCCGAAAGGGCTACGGGTCAATAGCCCATGAGGCGAAGCCGAATGGGCTATTGACCCGTGGCCCTTGAGGGCGAAGGGTCTAATTGTTTTAGTATCACCCAACTAGTCGGACAGAAAAAGGCAATAATAAAAAAAAGCAATTGCAAGTTGAAGAAATATTTATTTGGGAATAAAACGAAAAATAAAACCGGCGAATTTCGCTACTCGATGACTATTACTATTAGACCCCTAGTAGCGTAGCCAATCAAAATGTAGGATTTGCATTAGTCCACTAGTTGGGTGATACTAATTTACTTTAGAACGAGGTGTGAGGCAGGGTGATCCCTTGTCCCCCTACCTCTTTATCTTAGCTGTTGAAAGCTTGGCAATCTCTATTCGTCAAAATGTTGATATCAAAGGAATTAAAATAGGAAATCATGAAGCCAAGCTATTGCAATACGCAGACGATACCACAGCAACCCTGTCTGATGAAAATTCTGCAAAAAGGTTATTTGAAGAACTAGAAGTATTTAAGAACTTCAGTGGGCTGGAGATAAAAAGCTCTAAAACAGAAGGAATGTGGATTGGTTCGCTTAAAAGAAAAGACGAAAAACCGTTTGGTATTAAATGGCCAAGTGAACCTATTAAAGCTTTAGGATGACCTTTTTTACATACGACCTATCATTACTTTACGAAAAAAACTTTCAAGAGAAGGTTGACAGCATAAAGCAGCTGATAAATATATGGTCATCTAGAGGACTGTCCATTTATGGTAAAGTAATTATAATCAAGTCATTACTTATTCCAAAACTAGTTTTTATATCTTCGGTTCTTTCACCTCCAAGTAAAATCATCAAACAAGTGAATAGTTTGATTTTCTCCTTTTTATGGAATGGAAAGGATAAAGTAACAAGGCTCTCTTCAATAAACAGTTATGAAGACGGTGGCATTAAAATGACAGATATTGAAATCTTGGTCAAAGCTGTACGATTAGCTTGGCTAAAACGTATTTTCAGCGATACCGAAAGTACGTGGAAATTCTACTTGTTATATCTCCTACGTAATGTTGGTGGTCTTTTGCTTTTTAAATGTAATTATGCAATGGACGATCTTTCAATTAACTCGGTTTTCTACAGAGAACTTTAAGAATGTTGGTTAGATTTTCGAAATCTCTTTTTAGCTAATAAAGAACGGCTCTGTATAATTTGGAATAACAAAGATATAAGAATAGATGGAAAACCAGTTTTTTATAAATCTTATTATGACTTGGGGATACGTATCATTAAAGATCTCTTGTTCAATCTCGACAACATAGAATCCTTTAATGTAATTAATAACATAGTTGAGAAAACTAATTTTCTTACATGGACAGGTCTTAGGCGCGCAATTCCTTCCTCTTTGAAAATAATAGAGTACACTACACTACCTTTACAGATAATACTTATTTTATTAAGGGAATTGAGATTTTTGACATAGCGGAAAAGAAAACGAAAGACTATTATTCTTTAATAGTATCAAATAAAGCACAATTACCTAATAATGCAAAGAATTTAAAACATGATTTTGGCTTATCTGACGAAGATTTAAAAATTGTTTACAACGTTCCCTACTTAACAGCAAAGGAGCCTTATGTTAAATCCTTTCAATATAAAGTTTTAAATTCAATACTTTACACCAATGCAAAACTTTTTAAAATTGGATATCTCCAGCATGACAAATGTACTTTTTGCAAGACTGAACAGGAAACATTATGTCACTTTCTCTTTTACTGTCGGCACTCAAATATGTTGTGGAAAAATGTTGAACAGTATTATTTAACAATAACAAAGGAATTTCACGGGTTGCGTTTACGAGAGGTTATAATTCGAATAACGATGTCAAAATGTCCCTTGTTAAATTATCTGATATTAATTGGTAAATTGTATTTATGGGATTGCAGAAAGAAACAGGTACTTTCAAACATAGTAGGTTTTAAATTTAAAGTAATAATTAAATACCAAGTTGAAAAATATATTTCCACTAAGAATAATAAATTAGAAACCTTTTATGAAAAATGGCCAAAAGACATTTCCCCCCTTTAATTAGTTTCGTGTGTATGCTTTTGTGTGTATGTTTGGGTGTGTTTTTGTTTATTTTAGGGTGTACTGTAAATAAATGTCAGTTTTCTCTTTTATCAACATAATTAAGCATTAATTCTTTGTAATACAAGCCTCATTCAGCAATTGCGCGGCTGTTTTTTGGCTGTAATGTAAATAATCTTGAAATCTTGACAATTGTAAGTATGTCTGTTATGACGGTTGAAGTTAAAAATAAAAAAAATAAAAAAATAATAAAATAAAATAATAATAATAATAATAATATAACTTTATTTATCGAGGGTGGAATACATTAATTACTGGTCACCCAGTAGTTTTCATAATGGCCCTCCTACAATAAAACTAATACACCGTAATAATTAATTAATTAACTAAATAATCTACTAACATGGATTAGTTAACAACATATGAAATTAATAAGTTTTACAAATCTTAAAATGATCAATAGAGAAATTCCTACTGAGATAAAGATTAAATAAGTAATTTTTTAAAAATGGGGTGGGAGATCGACCCATATTTGTGACCAAGAGCATTCCACAAACGACAGGCGCTTGAGTGAAACGTTCTGAGGCCAGAGTTCCTATTACAAGCTGGTGTTGTTATGTTATTATTGGAAGCAGATCTTGTATTGTGATCATGAGTATAACTTATATTCCTCATCTTAATGCTGCAGCACATGACCCCGAGGAAAGGGTACAACTAAATAAGCCTAAACATTATACAATATACAAAACTGAACAAGAGAAAAAGAGCAAATGCAAAAAAAAAAAAGAAAAACGAGCGGAGAGGACGACTAACTGACCTAAAATGATCCAAATCTCCCGCTAAAAACCCTAAATACCTCTAACACACCCCACAACCACCCGCGAACCTCGAAATCGTGCCGTCAGAATATTAATTTCTGACTAATTCATTCACGTTATTCAAACGTTAGAAATTACATTTTCTATAATATTGGCTGCGGTCACATCTGGACTACTAACTATAGTTAAGACGTGGATAACTATAGTTAGCTATTTCGGTAATGTGACCGCTTCTCTGTTCGCTCTAACTATAGTTAGAAAATTGACGCCTCGGTGATCCAAAATAATACAGACTAACTATAGTTATACCCAAGCAGGGTTCATGAGCACTGGAAAAGTTGAAAATTTACATTGTATGTAAATAACATGTAAATAACATGTAAAGATACTGTAAATGATAATTTACATGCTAATTCCCCTTTTACATGTTATTGTCGAACCTGTAAATAACATGTAAATATTTTGAGTGAAACATGTAAATACAAGAGAAGATCCTGTAAATAACATGTAAATCGAAAAACGGAGCCTGTAAGGAACCCTGTAAATAACATGTAAATCGAAAAGGGGGGCTAACATGTAAATCGAAAAAGGGGGGCTATCCTGTAAATAACATGTAAATCGAAGAAGGAACCCTGTAAATAACATGTAAATCGAAAAAGGGGGGGCTATCATGTAAATAACATGTAAATCGAAAAAGGGAGGCTATCCTGTAAATAACATGTAAATCAAAAAGGGGGGCTATCATGTAAATAACATGTAAATCGAAAAAGGGAGCCTGTAAGGAACCCTGTAAATAACATGTAAATTTAAAATGGGAGCCTGCAAGGAACCCTGTAAATAACATGTAAATTAAAAAAAGGGGGTTGTCAAGACCATGTAAATAACATATAAAATGAAAAAGGGAATGTCTTCAAAAAAATGTCTTCAACTGAAAAACATTTTTGCAACACCATACCATAATTTGAGGACCTTACTGTTTAGACAAGTACAGCTGTAAGTCTAGCAATGCAATAGTCCCAATTTGTTTCGATTTAATGCTGGTTTTTTATTATCACATATAATATTCCCTGCCACAAAAATGAATACAAGACGGAATGTGCAAGACATGTCACTTTAAATGCATACATGTTAATAATAATCTTTATTGAGGATGCCAATTTCACCAGTAGTGACTTACAGAGGGATCCTCTAAAAGACTATAAGATGTTAATTTTCTTTAACTCGTTGAAAAAGACCATGAACATCTGTGCCCTGGCCAAATGGAGAGACAAGTCAACATATCAATAATAAGTTACATCAATAACTTTTGTCCAATTCGATCAAGCATAGATTCTTGTCACTACTGTTTACTTTGGTTTGGGTGTATGTGCGAGACTACATGTACATTGAAATGGCTTGTTTACAACTTGGAACAACTTACAGGCATATACTTGCAGTCAGTTTGGCCAGGACTTCGGTGGGTATTTTTCTGCCTGTGACTAAATAATATTAAAGGGACACTGTCACTGTCTTCCTTGAAGAAATCACTTGATATTATCTTCTTGGTGTTCTAAAAGTAATTTTATGTTTGATCAAAAGTACTTAGTGTATTTTGACCAAAACACAGCAAAATTTGCGTGACAATGTCCCTTTAAGGCAAGTTTTAACAAGAATTTGTCAAAATATATTTTCATTTGTCATGTAAACACAATGGCAGCTGACTATGACAGTCTTTTGTCATAAAAACTGGTATTTCATGCCTACTGTAACTATATAACTCAAATGCTATTTTTAGTAGAACCTATATGGCACAGTATAGTAACTGATCATTTTTTAGCATTCTTTGTTTCTGTTTTGCATTGTTCCTTTTAAAGAGCTACATGTACACTGTACAGTGTACATTGACTGCAGCTTTGGTATCTTTTCTGCCAGAGCTTGGCCATGGGGATGCTCTTGCTCTTGAAGCCTGTGAAACAAAACAAAAAACAGCTGCAGTGAGCAGAAGTCTGTCTTGTAGTAGTCTGCCTAATACTGTCAACCTTGGGGAATAGCCAACTGACCGCTTAATAGAGGAGATCGCTTAAAAGAGGTCAAGTTTACAGTAAATATGCGGAGCGATTTAATTCCGGGCATTTGTTAAGTGGGAACCACTTAATAGTGGGTGACTGCTTAATAAATAGGTCGCTTAATATAGACTGTAACTAAGGCAACTGCCCTTTGCATCCATTTTTTTTGATCAAAAGAAAAGTGGGCAGCACACAGCAGCTGATCTTGCTTTACTGGACCAGTTTCATCTGACACATGTTAGTACAGACTTCATCAGGGATTTTGAACAAGATTATGTGCAGAACTTATTTTGTACACACCACTTACACTTCAACATTACATACAAGTAATACTGACAAGAATTAGAATTATTGTCATCTACAGTAGGTGTTTGAACGTCTCTTGTTCTACCCAATCTGTTGAGACAAGAGCAGGTCCAAGGTTTTTGTCTGTTGCGAGGGCAAAGTGAATGATTTATCAGCCGTGTTAATTTAGCATTTCTCCTTTAATTAATAGGCCAGGTACCTGCAGCCTATGAATATAATTATGCCAAAATGGAATTAAAGATCTGACAAAATGCTGTCACTTGCTGAACTGAAGCTACAATCTGTAATCAGTCTGAATGTGGTCACAAAGATCTGATAACATACTGTCACCTGCAACTGACCTGTGCATAAGATTTTACATTGTGAAAAGCCTAATGGAAACTACATGTAAAGCTTGTTTTTAATAACAATTTAAAGGCCATAACATCCCAGTTATACATGTTAGTCCTGGGCTTAAACAAATTTGTAAGAGTTTATTGGATGATAAGCACAAAGTATTGTGATACATGTATGTTACAGTACTGTTCAATTATTTCAGTCAGTTTATGTTCTTTATGTAAAGAATTGTTGTGGAGGAGATGTGTGAAGCTTACATCCAGAAGGGGTTATTACTGGAAGAATTTTGTTGGCCTATAACTGGGTGGGCTTACAACCAGGATTTTAAGTTTACAATAAACATGAGTATGGAAAATCCAGCGACAAGTAATGGACTTTGGATCAAAGGTTTCTTATTAACACGGTGATCGCAATCCAATTTCTCCAGAGAATATCAATAAAACACAGCCATGAGTTTCTGAGAATGATGAACTGATAGAAAAATCAGTCACCAAGGGACAATGAATAAAATGCTGGTCTCTAAATAAACACCTGGTTCAAATTTTTCTGGGTTAACAAGACCAAGGACATTTAACTCAAGAAAATACACAATGTACCAAAAGTTTAGGTGCAGTTTATCAGATTTGACCATGAATGTTTGGCAGGGTAAATTAATTATGTCTACATCAAAAGAAAACAACACCAAATTATGTTATTCCATACAGTAGTCAACTAAAACACTGATTTTTAGATCAGACCTAAGGATCCCATTTGAATAATGTTTAGTGCTGCAGCAAAATATTAACACAATCATTGTACATGTAGGTGCCAATGTCAGTTACTTAGGTGCCTAATTACTAATAGGCTCCTGTTAGAAAACGGCCTTATTGTGAACATGGACATATAA
Source organism: Dendrophyllia cribrosa (assembly GCA_024195265.1). Lineage (NCBI taxonomy): Eukaryota > Metazoa > Cnidaria > Anthozoa > Scleractinia > Dendrophylliidae > Dendrophyllia > Dendrophyllia cribrosa. The sequence continues at coordinate 41,792,408 of JAJLRJ010000003.1, read as the reverse complement.
CATCAATAATTATTCTCTCACCATAAAAAGCTCTCCTTGAATCTCTTTGAATAATGCCATATTTCTAATGTGAGAAAAGAAATCATAAATTACATGTTATGTATTTCAAATTGAGAAAATATGAAGCATACTCCCACATCACTGCTATACATTAAATATATTATCCTCAGAGTCACTATTTAATATTACCAGTGAATAGATGGGTATGGTCGATGTGAATAATATACATGAACTGATTATCGCCAAACCCGCGATATAATAGGGGGCTGGACTGTCCAACTAATGCAAATCAGCAAAATCTATTCTTGCTCATTTGCATTAGATTCGGCATGGGGCTTTGCCCTTTTATACCGCAGGTTCGCGTTTAAGAAAAAAAAATGACTTGTTAATACAGTGTACAAAAGGAGGATTTTACCATCTTCCCGGCATGCACTGCAAGCAAACTACATGTATATTATCAAAAGGCGGTGACCCACAAGCAGCTCATTTTACACAGATGCCGTTGAGATTGGAGGCCAGTTGGTCATAGCAGTAGAAATGTTAACCTATTTACAGGGATGTAGATAATAGCCGGGAACCGGGTAAATTACCCGGCTGTGAACTTTATTTTTCCAGCTGTAAAAGCCAAGTGCAGCTTTAAAAGGACTACATTTTTCTCTTTTTTACCCATCTGTCAGTTCTATATTCCCACCTGTTAAAAATTGAATCTACATGCCTGATTTATTCTATTCACCTTTACAGAATATTTTCCATTTCGTGTTATGTTTACAGTTTGCTTTAAGGCCGCTTAAATTCCCAGAGGGGCCAAAACCCTCAATCGGCGTCGGATGGTAGATGCTTGAAATCTCTTCACAGATTCGTGGAATCAATAAACCTTCTTGCCATTTCAAAACAATGCCGGCTTATATTAGAAGAAATATTAGTATATTTGCTTGCTTTGACTTATTGAATCTAACACTGGTTGTGTTGTTTTTAGTTCAAAATCAATCTTCGCTTTTCTCACAATTTTCTGAATTTTCTGATACAAGCATTAATAATTCAGTTTTATTTCATCTTACTGTATATTTTCCTGTGATCAACATAAAACTCTAATCAGAGGTCATTCGCCTGAATTTTAACCAAAGCATGCTGGACAGATGGTAATATCCTCCTTTCAGTTTCAAGACAGAACAATTTACAGCTCTTATATAAATTTTGCTTTTGTCTTGGTGCATATTCACACTCTAAAATACTATGAACAACAATACAGATAATAATATAGTGTAAAGACAATTTCTGTGAACCCAAAACTACCTAGCTTGCACTTTATACTGATATTAAAAATTTCAAGTTACACTGTAATGTAAACCTACACCACTGTACATGTACAGAGGTGTAGCTAAGAAAAAACTGAGCAGGCTCATTAACAAGCCCAGCTGGTTTTTCTGGCTTGTGCACCTTCAAAATCACCCCAAGTCTTTGTTTTATAGTAAAATTTCAGCCGGTGATAAGTTCTTTTTCAGCTGGTGGAATTAGCCGGTAACCGGCTCTTGGCTACATCCCTGCACGCATACGAAAAACACCCTCATCTCTCTCTACAGTTACATCTCATTCTGGTTATTTATTACTCAACATGTGTTGCTTTTAACTGCTTAGAATATTTGATTTCACATTGGGAGTTTAAAAAGAATGATGCAATCCATTCACAATTACAGTGTATGAACATTATTTTTGAATAATGTGCAGAAAGAGGTGACTGATAATTTTTAACTTTAATACTCCATAGTACAATGTACAAGTCGATCAATCCCACTCATCAAGACCAACGGGGTATTTTTATGTAAGGTTATATACTGTCTTTAAGTGATCAACCAAGTTACAATCTTGGACGTTACAAAATTCAGACTGCAGATTGCAGACTGGCATAAGCACATATTAGGTATCAAGTGCAGTCTGCTGACTGGGTATAAAATGCAGACTGAGTCCAAAACTGTCACTTCATCCTAAGTTATGACTTAATCTATTAAGCAATCCGCTGTAAAACTGTCCTTCTAACTGTCCTCCTTCTTTAATCTGTAATGTTATGAAAATGAATTGTATGGAGTACCTATCAGAGATAGGTACTCAGAGATCGTCAGCACACAACTGCACACCGCTGTAGGCACTAAGAAATATTTTTGGTCTTAAAACTGTATATTATTATAGTCAGTATTTTATACTCAGTCTGGAGTCCAAAATCTAAAGTCTATAATGACTTTTATTTATTACATACATGTAGCATTTGAGGGCACAAATAAGCAACAAAGCCATTCAAATATGCCATGTCAACTTATATTTGGGAATAGATGATTGTTGTATAATAGTAATAATAGGTAAGCTATATAAAAAATAACATATACATGTATAACAAACAATTTAATCAGCGGAAAGTTGTGTTAATAGTACATGTAATGGGGCCGGGCATTTTTACTCATCTTGCAGTTTTTATTTTTTCTCACCTGATTTGTAAAAATACAAAGCCGTATTACACAACTTTTCGCTGAATAACCTCTATACTGACCAGTCACAATACAATCTGCATATTAAGCTTAATTTATACTTAATGTTGTTGTTTTAAAGACTGAGTTGACTGTGAGTTTAGCCAAGTACTAAAATCAACTGCTGCTGTGGTCACAAAGTGGTTGACTGTGAATTTAGGAAAGTATTCTCGCCGTTTTATATTTTTCGCTCTCACCGTTTTACATTATTTTTCGCTTGGCACGCTTAAAGAACAAGAAATACACACAATGCTTTTGTTTCGTTGTGGAGGGCAGTTGCAGTTGTTATGTAAATAATGTTGACTGCGGGACTGCAGACCGCAGTAGCAGCTCCAAAAAGAGATTGCGGGTTTATTATGTAAATTATGATTTGGTGACTGCCAGACCACAGTAGCAGTCTTGATTTATGTAGTTGAAAATGGGCCAGGTATTCTGCCCCTTCATGTATTATAAAGCTTTGCAGGTATAAACTTACATGTAAGCTTATATAATAACGTGTGTTCATGCATTGACCTGTGTTCTTGTAACTCTCTGTAAAATATACCCTAGTGTACATTTCTCAAAACTGATCTTTTTCGATTCATTTTCTATCAAGTCGTGGCAGTTTAAAGTGAAATATATCCCACCATTTTTGTGAAACTAAACTGATTTGAGTATTTAGCATTTCGAAAATCAATTGAATTTGACAAAAATGATTTGTGTTACATGTAGATTCATGCCAGAAATGCACGCATGGTTGACAGTACAAATTAAATCGAAACGCTACCCAGCGGTAAAAACATACCTGCAAAGATGCGTGGGTTCTTCTTCATTCTTTTAGGGCATTTTGTATCGAGATTTCCACTGAATAAAGCCGTTTTAAGGCCAGAAGCCAGTAGTCAAACTCGACCGCCATTCGACCGTTGAAAATATCCCGCCTTCGCCGCATTCGGGTCAGTGGCCTTCATTATTCTGCGGTGGATGCGTCATGTATAGGGACATAGATTGTACCCTTTCATACGCCCTGAGTTGCATGGATTTAATTACCGGAAAGATTTTGGAGAATTAACTCGAGCCGTCAGAGGAAACTTAAAACAGTTCGAGTTAATAAAATTTCAAGTTATTGGGGGTAACGAATAATTGTAATAGAGTGAAGCAGGGGAAAAACTGCCTTTAGTTCTAGCTATCGAGAAGTTCGATACTGTGACTCTCTAGCCCTCGAGGGGAGGCGCAAAGCGCCGATGCTCGCACGCGTGTTTCAGCTTTTCGTGCTCCTCCCTCGAACGTTAGAGAATGTTAGTGAGAGAAACCGACTGTCTGTTACTCGGTCGCTCGATCGGTCAATTGGATGTAAACTTTTATGGTTAATTCCGCTGACCAGTGGGTATGTACCGCTCCTGGTATGTACTAATTTTTTGCGTTTGGACCGCATTTTGGAATCCTCTGAAAGCACAAGCTGTAGAAAACGAAAACCGATCTGCAGAATTCAGGGGGGTGGGGTGAGAGTGAGCTCTGACGGAAAATGTTTTAGACTGAAAAACATTTCGGCCTAATAAAGGCCCATATTCACCCAATCTGCTTTGCGCGCCCGGGCTGATTTTCGCAGACGGAAAATCGAAAAATCGACGTGCCAGCCAATCATAACGCTACATTGAACAATTGAACCGTTTCAAAACAAAAACACAAGCGCGCGATTGGGTGAACATGGGCTTTTAAGACATTACTTTTTAAAGCAAAAAGGGGAAGGGGACAACCACCACTGGAATTCAAATTGATATTTCAAGCCTTTAATAGGAAAACGCTACAGAACGGTAAATGTTATGCTACGTGGCTCAACATTTATTTGTACCCTTCACATTCTCATTGCCACGAATTGCCACCCACGATCTACCCACCATCTGCTCCCGTACGGCTTCGTGGTTCAAACGGCAGAGCGATCGACGGAAGATCTGATCCGGAGGTCGCGGGTTCGAATCCCACCGAGGTCAAAGATTTTTTCTTTTCCTCGTGTGGTCCCTCATTTCCTTACTGGGGCTAACGCTTAGTGCAGGGAAATTCATGGGTTGACCTTAGTACTATAATTTACACACAGAGTTAATTCTCTGATTCCTTGTTATTTTTAAATGTTGATTACAGTACGGTAAATGTTGCCAGTCCACAAAAAAATAACGTTTTTAGCTTGCTTCCGAAAGCAAAATTTGCAAATCTGCAAAAGCTGTTTGTCTGTTATGCAGTGTTTATGTGAATAATTATTTTTGGCTGTCAAATTTCTCTGATGAATTTTTCTGTTTAATATAGTTTCACAAGAGAGAATGAGGTAAGAGAACAGATCCTCCATACATCTGCTCTCAAGCGAAATTAAACTTGAAATCGCTTTTATATCCTTGAGTTTTTCTACTGAGTGCGTAAGTAAACCTTAAATATCACACATATCGTATCGTGGATTATTGTATTTTCACCGGTTGGCTTAAATGAGCCTTTCATTCGATTAACATGTTATTTACAAGGTTCCTTACGGACTCCCTTTTTCGATTTACATGCTATTTACAGGTTAGCCTCCCTTTTTGTATTTACATGTTATTTACAGGATAGCCCCCCTTTTTATTTACATGTTATTTACAGGTTAGCCTCCCTTTTTCGATCTACATGTTATTTACATGTTAGCCTCCCTTTCTCGATTTACATGTTATTTACATGATAGCCTCCCTTTTTCGATTTACATGTTATTTACAGGGTACTTTATAGGCTCCCTTTCTCGATTTACATGTTATTTACAGGATAGCCTCCCTTTCTCGATTTACATGTTATTTACAGGGTTCCTTGCAAGCTCCGTTTTTCGATTTACATGTTATTTACAGGGTCTAGATACTGTAAATATGTGTGAAATAATTTCCATGTTATTTACATGTGTCCCTTTTTTTCTCACTGTAACAAGAACCATGTAAATAACTATTTACAGTAGATTTACATGTGTGCTCAAACCTGTAAATTTCATGTAAATTTTATTTACAAAATCCTAACATGTAAATCGCAGTTTACAAAGTATGTAAATCCATATTTACATGTTGTAAATTTATTTTTACATGTGCATGTAAATTTTCAACTTTTCCTGTGGAGTTAGTCTTAAGTTTACAAACAAACAACCAATCAGAATGTGACAATTCTTTTCGCACGTGCGAGATGAGCATATATAAATATGCAAAATAAAAACCAAGCGTGAAGCGAGGGGGAAACCAAAAACAACAAACAAAAAATTTACATACTAGAGGTTACAAATTGTAATGGTAATGCTGCGAGCAGATGCTAGGCAGTAAAACATAACGGGAACAGTAAATTTACATACAGATTTTGATAATTTCATAAATTTATTTATTGGGTCAATTACCATCATTTTCGAATTACGTAAACGAAAAAAAGCAAGGCTGATTTGCTATTATTTATAGCTGATTAGATCCTCAATTTGGATCCGGTGCTTCTGTTTTGTTACGTTGGTCCTCCTTGCCTTCAAAATTGCAATCGAATTACATACCATATAAGTAGTTCTTTGTGATCCATTGTTCAATCGGCAAACTACGAGCACGTAACAACGCTGAAAAACTCATAAAAGAACATTGCCTTTCCCGTGAAATGTCACCAAATCGTTCGTGACCTTGATGAATGCTCTTTGTGATCCACTGTTCAATCGGCAAACTCTGAGCACGTAACAACGCTGAAAAACTCATAAAAGAACATTGCCTTCCCCGCGAAATGTAACTAAATCATTCGTGACTTTGATGAATGCTCTTTGTGATCCATTGTTCAATCGGCAAACTCTAAGCCGCCGACTGCGTACCGCGGAACGCGTAGGCAACACACTTGAATTATTTAACGACTGCGTCCGCGTAGCAAGAAAAGATATTGCCCTGTCCTCTTGATTATTTAACGACTGTGTTCCGCGTACCGCGTAGGCAAGAAAAAATATTGCCCTGTCCTCTTGGATTATTTAACGACTGCGTACCGCGTACCGCGTAGGCAAGAAAATATGATGTCTTGTCATGTCTTCATGCTGCCACTGCGTACCGCGTACAGACTTTTTTCCTGAGGCACTCGAAATGGCAGGGTATAAATTGCAAACTCTGAGCACGTAGCAACGCCGAAAAACTCATAAAAAAAACATTGTCTTCCCCGCGAAATGTCATTAAATCGTTCGTGACCTTGATGAATGCTTCCAGCAACAAATAAGTTTGAATTTGGCATGATACATTTGCAAATATCGAAGAAGCGAAGAGAAGCGAGCATGTGCTATGCACGGATATGGACGGCGAAAGATACATCCAGATCCAGGCGCATCAGGCGCATCTAAGTTATGATGACACCGCTGGACGTACGCTTGCTCAAAATCATCGTGACAAACATCAAAATCGAGACTGCAGCAGCATAACATAAAGCGCAGGGAACCCATGCAACCACAGGCAAACCAAAGATTAGTGTGCTACTCGCCTGGAGGCTCGCAGCAACAACAAGGTAGCAACACGTGTACCCAGCGTCGAGCATCCGTTAAAATTCTCAGCTTATTTCTCATTTTTCTCCGACGGTTTGCCGCACGAAAAAAATAAATAAGAAGAAAAACTAGACACACTTAACGTCGGTCAACCATGTTGGCATTTCACGGATCAACAATAAGGGCCGTCACGAACCTCTTTTAATTCTTACGTCATCCATAGGCTTATTAGAACTAACTGTAGTTAACTGCGTGGTGTGACCGCAAAGTCGACCGAAAGCACTAACTACAGTTAGGTATGACGTCACGTAACTTGAGACTAACTTAAGTTAAACTTTAATTACGTCGTAGATGTGACCGCAGCCATTGTTTTATCATAATTATGTAAGGGTTCTTTTTAGGCAACGAGGGGATATGTGAAAAATTCACCGAGGGCGTAGCCCGAGGTGAATATATTATATATCCACGAGGTGCTTAATTTTCCGCATGTGCGAGGTTGACAAAGTAAGTAAACGTCAAACAATTGATAAACATGTTTTTCTTTTGTTTTTGACATACCGACCGAAAACAAACACTTTTGTTTGCTGGATTTGTCAAAGAGTCCGAAAGTACCCATTGGGGTTTCCACATTGTAATACAGTATAATAGACATGATTTTCTTTGTTTTTTGACACACCGACCGAAAACAAACACTTTTGTTTACTGGATTTTGTTTTGGACGTACGTAAGTATGAAGAACATTCGTACGGCAACGTTCTCACAAGTTCACTCTGAATTTGTCAGAAATGAGTGACTCGAGGAAAAATTTTTTGTTACGCAGAATACTTTTAACGGTTCGATCAATCCAGGCCCAAAGTTAAAGGAATTTTTTATCGACTGAGATGCTGGATAATGGCTATGAAAACGCTCAGTTTAGCATTGCGGACGCGACGGATGGTTTGTTTAGCTGTGAACAAAGAAGAAGACCGCGTCAAGTGAAAACAAGCTTCCAAGAGGAAAATCGTCGCTGAAGACGACAAAGAGCTGTTGGTGAGACTATAGCGAAAGAATCCCAAAGAAAACTGTTGAAGTCAGGTTGTAGTTTTGTTTGCCAGTGTGGTGTGTTGGGAGGAAAATATCATTTTTTTCCTCTTGGGGAATATCACCTTAGGGGAATATTACCTGTAATATTTCCCTCGGGGAATATCAGCTCCCGCTCTCCTCTGGTACAATCAAAGCCGCCCCCAGCTTTTTAGACAGTTGATAATTGCCGGAGTTTATTAAATATAAACACCCGAAAGAAAAAAGGAAAACGAGCCATGTAGAAAAAACTAATAGCGTAGCTCTCCGGGCCGAAGGCCCGCGCGGAGCCCCATACTCATAGAACTAAACCTATGCCTGTCTTTTTTCATGGTCATGGCTAGCGGAATGTTTCGCGGCGCGTGTGCCGCCCGCGCGCGGCGGCCCGTGTTGGACGTATGACGCCACACAACATCCGAGATGTTTGTTTTCATTACGGATTTCACAACCAAAGAAGCGGAGTTTGTAAAGAATTTCCAAGCAAGCCAGGGACTTGAAGGTAAAACAGATTACATTTTTCGTTGGGAATTTACTTTGATATCAATCTGTGATTGACTTTTTCTTTGTGTTCTTGTGTAGTTTTGGAGAATTGTGCTTAAATTCAGCTGTATCGATTTCTTGAATTTCATCCAAGACAGCTCGAACTCGATGCATTATAACACTTGAATGGTACGCGTTTTGCTTTTAAACATAAACTAATAAAGATTTGAATAAAATTTTCGAAAGAAGATTGTGTTGTCCATTTTTATGTGTTTGTTCATTCATTACATAGATTGAAAAGCGATTTTATAGTTCTATCTTCACTCGCGTCGCCTTATGCAAATCTGTTTGTGTATTTTTGCAATTTTTTGATTTCCAAATCAGTTTCTTGGGCAATTTTTGACAAACAACAACTGTATTTTATTCGAAAAGTAGTCGTACTAGTTATTGTAGACGAAGAAAAAGTTGTTTTTTGCACTTTTATACGGTCTAAATGTACTGTGCAGACGGTCGCGTAATACTGTTTTTGAGAATTGCTAAAACTGAAAAATAGCCCGGTCGTCAATCTTAATTCTTGTCCTTCCGACCTTTCACCTTAGTTAAGTTTCACCTTAGTTAAGCTTGTTCAGAGCGACGCTGTTAGGCCCAGCCTATCTATATATATTATTATAGTACCGTGAGTGACAGGCACGTGATGGCTATACTGGGATATCTCTAATTCTCTGTAATTGTGTAATCAATTTGGCTTGTATATATCATAACATGTAATCAATTTTGGCTTGTATATATGTCTTATAGTAGTAATATGTATAATTGGTTTGAAATGTGTCCCCAATTAATGCCCAGAGGCGCTAGAACGCTTAGACACGTTAATAAAGGTTAATTTATGTTATGTTATCAAAGGAATACTTAACAACTATTCAGTTCAGTAGCCAATCAAAGCGCGCCAACATTGCTATCCACTGCTATCCACTGTTTCAGTATATACTAAATGTAATTATTTTTTCTGAAGCATCTCAGCGGTCCGGAATCCTAAATCCTTGAATCTGATTGGCTAATGACGCGCGCTCCAGCGGTCCGGATTTTCCCATCCGGACCCCGCATACGAGAATTTTCTCATAAATTATGGACCCAGACCAAAGTTACCAAAGCGAAAGTGATTTTTGTATTGGACAGATAAAATATCTAACGACACAAACAAAGAAAACAATGAAGAAAACCAACAAAGTTTCACCATGGTTGACATCGGCTCACAAACAAAGATCCGAAAACACGCTAAACTAACGCTTGAACGAGGTATCAAAAAGAGTCAATGGAGAAGGAGAGCCGGATAAACTAAGTGGAAGGAAATCAGCCGTAAAATTAAAGGCCAATATTGTTCCTCGAAAAGGCGAGTACAAGTTTGGATTTCATTTTGTTCATTTTATAGTTTGTTGAGCGTTTGTTGTTGTTCTTTACAAACCGTCATTTGTGGCTTGAAATTTCTGTAATTAGACAATCTAGCGCTTTTTTACAAAGGTTTTCACACCATTTGATATTTTTCCGGTTTTGTTGTAATTCCTGTGAATTTTCATTAAAAACAGTGTTGCTTAAATTTGTCATTCCAGTATGGTACTCTGAGTTTATTGTAAACACGCCATTTCGCGATCGGATTTTACGAGATAATTCGTACTTTCACTACATTGCTCGGTTGTATGCTTTTGTTTCACGGTTTTTACCCTCTTTGATCTAAATTCTATAAGTTTTCATTCAAGAAAATATGATTTTTAAATTAGAATAGCTCAGTTTAAGCTTTCGCCCTGCTATAAATAAATTACGCTCGACTTTTCAAAATTTGAAAAAAAAGACATTGTCTGCCGGCACGTTAGCCTGCATGACAGGCGCTTTATGAGCCAAGCGGGGAAGGAAGCGACGAGGGAAGGAAAAAAATAAAGCGCCTGAAGACAGTCCATTGTTCTGGCTCTTCCACAAATCCTCGACTGTTCATCTGGTAGACGGTAATGCTGATTTGCCAATTTATACCACGTGACGATGATGTGTGAGATCAATTATACCAAATGTAAACAACAAGATAAAAACAAAGCTCTCGCTCGCTCGCTCTCTGGTTTTTGTCAACCTCGTTCCCAAGGTCTCTCTTCTTCCCGCCCCCAAGAGCGAGAGAGAGAGGGAAGAAGAGAGACCCTGGGAACGAGGTTGGGTTTTTGTTTGTGTTTCCTCGACTGGAACATTCATCAAACCTTGAAAATTCGTGCAAGGGAAAATGCCAGAAAAAAAAATTCGGGCAAAGAAAAAAAATTTCATGCGAAGGAGAAGTCCTATTGTGGTTGTTATTTAATATATAAAAGCTGCCAAAGTGCCTCTTGAAAATAGCGCTCTTGGCGTTTCAAAAATTCAAAACATTCTTGGGGCCTTCCTATACTATTATTTATAAATAAAGACATTTGATAGTGTTCATTGAAGTGTTTACCTCACACTGCATAAAAAGACAACTATAAGGTGATATAATGAATTCATATTTTCAATTCAATAGCCGGAAAGCGCAAATTTCAGTTGCCAACATGCAAAACCAGTAGATTCAAAAAAAGTTTTATTCCACATAATTGTTACAAATGATAGATTTTTTTAGCTGTATTGTAGTCCATCCATAGTATTTTAGGTATTCTTATAATTGTAGTATAAACATTTTTAATTATTTTTAAAAATATTTTGTGAAAGTTGGCATATTAAATTCAGCTGGCTCTGGGGCTGCAAGTTTTAACTTCAATAAACTATCTATCTATCTATCTATCTATCTATCTATCTATCTATCTATCTATCTATCTATCTATCTATCTATCTATCTATCTATCTATCTATCTATCTATCTATCTATCTATAATAAATATGATAAATACATGTAATTATCCATAAACAGTTTCAATATTAAATAACTTTGTAACATATTAATATTTGTTTAATTTAAAAAATTATTTGTGCCCACAATAAAATTAGAGGGGTCCCCTTGATGAAAAGGAGGAGTATGGCATCATTATGATGGGCTGTGGGAGAGGAATTCCAGAGGACAGGGACTGAAAAAATGCACGGGGAAGCCATCCACTCCAAATGGCTTCCTCCTCTCTCACTGTGTATACATTTACGAAAAGCTTTTGCATTAAAAGGTGGACTGTATCCTTTGATCTGTTGTAAGTTTAGTAAAATGTATAAAGCACAAAAGCATAGATAACGAATCAAGATCTCGCTGTTCAAATGAAACTCGTGAGTATAAAATGAAGGGGGGAAGTATCCAGTAAAAGAGTGCACATAGTATTAAATAAGATGAAGAAGAATTTCACCATTAAAGTCACTTTCAAATTTAAAGTACATGCTAAATACATTGTGATATAAAAAATAGAAATTCAAGTGTTGCCTACTAGCTGGATATTTTAATATAACAGCTTCTTGATGCCAACATTTGTAAAACATTTGATATGAATTGCTGTTAAAAAGTGTATAATGAAAAGAAAACAATCAGTAAATAACAAACAGTACATAACATTTTGATGTTAACTATTCCTAATATATATTTTTCAAATATACGTAATGGTCAAACATGGTTTATAAGTATTACACCTTTTTTTTAATTAGTAAATGACAAACAAAGCAATATTTGTCTGAAAAAAAATTCGTGCAGAGGGTTTCACCTGCAAAAAAAAATCCTGCACAAGCAATGGGCGAAAAAAAAAATTCATGCAAGCTGAAAATCCCCCCCCCCCCCCCCCCCCATCACTTTTCTAATGGTCCGTCCCTTATAAAAAGTGACAGGCCTAGCACAAATCCTGCTCGTCGCTAAAAGCATTTTAGCCCAGCTTTAGAATAAGTCTACCCCAAGTACGTGCCTGAGAGATTTTTCCTTTCTGATTTTAGATAAAAATCTCTAGCTGTGATACTGACAGGAGGAATTTACGCTTTCCAGAGCCCTTTAGAATATTTAGCTACGCCGTCGTTTGCTAGCTCTAGCTCTTGGAATAACAATAGTTTTTTTTTCTCAATTTGAAAGAGTTGTAAGATCAGTAGTAGCCGCTAACTGCGGTTAGCATAACTTGCGATATAGATCGTGTTTTGATTGGTTATTTCGAAATCACTGCGGTAGGTCAGTTAATATTGGTGGGAGTTGGTGGACGAAAGTAGGGTGTTCGAGGAGTATCATTTAAAAAATTGTAACTTTTGATTCCTTTCTTGTTTCAGTTGTTGCTAAAAAAACGGATTTTGATTTTTTAGTTTTCTACTTCGATTTAAAAAAATGTCGCTTTGATATATCTTTACGATTTTTGATTTCTGAAATGAAATTTTGATTTGTTTTAAAAATCTGTTTCATTTATTTTGTTTCATTTTTGATTTACCAAGTAATTTTTTTATTTCCAAAGTTTATCCGTTTGATTTCTAAAATGAGTTTTTGATTTCCAAAATTTGTCCGTTTGATTTCTAAAATGAGTTTTTGATTTCCAAAATTTGTCCGTTTGCTTTCTAAAATGAGTTTTTGATTTCCAAAATTTGTCCGTTTGATTCCTAAAATGAGAAATGGCAATTCCGTCGCGTGACCTATAGCTCTCTCGGTCCGTGCATGGTGGTTCAACTATGGCTGCGATGTCAGGCCAAGGAACTCCTGAAAACGGTACATTTTGGGGTTGTCAGTGTTTTTAGGTCCGTTTTCGGTCAGTTAGCTTTTCATTTTAGCATTGACAGAGTCAGTTCATCAGTATTTACACGGTAGTACAGTAACAAGTCACAGTAACAGTCTGAAAAGTTGAATTCACGAAGTATAAAGCCTTGTTTATATTTCCATCTGGTCGCCATTGACCGCAAACGATAATCGATTGCAGCGATGGAAACAATGCCCATACAAATGCCTGTGTTTTATGCTATCGCAGAAGGCGATTGCTGGACACTGTATTATAAAAGTGACAGGCCACACACGACTCCCGCTAGTCGCAAAATGTATAAAGAAGCCTTTAGAATAGCTTTCCCAAGAAGGTCTACGAGATATTTGTTCCCCTTAGATCACCAAAATAGAGATGTGACAAATCGGTGCTCGATATGTATTGTATGACTCTTTGATCTTTGGGATATAAATCTCTTTTTAAAATGACAGAAGGTCAGTTTACATGCTGTGCATAGCCATATTTGAATTATCTTGTAAATAACATGTAAATACAAAAAGGGAGGCTAACCTGTAAATAGCATGTAAATCGAAAAAGGGAGTATGTAAGGAACCTTGTAAATAACATGTTAATCGAATGAAAGGCTCATTTAAGCCAACCGGTGAAAATACTGAATAATCCACGATACGATATGTGTGATATTTAAGGTTTACTTACGCAGTTCAGTAGAAAAACTCAAGGATATAAAAGCGATTTCAAGTTTAATTTCGCTTGAGAGCAGATGTATGGAGGATCTGTTCTCTTATCTCATTCTCTCTTGTGAAAGTATATTAAACAGAAAAATTCATCAGAGAAATTTGACAGCCAAAAATAATTATTCACATAAACACTGCATAACAGACAAACAGCTTTTGCAGATTTGCAAATTTTGCTTTCGGAAGCAAGCAAAAAAACGTTATTTTTTTTGTGGACTGGCAACATTTACCGTAATGTAATCAACATTTAAAAATAACAAGGAATCAGAGAATTAACTCTGTGTGTAAATTATAGTACTAAGGTCAACCCATGAATTTCCCTGCACTAAGCGTTAGCCCCAGTAAGGAAATAAGGGACCACACGAGGAAAAGAAAAAATCTTTGACCTCGGTGGGATTCGAACCCACGACCTCCGGATCACATCTTCCGTCGATCGCTCTGCCGCTTGAACCACGAGGCCGTACGGGAGCAGATCGTGGGTAGATCGTGGGTGGAAATTCGTGGCAATGAGAATGTGAAGGGTACAAATAAATGTTGAGCCACGTAGCATAACATTTACCGTTCTGTAGCGTTTTCCTATTAAAGGCTTCAAATATCAATTTGAATTCCAGTGGTGGTTGTCCCCTTCCCCTTTTTGCTTAAAAAAGTAATGTCTTAAAAGCCCATGTTCACCCAATCGCGCCCTCAGGGCTCACTCTCACCCCACCCCCCTGAATTCTGCAGATCGGTTTTCGTTTTCTACAGCTTGTGCTTTCAGAGGATTCCAAAATGCGGTCCAAACGCGAAAAATTAGTACATACCAGGAGCGGTACATACCCACTGGTCAGCGGAATTAACCATAAAAGTTTACATCCAATTGACCGATCGAGCGACCGAGTAACAGACAGTTGGTTTCTCTCACTAACATTCTCTAAAGTTCGAGGGAGGAGCACGAAAAGCTGAAACACGCGTGCGAGCATCGGCGCTTTGCGCCTCCCCTCGAGGGCTAGAGAGTCACAGTATCGAACTTCTCGATAGCTAGAACTAAAGGCAGTTTTTCCCCTGCTTCACTCTATTACAATTATTCGTTACCCCCAATAACTTGAAATTTTATTAACTCGAACTGTTTTAAGTTTCCTCTGACGGCTCGAGTTAATTCTCCAAAATCTTTCCGGTAATTTAATCCATGCAACTCAGGGCGTAGGAAAGGGTACAATCTATGTCCCTATACATGACGCATCCACCGCTGAATAATGAAGGCCACTGACCCGAAGGCGGCGAAGGCGGGATATTTTCAACGGTCGAATGGCGGTCGAGTTTGACTACTGGCTTCTGGCCTTAAAACGGCTTTATTCAGTGGAAATCTCGATACAAAATGCCCTAAAAGAATGAAGAAGAACCCACGCATCTTTGCAGGTATGTTTTTACCGCTGGGTAGCGTTTCGATTTAATTTGTACTGTCAACCATGCGTGCATTTCTGGCATGAATCTACATGTAACACAAATCATTTTTGTCAAATTCAATTGATTTTCGAAATGCTAAATACTCAAATCAGTTTAGTTTCACAAAAATGGTGGGATATATTTCACTTTAAACTGCCACGACTTGATAGAAAATGAATCGAAAAAGATCAGTTTTGAGAAATGTACACTAGGGTATATTTTACAGAGAGTTACAAGAACACAGGTCAATGCATGAACACACGTTATTATATAAGCTTACATGTAAGTTTATACCTGCAAAGCTTTACAATACATGAAGGGGCAGAATACCTGGCCCATTTTCAACTACATAAATCAAGACTGCTACTGTGGTCCGGCAGTCACCAAATCATAATTTACATAATAAACCCGCAATCTCTTTTTGGAGCTGCTACTGCGGTCTGCAGTTCCGCAGTCAACATTATTTACATAACAACTGCAACTGACCTCCACAACGAAACAAAAGCATTGTGTGTATTTCTTGTTCTTTAAGCGTGCCAAGCGAAAAATAATGTAAAACGGTGAGAGCGAAAAATATAAAACGGCGAGAATACTTTCCTAAATTCACAGTCAACCACTTTGTGACCACAGCAGCAGTTGATTTTAGTACTTGGCTAAACTCACAGTCAACTCAGTCTTTAAAACAACAACATTAAGTATAAATTAAGCTTAATATGCAGATTGTATTGTGACTGGTCAGTATAAATAGAGGTTATTCAGCGAAAAGTTGTGTAATACGGCTTTGTATTTTTACAAATCAGGTGAGAAAAAATAAAAACTGCAAGATGAGTAAAAATGCCCGGCCCCATTACTATTTACACAACTTTCCGCTGATTAAATTGTTTGTTATACATGTATATGTTATTTTTTATATAGTTTACCTATTATTACTATTATACAACAATCATCTATTCCCAAATATAAGTTTTTGAAAAAAATTTAATGTTTTCTCTAGCCTATAGTCGAGACAAGTGCAATGACATGGCATATTTGACTGGTTTTGTTGCTTATTTGTGCCCTCAAATGCTACATGTATGTAATAAATAAAAGTCATTATAGACTTTAGATTTTGGACTCCAGACTGAGTATAAAATACTGACTATAATAATATACAGTTTTAAGACCAAAAATATTTCTTAGTGCCTACAGCGGTGTGCAGTTGTGTGCTGACGATCTCTGAGTACCTATCTCCATACAATTCATTTTCATAACATTACAGATTAAAGAAGGAGGACAGTTAGAAGGACAGTTTTGCAGCGGATTGCTTAATAGATTAAGTCATAACTTAGGATGAAGTGACAGTTTTGGACTCAGTCTGCATTTTATACCCAGTCAGCAGACTGCACTTGATACCTACATGTAATATGTGCTTATGCCAGTCTGCAATCTGCAGTCTGAATTTTGTAACGTCCAAGATTGTAACTTGGTTGATCACTTAAAGACAGTATATAACCTTACATAAAAATACCCCGTTGGTCTTGATGAGTGGGATTGATCGACTTGTACATTGTACTATGGAGTATTAAAGTTAAAAATTATCGGTCACCTCTTTCTGCACATTATTCAAAAATAATGTTCATACACTGTAATTGTGAATGGATTGCATCATTCTTTTTAAACTCCCAATGTGAAATCAAATATTCTAAGCAGTTAAAAGCAACACATGTTGAGTAATAAATAACCAGAATGAGATGTAACTGTAGAGAGAGATGAGGGTGTTTTTTCGTATACGTGCAGGGATGTAGCCAAGAGCCGGTTACCGGCTAATTCCACCAGCTGAAAAAGAACTTATCACCGGCTGAAATTTTACTAGAAAACAAAGACTTGGGGTGATTTTGAAGGTGCACAAGCCAGAAAAACCAGCTGGGCTTGTTAATGAGCCTGCTCAGTTTTTTCTTAGCTACACCCCTGTACATGTACAGTGGTGTAGGTTTACATTACAGTGTAACTTGAAATTTTTAATATCAGTATAAAGTGCAAGCTAGGTAGTTTTGGGTTCACAGAAATTGTCTTTACACTGTATTATTATCTGTATTGTTGTTCATAGTATTTTAGAGTGTGAATATGCACCAAGACAAAAGCAAAATTTATATAAGAGCTGTAAATTGTTCTGTCTTGAAACTGAAAGGAGGATATTACCATCTGTCCAGCATGCTTTGGTTAAAATTCAGGCGAATGACCTCTGATTAGAGTTTTATGTTGATCACAGGAAAATATACAGTAAGATGAAATAAAACTGAATTATTAATGCTTGTATCAGAAAATTCAGAAAATTGCGAGAAAAGCGAAGATTGATTTTGAACTAAAAACAACACAACCAGTGTTAGATTCAATAAGTCAAAGCAAGCAAATATACGAATATTTCTTCTAATATAAGCCGGCATTGTTTTGAAATGGCAAGAAGGTTTATTGATTCCACGAATCTGTGAAGAGATTTCAAGCATCTACCATCCGACGCCGATTGAGGGTTTTGGCCCCTCTGGGAATTTAAGCGGCCTTAAAGCAAACTGTAAACATAACACGAAATGGAAAATATTCTGTAAAGGTGAATAGAATAAATCAGGCATGTAGATTCAATTTTTAACAGGTGGGAATATAGAACTGACAGATGGGTAAAAAAGAGAAAAATGTAGTCCTTTTAAAGCTGCACTTGGCTTTTACAGCTGGAAAAATAAAGTTCACAGCCGGGTAATTTACCCGGTTCCCGGCTATTATCTACATCCCTGTAAATAGGTTAACATTTCTACTGCTATGACCAACTGACCTCCAACCTCAACGGCGTCTGTGTAAAATGAGCTGCTTGTGGGTCACCGCCTTTTGATAATATACATGTAGTTTGCTTGCAGTGCATGCCGGGAAGATGGTAAAATCCTCCTTTTGTACACTGTATTTACAAGTCATTTTTTTTTCTTAAACGCGAACCTGCGGTATAAAAGGGCAAAGCCCCATGCCGAATCTAATGCAAATGAGCAAGAATAGATTTTGCTGATTTGCATGAGTTGGACAGTCCAGCCCCCTATTATATCGCGGGTTTGGCGATGTTCAGTTCATGTATATTATTCACATCGACCATACCCATCTATTCACTGGTAATATTAAATAGTGACTCTGAGGATAATATATTTAATGTATAGCAGTGATGTGGGAGTATGCTTCATATTTTCTCAATTTGAAATACATAACATGTAATTTATGATTTCTTTTCTCACATTAGAAATATGGCATTATTCAAAGAGATTCAAGGAGAGCTTTTTATGGTGAGAGAATAATTATTGATGTTATATGTCCATGTACACAATAAGGCTGTTTTCTAACAGGAGCCTATTAGCAATTAGGCACCTAAGTAACTGACATTGGCACCTACATGTACAATGATTGTGTTAATATTTTGCTGCAGCACTAAACATTATTCAAATGGGATCCTTAGGTCTGATCTAAAAATCAGTGTTTTAGTTGACTACTGTATGGAATAACATAATTTGGTGTTGTTTTCTTTTGATGTAGACATAATTAATTTACCCTGCCAAACATTCATGGTCAAATCTGATAAACTGCACCTAAATTTTTGGTACATTGTGTATTTTCTTGAGTTAAATGTCCCTGGTCTTGTTAACCCAGAAAAATTTGAACCAGGTGTTTATTTAGAGACCAGCATTTTATTCATTGTCCCTTGGTGACTGATTTTTTTATCAGTTCATCATTCTCAGAAACTCATGGCTGTGTTTTATTGATATTCTCTGGAGAAATTGGATTGCGATCACTGTGTTAATAAGAAACCTTTGATCCAAAGTCCATTACTTGTCGCTGGATTTTCCATACTCATGTTTATTGTAAACTTAAAATCCTGGTTGTAAGCCCACCCGGTTATAGGCCAACAAAATTCTTCCAGTAATAACCCCTTCTGGATGTAAGCTTCACACATCTCCTCCACAACAATTCTTTACATAAAGAACATAAACTGACTGAAATAATTGAACAGTACTGTAACATATCACAATACTTTGTGCTTATCATCCAATAAACTCTTACAAATTTGTATAAGCCCAGGACTAACATGTATAACTGGGATGTTATGGCCTTTAAATTGTTATTAAAAACAAGCTTTACATGTAGTTTCCATTAGGCTTTTCACAATGTAAAATCTTATGCACAGGTCAGTTGCAGGTGACAGTATGTTATCAGA
The DNA here is from genome assembly GCA_024195265.1 of Dendrophyllia cribrosa. NCBI lineage: Eukaryota > Metazoa > Cnidaria > Anthozoa > Scleractinia > Dendrophylliidae > Dendrophyllia > Dendrophyllia cribrosa. Next base: position 41,772,858 of record JAJLRJ010000003.1, on the reverse strand, counting down.
TCTTTGTGACCACATTCAGACTGATTACAGATTGTAGCTTCAGTTCAGCAAGTGACAGCATTTTGTCAGATCTTTAATGCCATTTTGGCATAATTATATTCATAGGCTGCAGGTACCTGGCCTATTAATTAAAGGAGAAATGCTAAATTAACCCGGCTGATAAATCATTAACTTTGCCCTCGCAACAGACAAAAACCTTGGACCTGCTCTTGTCTCAACAGATTGGGTAGAACAAGAGACGTTCAAACACCTACTGTAGATGACAATAATTCTAATTCTTGTCAGTATTACTTGTATGTAATGTTGAAGTGTAAGTGGTGTGTACAAAATAAGTTCTGCACATAATCTTGTTCAAAATCCCTGATGAAGTCTGTACTAACATGTGTCAGATGAAACTGGTCCAGTAAAGCAAGATCAGCTGCTGTGTGCTGCCCACTTTTCTTTTGATAAAAAAAAAACTGGACGCAAAGGGCAGTTGCCTTAGTTACAGTCTATATTAAGCGACCTATTTATTAAGCGGTCACCCTCTATTAAGTGGTTCCCACTTAACAAATGCCCGGAATTAAATCGCTCCGCATATTTACTGTAAACTTGACCTCTTTTAAGCGATCTCCTCTATTAAGCGGTCAGTTGGCTATTCCCCAAGGTTGACAGTATTAGGCAGACTACTACAAGACAGACTTCTGCTCACTGCAGCTGTTTTTTTGTTTTGTTTCACAGGCTTCAAGAGCAAGAACATCCCCATGGCCAAGCTCTGGCAGAAAAGATACCAAAGCTGCAGTCAATGTACACTGTACAGTGTACATGTAGCTCTTTAAAAGGAACAATGCAAAACAGAAACAAAGAATGCTAAAAAATGATCAGTTACTATACTGTGCCATATAGGTTCTACTAAAAATAGCATTTGAGTTATACAGTTACAGTAGGCATGAAATGCCAGTTTTCATGACAAAAGACTATGTCATAGTCAGCTGCCATTGTGTTTACATGACACCTAAGTCTCGCACATACACCCATACCAAAGTAAACAGTAGTGACAAGAATCTATGCTTGATCGAATTGGACAAACGTTATTGATGTAACTTATTATTGATGTTGACTTGTCTCTCCATTTGGCCAGGGCACAGATGTTCATGGTCTTTTTCAACAAGTTAAAGAAAATTAACATCTTATAGTCTTTTAGAGGATCCCTCTGTAAGTTACTACTGGTGAAGTTGGCATCCTCAATAAAGATTATTATTAACATGTATGCATTTAAAGTGACATGTCTTGCACATTCCGTCTTGTATTCATTTTTGTGGCAGGGAATATTTTATGTGATAATAAGGAACCAGCATTAAATGGAAACAAATTGGGACTATTGCATTGCTAGACTTACAGCTGTACTTGTCTAAACAGTAAGGTCCTCAAATTATGGTATGGTGTTGCAAAAATGTTTTTCAGTTGAAGACATTTTTTTGAAGACATTCCCTTTTTCATTTTATATGTTATTTACATGGTCTTGACAACCCCCTTTTTTCAATTTACATGTTATTTACAGGGTTCCTTGCAGCTCCCATTTTCAATTTACATATTATTGACAGGCGCCCTTTTTCGAGTTACATGTTATTTACATGATAGCCCCCCTTTTTGATTTACATGTTATTTACAGGATAGCCTCCCTTTTTCGATTTACATGTTATTTACATGATAGCCCCCTTTTCGATTTACATGTTATTTACAGGATAGCCCCCCTTTTTCGATTTACATGTTATTTACATGTTAGCCCCCCTTTTCGATTTACATGTTATTTACATGATAGCCCCCCTTTTTCGATTTACATGTTAGCCCCCTTTTCGATTTACATGTTATTTACAGGGTTCCTTACAGGCTCCGTTTTTCGATTTACATGTTATTTACAGGATCTTCTCTTGTATTTACATGTTTCACTCAAAATATTTACATGTTATTTACAGGTTCGACAATAACATGTAAAAGGGGAATTAGCATGTAAATTATCATTTACAGTATCTTTACATGTTATTTACATGTTATTTACATACAATGTAAATTTTCAACTTTTCCAGTGCTCATGAACCCTGCTTGGGTATAACTATAGTTAGTCTGTATTATTTTGGATCACCGAGGCGTCAATTTTCTAACTATAGTTAGAGCGAACAGAGAAGCGGTCACATTACCGAAATAGCTAACTATAGTTATCCACGTCTTAACTATAGTTAGTAGTCCAGATGTGACCGCAGCCAATATTATAGAAAATGTAATTTCTAACGTTTGAATAACGTGAATGAATTAGTCAGAAATTAATATTCTGACGGCACGATTTCGAGGTTCGCGGGTGGTTGTGGGGTGTGTTAGAGGTATTTAGGGTTTTTAGCGGGAGATTTGGATCATTTTAGGTCAGTTAGTCGTCCTCTCCGCTCGTTTTTCTTTTTTTTTTTTGCATTTGCTCTTTTTCTCTTGTTCAGTTTTGTATATTGTATAATGTTTAGGCTTATTTAGTTGTACCCTTTCCTCGGGGTCATGTGCTGCAGCATTAAGATGAGGAATATAAGTTATACTCATGATCACAATACAAGATCTGCTTCCAATAATAACATAACAACACCAGCTTGTAATAGGAACTCTGGCCTCAGAACGTTTCACTCAAGCGCCTGTCGTTTGTGGAATGCTCTTGGTCACAAATATGGGTCGATCTCCCACCCCATTTTTAAAAATTACTTATTTAATCTTTATCTCAGTAGGAATTTCTCTATTGATCATTTTAAGATTTGTAAAACTTATTAATTTCATATGTTGTTAACTAATCCATGTTAGTAGATTATTTAGTTAATTAATTAATTATTACGGTGTATTAGTTTTATTGTAGGAGGGCCATTATGAAAACTACTGGGTGACCAGTAATTAATGTATTCCACCCTCGATAAATAAAGTTATATTATTATTATTATTATTATTTTTTTATTTTTTTATTTTTTTTATTTTTAACTTCAACCGTCATAACAGACATACTTACAATTGTCAAGATTTCAAGATTATTTACATTACAGCCAAAAAACAGCCGCGCAATTGCTGAATGAGGCTTGTATTACAAAGAATTAATGCTTAATTATGTTGATAAAAGAGAAAACTGACATTTATTTACAGTACACCCTAAAATAAACAAAAACACACCCAAACATACACACAAAAGCATACACACGAAACTAATTAAAGGGGGGAAATGTCTTTTGGCCATTTTTCATAAAAGGTTTCTAATTTATTATTCTTAGTGGAAATATATTTTTCAACTTGGTATTTAATTATTACTTTAAATTTAAAACCTACTATGTTTGAAAGTACCTGTTTCTTTCTGCAATCCCATAAATACAATTTACCAATTAATATCAGATAATTTAACAAGGGACATTTTGACATCGTTATTCGAATTATAACCTCTCGTAAACGCAACCCGTGAAATTCCTTTGTTATTGTTAAATAATACTGTTCAACATTTTTCCACAACATATTTGAGTGCCGACAGTAAAAGAGAAAGTGACATAATGTTTCCTGTTCAGTCTTGCAAAAAGTACATTTGTCATGCTGGAGATATCCAATTTTAAAAAGTTTTGCATTGGTGTAAAGTATTGAATTTAAAACTTTATATTGAAAGGATTTAACATAAGGCTCCTTTGCTGTTAAGTAGGGAACGTTGTAAACAATTTTTAAATCTTCGTCAGATAAGCCAAAATCATGTTTTAAATTCTTTGCATTATTAGGTAATTGTGCTTTATTTGATACTATTAAAGAATAATAGTCTTTCGTTTTCTTTTCCGCTATGTCAAAAATCTCAATTCCCTTAATAAAATAAGTATTATCTGTAAAGGTAGTGTA